>JAJMSQ010000002.1:1200000-1536883 GCA_030578595.1 Saccharomycopsis guyanensis
AGTGGCTGCTCGCCTATTGCAAGGCGGTGGCTGTCAAGAGGCTTACAATCTCACCTGAATTACACCTAAACTACATCACCAAATTAAACACCCACACACCAATTACATAAACTACCCTCCTACAAACATCACTAATAGTCTCACTGTTCATGGCCATTATAAACCGCCCGTTAATCCTCAATATGTGACATGGTACACAACGCAGCCCCGACTCCACTTCCGTCCTTAGCAACTGTGATATCAACACGCTTGGCCAACTCCGGGCCAAGTTGAGTCAACGCCAATCCTTTATAAACATTGTCTCTGAATCCCGGGTAGAACTCGACCACAGAACCGTCGACACCGGCCTCGACAACGGCATCGTTGAACCGGGTCTTCTCCACCTCACCGTTCTCGTTCAAAGTCACACCCAAACGACCAGTCTTCAACACAATAGCAGCAATGGCAATTGCAGAAAGCAAAGCAGCACGTGTGGCAACGGCATTGGTGACTTCCTTGATCACGTAACGGTCGGCAGCAGTGGTGTTAAGATGCAAGCTCTCTTGCAACACCAACTCGGTGACCTTCAAGTCCTTGGTGTCGTCGATCTGGATCTTACTCAAGGTCTCGGTCGACAAACTCCACTCGGACAACATTCGGTGAGAAATCCGTTTGTTGTCTGCACGACGAGGCAAGTTGGTCAAAGCAACCAAACTGCCAGACGAAGACACCTGTTTCAAAGTGGTCTCCATTTGCTCGTAGCCTTGCAAGATCAACTTTCTCTTGTGGAGATCCAAGATCACCAACCGGACAAGCTCACCCAAGAACATCCCCGAGATCCGTTTCTCAAACACATGGACCCCCGGGTTGCTGGTCTCAGAGTCAACGATCTCGTCGTAGATCGTGGTAGGCAAGTAGTTCAACTCGTTGTCAAAGGAACCCCACTCGGTGTTGACGATCATGGTGTCGATGTTCTTGGAGATCAACTGTTTCTTGATTGCAGGGTCCAACTTCACAATCTTGTCCAACTTCTCGACGTAAGCACCATTAGTACCAGTGCCGAAAATGGCTCCCAAGACAGTCTTGTTGTCGGTCAAGGTCGAGTAGGCGTTGGCCAACAAGGTACCAACAGTGTCGTTGGTGATAGCAACAATCTTGACAGGCAACTTCAAGTTGTCGATCTGTGCTTGGAACGCCTCGACGATATCAACACCCACTGCGTCCTTGATGTCGAACCCCTTGGTCCATCTGATCAAGGTGCCCTTGTTGAGGGCAGTCTGGTTCAAAGGAAAACTGAAGGTGAACCCCATCTTAATCTTCTCTTTAGTACTGTTCAAGTAGTCTGCGTGGTGCTGAGACAAAAAGTACCGGATCTGTTTGGCAAGAAACTCAAACAATTCCGCAGTGGTGCCTACCATAAGTGCCTTGTCGACCTGGGTCTTGTATTGCTCAAGGTCGAACGAGTGGTCGCCTTTGAGCTCCACAGAACAGATCCGGAAGTTGGTTCCCCCCAAGTCTCCAGCAAGCGACAACCCAGCCTCGGTTCCAACAGGAACGTGTGTGATATAGGTTGGGATCATAGGAAGGTACGCGTGCGAAGACGAGTCTGTCTTCAAACCATCAATCATCTGCTGGTTGAAATACTTGACCCCCTGCTTGATTTTCTCCTCGGAGAGGAGGAACTGCTCCAAGGTCCGGTTGAGAGTCCGTCTTGACCCTTCGTCAAGAACATCGGTTTGGTCTGCCATGGTGCGGGTTGGGTGTCGATTAGTACGGTGCAACTTTAAAGTTTGCTTTTTCCTTGAAGGTCTCGGGTCCAGGAATCTTGTGGTTTATATGTTTTTCAAAACTGTCCGTGCCTCCACAACTCCAATGCATAACCTGCATCTCATCGCATGACCACATACTTTGTATCCTACACGCTTGACCTTCGCATACATCATGGTTGGGGTGGGTCTACGATTATTCTATGCTCTCACTTCATACTACTATTGTAGAGTTCAAATCGACTTGTCGCTGGTTTAATTCCAAAGCCACCCACATGGCCCACCACCCCTCTTAAATTGATCGCCACCTCATTCCACCCCTATTATCTGCTACCGCAACATAATTTGGCATCATCTGTTTTTCCGTAACTGCCTCCGCTGGACACTCAGATTTTCCGCAAGAAGTGGGGAACCAAGAATTTGTCTGGGGGGTTTTCCTATGACGCTACCCAACTTCCTTTCTCATCTGAGACCTACAATTTTAACTCGGCATTCCAAATGTCCAACAAATAGAATCCGGTACAAAAGAAACCTGGTCGTGACTCCGAGATTTCATCTGCCGACCTCCACTAGTTAATTACTGGTTCCGCTTATTGTCCTCACCAGTCACATCACCCGAGGATTCTTGTGGTCATGTGACCTGCACTTTGGAGCAACCTGAGTTTTTTTCTTTTCGTACCATTGCGCCGTCACTTATTGGATTGGGGCCCCAAAACATTGGCGCAGTATGAGCCCTGGCGGGGTGTTTTGGTGCTGGTTATTTCGGCACGTGATTTGCATTTCTGATAATGGATTGTGAAGACTGATTGAGAGACCGATTAAGAGTACTCTCGTTTGACAGTGCTTTGAAGGTTCTGGAAATTAAATCAACAAACTAATCATGGGCATCTGTTTATCTTTATGTGTGAAACCTGAAGATCAGGATGATTATTATTATAATGAATATGATGAACGAACTCATCTTATGGACAATGATGACTTTGAACAAGAAGAATTGTTAGCAGCACAACGTAAAGATGAGATTGATAAGATCGTCAATGAAACAGTTTCAGACTTTGTTGATATTTCTTCGTTTCTAGATATAAAACAATCGTTACCGCAAGTTGATATTTCTAGTCCCGAGTATCAGAAACGGTCTTTCAATTTCGGTAATGGATTCACTAACAATTACAAGTTGGAACCAGAGCAAATCGACCAGCTATACATTAACTTGACTCCGGGTGCCATAACCCCAGAAATAAAGCTGGCAATGAGACTGTATGCTGTTACTTTGGAAAATAAATTGAACAAGGTGTTGGAAGCCACAGGGAATACTTCAGAGAAGGTGGTCGGGAAGCTTTAGTCTGGGAGGATTCAAATAGGAAAGGAAAGTTTAAGAGAGGATGAGTTCAAGAAAGAGAGGAAAGTCTCAGAGAGAGAGTAAAAAGTTTAAAGAGAGTCAGGAATAGAATGGAGTAAGAGATAAAGTGAGGAAGTCTGTTTAGGAAGTCTGTTGAGAAAGTCTAAGTTGAGAGAAGTAAGTCGACCAAGATTGTTACCGTTACAGTCAAAGGTCTAAGTGAGTGTGCCAGATGGAACCATAACCAACTGCTTAAAATGTATTATAGATTTAAATTAATATTGTTCAAATATTATTGTAGTTGGACGTATTCTTAGAATCTCTTGTTATGTCACTTCATTCCCATACTGCAAAAAACAAAAATAAAGGTCGTACCCGGATTCGAACCGGGGTTGTTCGGACGTTTCAGTTTTTGATCAAAACCGAAAGTGATAACCACTACACTATACAACCTGTTGTTGTAGCTTTTCGGAGTTGCTGCTGTTTTATTCCAGGGCTGACATTTATTTTTTCTTCAACCGCATCTCATTTAGCATTTTCATTAAGTCTCAACACATATACACAGAAAAGTCAACTCAAGCAGAAAAAGAACAATGCTAGTGTTCAGACGATTCCAGAGCACATTGAGTGGTGCTGGGAGTTTGCCTACAATATTTGCACTCTCAACGGCAGCTTCTAAAGCAGCTATTGGAGTGATTCGAGTGTCTGGAACAGAGTCTGAGTATATTTTAAATCAGTTAACGAAAACCAGAGTGAAACCACGTCTTGCTCTGTTAAGGAAACTTTATTCTCCAGGTACAGAAAATGCTTTAGACCATGGATTAGTGACGTTGTTCAAACGGCCGAAAAGTTTCACAGGGGAAGATATGGTGGAGTTCCATGTGCATGGAGGAGTAGCTACTATCAACGCTGTGATCAAAGCAATCAAGTCATTGAACAATTCAAGCACCAGAAATATCAGGTATGCTGAAAGTGGAGAGTTTACAAGACGAGCGTTCCAGAATGGGAAGTTTGATCTTACAGAAGTGGAAGCTATAGCAGAAATGATAGATGCAGAGACAGAAACAGAAAGAGTAGCAGCCATAACGTCAATGGAAGGGTACAGCAAAAAGTATTTTGGCGAGTTACGACAAGAGATATTGAGGAATTATGCAGTGATGTCTGCTCTTATAGATTTTGGTGAGGACTATGAATTGGATGATGCTAGCAAGACACTTGAAGATGTTGCAGCAGACGTTGGTAAGTTACAAGCAAGTGTACGGGAATTCTTGGACAGAGTACAGAGGTCACGAAGTTTGTTGCAAGGAGTCAAATTGACGTTACTTGGACCTACTAATGCAGGTAAGTCGTCTGTTCTTAATAAGATAGTGAACAAAGAAGCAGCTATTGTCAGTGATATAGCAGGCACTACTAGAGACGCACTTGAGTTCCCGGTAGATATTGGTGGGTATAAGACAATTATTGGTGACACTGCTGGTCTTAGAGCAACAAGTTCAGATCCAATTGAAATGGAAGGTATACGACGAGCAAAACAGAAAGCTTTGGAAAGCGATGTGGTTGTATGTGTTGTTCCTATAGACAAAGACATTGAACCTGAGTTTGCTCTGTATGTGGAAGAGCTTCAAGATGCAGGTAAAAACGTTATGTTGTTGTTGAACAAAGTGGATTTGGTAACAGGTACCAACGAGCAGAAGAAGTATGCTGAGAGCAAAGCGGCACAGCTCCAAGTATCTGAAGAGTCAGTGTATTTGACGTCCTGTGTTGACAACAAGGGACTCGATGAGTTTGTGAATGATTTGACCCAGGTGTTCAAGAACGTCACTACCAGTGATCCAATAAGCATGTCGACTCGAGCAGAAGACATAATCACCAACGATATTCTTTATGGGTTTGACGAGTTTTTCATGGCCAAGGAAATGCAAGATGTGGTGCTAGCACAAGAATCGTTGCGGTTTGCTATAGAAGGGATTGGGAAGATCACTGGTGATGCAATAGGAGTCGAGGAGGTGTTGGGAGTGATATTCTCCAAGTTTTGTATTGGGAAGTAGGAGTGACGGTTGCGGTGGTGCACTCAAGGTTTGTAAATAGTAATGAGAAATGGTTGATCGCGGTGCCCATAATGTCGTAAAAGTCTTACTTGAGATAGTCCTCACGAGATCAATATAAAAGTTGTATAGTAGAGCCACTCAGTTGATCTGTTTCCTAAGAGCTTATGGCTTCCCCAATTTCTGTGACTTTGTTTCTAATTCTTGAGTCCATTGATCGATTTCTTTAGTAAGTGCTTCAAGGTTTTCTACTTGATTCTCTAACGTTTTCAACTTTGTATCAAACTGTGTCAACTTCAAATCTATAAAGGTTAGTTCATGCACAACAGAAAAAGTCACGAATGTAAAGCAAGAAGTAAAGAATGTGCAAACAAACAAACTACGAAATAAAAGCATTACATGCAAAACACAAAACAATCACAACTCACTCGAATCTCTAATACTCTCTGAATCTTTTATCATCTCTTCCAACTGATTCTGTATCTTCACCAGCTTCAATGATTCTTTAGTGTTCATCTGTTCTATCAACTTCACATCGGTAAGAAACACCTGAGTATCATTATCAATCACCCGTTTCATTTCTCGTAACGAGTCTCTTATTAATTCTTTAGAATTGGCATTGGAATTTGACATCTTGTAAAGTGAGACAATAAGACAGAAGCTTGAGAGTATGGAAGTTAGAACTAGGAAGTCTAGTTAGGCAGTCTACTTATGAAAGCTCCACGCTAGTGGTACATACATCTCCATGAAAAAGTTTGGCTTGACCAAACATCAGTCAAGGTACTACTGAACTACTGATGTTAATACATAGCCATGTGCGACGAATATTGCTGCGTTCTATATGGCAACCGAAATTGATCAGTGGATATAGTAGGCTGTTCCATTTTCTGGCTCGAGTTTTCAAGAATGAGGAGCTGGAGACTCAACCTGAACTGATCCAAGACAGAATCTCCAAGATTCCTATTGAAAACTATAGAAACTTCTCGATTGTGGCACATATTGACCACGGAAAGTCGACTCTTAGTGACAGATTGCTTGAACTTACCAAGGTGATACAGCCAGGAGCTAATAAACAAGTGCTAGACAGATTAGATGTGGAAAGAGAACGGGGCATCACCATTAAGGCTCAGACATGTTCAATGTTCTACAACTACAAAGGTAAGGACTACCTTCTTCAACTAGTGGACTGTCCAGGACATGTGGATTTCCGAGCAGAAGTGAGCCGGAGTTTTGCTGCTGTTGGTGGAGCACTTCTTCTTATAGATGCATCACAAGGTGTGCAAGCACAGACTGTAGCCAACTTCTACCTTGCATATTCCATGAACCTCACACTCTTACCTATTATCAACAAAATAGACTTGCCTCATGCAGACATTCCTCTGGCGACCGAGCAGATCAAAGATTTCTTTGAACTACCAGTGGAAAACATTGTCAGTGTGAGTGCAAAGACTGGACAGAATGTCGAGCAGATCTTACCTGCGATTGTCGAGAACATCACACCTCCAACAGGCGACTCGACTGCTCCTTTGAAATTCTTTATTATTGATTCGTGGTACGATTCGTTCGTGGGGGTGATTCTTTTGGTACGGATTGTAGACGGAACTATAACGAAAGGAATGAAGATCACTTCTCTGCACACAAAGAAGAAGTACGAGATCAAAGAGTTAGGGATCATGTACCCTGACCGACTTGCATTGAACAAGCTCTCTGCTGGGCAGGTGGCTTATGTAGTGCCAGGAATGAAAGAAGCTTCAGAAGCGTTGATTGGTGACACGTTCTATGAGAACGGGAAGGAAGTGGAACCGTTCCCTGGGTTTGAAGTACCTAAACCAATGGTGTTTGTTGGTGCGTTTCCAGCAGATGGAGTGGAATTCAAAGTGTTGGATGATCGATTGAACCATCTTGTATTAAACGACAGAAGTGTTACATTACAAAGAGAAACGTCTAATGCACTTGGTCAAGGCTGGAGACTTGGGTTCCTTGGATCTTTGCATGCTTCAGTGTTCAAAGAACGGTTAGAGAAAGAGTACGGTGCTTCATTAATTATAACTGCACCAACGGTGCCGTACAAAATAGTTCTGACTGATGGAACTGAGAAAATAATCACTAACCCTGACGATTTCCCTGATCTGTCAGCCTTAGGTAAAGGAAGACATGGCAAGTACCTGTCACTTGAAGAACCGTTTGTGGAAATCATCAGTACGTTCCCTGAGGAGTATTTGGGCACAGTTATGACCTTGTGCCAGAACAACAGAGGCGAACAGAAAGAAATGCAGTACTTGAACACTGGCCAGGTGCTTGTCAAATACGACTTGCCATTGGCACATTTAGTAGACGATTTCTTTGGCAAGTTGAAGTCCGCGACAAGTGGGTTTGCTTCACTTGACTATGAAGATAGTGGGTATAAACCAAGCGATATCACCAAGTTGGAGTTGTTGGTCAATGGTAATGGTATAGACGCATTGGCACAAGTGATGCATCGCAGTCTAGTGGAACCTGTGGGAAGAGTATGGGTGAAAAAACTTAAACAATATATCAAGAATCATTTGTTTGAAGTGGTGATCCAGGCAAGAGCTAATGGGAAAATCATTGCCAGAGAAACAATCAAGGCTAAACGGAAGGATGTGCTTCAGAAGTTGCATGCGTCTGATATCAGTCGGCGCAAGAAGTTGCTTGTGAAACAGAAAGAAGGAAAGAAGAAAATGAAAGCGATTGGCCGAGTGTCGATCAACCCGGATGCTTACCAGTCGTTTTTGCGTAAATAGAATGTAAATAGGGTTGCATGGCTTAGATATGAGAGGCTGTTTCTTATGGTGAACGTAGCTTAGGACTAGATGTGTAGCTTAGGACTAGGTCTGTAGCTTATGAATTACGCTGATGTCACAACATGGTGTTAGACTGTAGTCTGTCACCAGTTTAGATGAGACTAGATCGCAACTTGATTCACTGTAATTAGAGGACTGGATTAAGATGTGCAGCTTGTGAGTATGTGACTTGATACATCATGGACTGAACTGGCTCTAGTTAAGAATTCTAACACTGTGCGCACTCGACTATTCACAAACATTCAAATGACATCCACCACACACTAGTAGACATCTTAATAGATCTTAGTCGCTTCCTTACTCCACCCCTACCAAACTTAGTTGTACGTTTATTCATTAATGTGCATCATGTGCCACAAGCAGTCTATATAACATTTATCGCTTTCAAATCAAACTTTTCAAACACAGGAGTATTTACAGGTGCATTATTTTCCTGTCATCTTGTTGACAAACTGAATGAAGTACTGTTTGAACTCCTTGGTGTTCATGCTAATAAGGTTTGCGAGGAACTCGTTCGAGATGTCCTGCGGGAAGTTGATCTCGTTGAAGTACACTGTCGACAAGAAGTTGATCAACACCTTGTCGTAGGCCTCGTTCAAGATCTTCAACACAAATGAGATCTCGTTCAACACCAATCTGGACGACGCATCCTTCGGGTCAAACCCAGGGTTTTTGAATGGGATTTCAAAACATGCACTCACCGACGCCTTCAACAAGTACTCATCGATACCATCAACCTTCAACACAATGTTAGGGTCGATGGTTTGGATGAGATCTTCTTTGTCGTTCAAGGCTCCGGTGCTCAAGATCTTGATCAAGTTCTCAAGAATGTTGAATGCAAGCTTGCATACCATTGGCTCGCTGAGATCGTTGACGTACTCAAACAAGCTGTTCATCACCAATGGGATGATTCTCTGGTTCGACTCGTTCACCAAGAGAGAGAAACAGTGGTGGTTGATGAGAGCAACAAGAAATGCAAGGTACGATTTCTGCAAGTTCAGTCTTTGGTCTTTCAAGGTGTTCAACAATGGATCGTTCTTCAACACACTACCATTAGACTTCTGTTCGATTTTAAGTTTTTGAGAATCCAAAGTTTTGAAGATAACGTCGAACAACGAGCCCATCAACTCGTTAAGCAACAGATAGATTGCCACGTCCTTGTTGAAAGAGTAGACAAGCTGACTGATGAAACTGATGAAGCTCACCAACTCGGCAAATGTCATGTCGTCGTTGCTCAACACCACCGAGATGTATCGTGCCAAGTTGTCTTTGACGGAGCTCTGCAAAATAGGAATGAGACGACTGAACGCAGTCCGCGCACTGTACCGGATACTTTTGTAGCCCTTAAAGTTCTCCAACACCACCACAATGACCTCCGAGGCGTTCTGGAACTTGCTGATCAACACCTTGTTGCCGGTGATCTGCTCAAACCCTCGGGCAAAAGTCCCAATCGCCAGAAGACAGTGATGTGCTTGCAACACGATCTGCTGCTTGTCCAATGGGTACTGGAAGTTAGGGAAGATATCAATACATTTCTTCAAGTCATTGAACAATGGGTTCAAGATAGCATCGATCATGGTCTCAAGATCCTGCTCAGATACCTTGTTGCAACACAAAGCAACCAACAATCCAATAGTCTCGAACAAATACAACTGGCTTTCGAAGTAGCTGTCCTCGGTGTCGTCTTTGTCGTCATCTAATTCTGATTCTGGTTTGATGTCAGGAGACAACTGAGCCTTGATGACAAGCAAGCCCTGTGACAACGAAGCAATAAGGTTCTGCAAGATGTTGATGTCGAGCACAGGTTTGGTGAGCCGGATGAATCTCGAGAACAAGTAGAAACATCTTTTTTGGACCTTGGAATGCTCGTTGAACAACCCGTACTTGGAGTTGATGATCTCCAAGATGTTGTTGGTCAATACGTTGCCCTCGTTCAAGTTCTTGGAGTTTGGACCAGTGACAAAGAAGTTGTAGTGTTTGATGATCAAGTCCAAGAACGTCAACTGGATCAACGGATGGTTGGCCTGCACCAAAAGATTGTTCTTTTTGTTGATCAAGTCTAGCAAGAAGTTCTGGAAAATCGAGAACGGTTTGGACTTGTTGATCTGGTTCTTTGGGAGTTTCATTGAGTTGGTTCTGATAATGTCAGAGAAATTAGACAACTCGTAGATTCCTAATTCAGAAGTTCGCCAGTCGCTGTTGTTTGATCCAAGTAACGTCTCGTTGATGATATTGGTGATGGTGGTGACAAACAAGTCTGGAGCAATGGCAGAGATGGCTTCCTGGAAAGTCTTCAACTTGCTTCGGATCTCCTGGAACTCCTGGGCATCGTCGTCGTCGTCCTCATCGACCAAGCCATCGTCGTTCTCGTCGTACTTCATCTTGAGGATTATTTTAGTAAGCAAGTTGGAGAGCACCTCTTGGTAGTCTCCAAGGTTGATGATAGAGGTGTCCCCCAGACGGGCAATCTTTTTTAAGATGGTGAGGAAGTTGGAAATGAACCCAAACACTTGGAATGATATGTCGTCGTAGTCGTTAGGTAATATTCTGAGAATGTATGGAAGGATCCCATTAAGCTTGGAGAATGCTAGCTGTTTGAATTTCAAGTCGGAGTCTGGTTTCTCGACAACAATAAGGTACTCGATTCCCACGGCGTTGGCTAATTTTGCCACATGCTCATAGAACGCCACCTCGTCGTCGTCGTTGTCGGTGCTCGACTCGTCGAATTTTAGCTTGGAGTCGACACAAGACGCAATAAGCTCGTTGACTTTCATGAGACTCAACAACTCCATCTTTTTGTCTGACGGCATTTTCTTCGACAAGATCTCAATGAAGAGGTCGATGGTGTCGTTACGGAGGAGTTTGATGTCGAAGAACGGATAGAAGTTGTCAATGAAGTTGTTGCTGACCACCAAGTTGATATCGATCCACGACACCCATGATCCTATGACTTTTAAAAGGTTTTGCAATGCGCTGATTTTGAGTGGCTCGTAGTCGTTGCTGGACAACGACTCGCCCACAAACGTGATGGTGTATTTCCAGTTGAGGACAATCGACTCCATGTCGTTGATTCTCACCAAGTCTTTCAAGTTGTTGGCGGTCTCCATGTCCTTGGAATCATGCAAGAACATCTGGTCTCCAATGGAACTGTGGATCGAAAGAAGAATTCTCAAGTAGTAGTCAATGATGATGAGTTTCTTGAGCGAGTCCGACTCGTTGTCAATCAACTTGATGAACGTCTTGAAGAACCCTGGCCAGATGTTCAAGTATGCATAGTAGAAAAGATTGCCGAAAGTGGCCGCCAACTTGTTCTTCAAGAACCCCGAGCGGTCGTAGGTGGCATTGTCCACGATGGATTTCTTGAAATAGTCGAGCAACGAGTCTTTCAAGAGATCGAGCTTGTCTACAGGTAAGCTGGGAATCAGCTGGTCGATTATTTGGAACACAAACACCTTCACTGGGTCCGGAGCCTGGTTATTGTACAACAATGGCAAGCATGCCTGCCACCCGTCAGGGGAAGCTTTCAATTCATCAATGTAATTAAGTGCCTGGATGTTAGTATGCATCACTCATCGGAAACGTCGGTAGAACTCACCGACAACAAAAAATAATACTCACCTGCTGTTTAAGTTCAGGCGAAGAGGTTGGGTCAAACGCAATCTCAACCGCCTGCTGAATCTGAGCCTCCATTTGAGTGTTGAACTGTAATACTGGGGCCCTATACTAATGAAGAATTATCACTGGAGAGTCGGAACAAAATAGGTGCTAGCGCTATCTAGGACAGCGCTAAGGACTTATAAATGAGAGATCTAGATGCTGGCAGATACAGGAAATGCAGTGTGACTAATTCTGAGTTCCCACGATGGCGTTCCAACTAGGTAACCGTGATTATGGCACCAGCACTAGTGATTTGAATTGGCTACCAAAATAAAAATTTTCGATGTTTTCAGTGTGGCGATCGGGGCCGGGTAATGCTTTGAGTGTAGTGCTGCAGTGAGAGACGCGCATACTGATGGAGTCTGAATTGTTTGAGGAAGCAAGAAGAGTCGTGTTTTTGAGAAGTTTAAGAATTAGTTTTATGGATGGGTCTTAAGGATCAAGTGTTAGAAGCGATTGGACCGCTTTTGGAGGAAACAGAAGCAAAAGTGATTGAATTGGAGCAGACAGTTGTGGCATTGAAGAACCAGTTAGCAGACGAAAAGAGACACTCTCAGAAATTGAAAGACAAGATCAATGTTTTGACAAGAAAGAACGACGAATTGATTAGTAAACAGTCGTTGCAGAGTGGGTCCCCGAAGAAGAAGTTGGCACGACATATATTTTTTCCAGGACCTAAAGAGCAACCTGAAGACAGTGGTTCCAATGCAATCCAATGTAGTTTAGATTTCAACCAAGACAACAGTGTGCCCGCAGGGTTCAGTTCTTCTCCTATAACGTACAGTCCTCCACGATTACTGCTGGGTTCTGATAATGGATCTGAGAAGAATTTGAAACAAGATAAGTTGGATAGTGAAGATGTGATAGAGATTGAGAATCCAGAGCCTGCAGTGAGATCTAAGATCAAGCCATCTAAAGTGCTAGCTAAGAAATTGCCTGATATAAGTTTTGAAGAGACTTTATTATCGGATCCTGAAGACGTTAGCAGTGGAGTTAGCAGTGGAGCAATTATGTCTAAGAAGAAACAGACTGATCAATTTTTCACTGGGTTTCCTACTCCAGTGTCGGTACGTAAAGATCTGAGAATCAGAGGATTGAATGAGGAACTAGACAAAGGACCTATTACCCCACAGAATTATTTGAGAAAGAAAAGAACGGCCAAACAATTGAGTCAGATAAACTCTGAGTCGTTGAAAATAAGGAAACCGGATTCGTTAAAAATAAGGAAACCTGTTAACCAGAGCACTGCTCAGAACCAATTGGATCTGAGTCTGGGGTCGGAGAAGTACGATTCCAACAAAGAAAACAACGAAAATTCAAGTTCCGTGAGATCAAAGCGGCGTAAAAGTTCAGGAGTAATAGAGAATAAGAATTCTCAAGAACGACGCAATATTTATAATGTGGACCAGATAACTGCACATATCACATCAGGAAAACAGATCAACGTCACGTACAATCCATTGTCTGGAAAGAACTGGGTGCTAGAAGATTTCCGGCCAAATCCTCAGTTTAATAATGACAAGGATTATGCATATCAGGAAGTGTTGCGAGGGTTTGAACGTCGAAATAAAAAAGGGTACGACTGTAAAGAGTGTGAGAAGTTCTATGCAGTAGCAGGTTATGGGATGAGAATGCAAGGTCCAACATGGGACGAGTCGCAGCCTCGGCAGAACGTCCATGGACCATGTAAGCATGCAGCTATCACTAAAGATCAAATAATTGAGAAAACTTCAAGGCATAAATCTCGCAGACAAGAGTCACCTCCAGGGTTCTTCAATTCTGATTTTCCGTCGACCCAAGTGCTTAAGCAAGAGAAACTAGAAGCTTCGAGGCAGCACAATGCAAAGACTCTAGAGCGGTTGCTTACTGCAGTGAGTCGTGATTATAACAAGCGGGTGTTTATTTTCAGAAACAAGGTGTTTAATAATATAATCGAGAAGGGGGTTTTTGAGGTCGATGAGGGTGTTCTTCTGGATATTTATGGGGTGCCAGGAAAGTAGTGGGAGTGGTTTATTATGAATCTGATGATTATGCATAGGTTTTTGTAGGAAGTTGGAGGGAGAGTCTAGAGGGCTTGGGCGGGTTTGCTCTTTAGCCGGTGGCCTAATGCTTTGTTTAGGCGGCTTCTTCAGGCGGCCTTTTTTTGTGCAGGTGGGTTTGGCCAGAGCCTAGGCGGCTTGCATGAGTCTGAGTTTTTCGTACGTTGGTCCCGGGTAATGCACGATGAAAAATAGTAATGTAAAGAGGAAGTAGGTTCTAACTAATAACCTACAAGGCCCAATATAAACATGGCGTAAGTACTTGATAGAAATCTGAGAACAACCAGAAAGAAATATCTGTCAAAGAAACAGTTTACTAACATACAGTGATTTAATAGATAGACCTCGTTCAGAGTTGACAGACCTTGAATTGCAGCAGCTAGAAGACTATGAGATTTCACATGGACCAATGTCTTTATTGAAATCGGCAATGGAATCACATACACCAGTGTTGATCTCTTTAAGAAACAACCATAAATTAATAGCGAGAATCAAGGCGTTTGATAGACATTCCAATATGGTTCTTGAGAATGTGAGGGAGTTCTGGAGTGAGAAACGCAGAAACGCAAAAGGCAAACCTACCAAGCCTGTGCCTAAACAGCGATTTGTCAGTAAGATGTTTTTAAGAGGTGATTCGGTGATAGTGGTGTTCAAATCGCCAGGAGAGAGTTCGTGAGGAGAGTGATTGGCTGGTAAGTAATGGGAGATAGTGGGAGATGAATTGTAGCATAGAATAGCTAATACATTGCAGTGTTTAGAGTGTTGTAGACTATGGAATTAGAAGCTTTACTAGTGAGAATAAATTGAGTGGTCAGAACAAATGAATTCTTTGATTTAATTTCTACCCGCTAAAACCAAAGACTAATAAACAGACACTAAACTAATTGAAAGGTAGATGCTCGAAGAAGCTTAGTGCTTCCCTCATGCACATGCAGAGTTCAGATTTCTAGATGTTTCTCACTGTGGTAATTTTCAATGTGTAGAATTATACCAGAGATTTAGAGGTGACTACAAATTATAAGAGCCAATTGATCTGGTGGCGCAATTTAATAAAACAAGCCGCTTTACATTCTTTCTTTAAAATCAGCCAATTTAATTAGAACAAGCAACCACAAAAATCCATGCCTAAACGAAAAGCTGAGGAATTGGATTCTGATTCAGAGTCCAGTACTAATGACATAGAATCACAATACCAAGACTTGTACTTAGTGACAGTCAACAAGAAACTACTTGATTTTGATCTAGAGAAAATATGCAGTGAATCGTTGGCAACAACTAATATATACTGCTGTTTAACTTGTGGAAAGTTCTTGCAAGGCAGATCTAGTAACTCTCACTGTTACAATCATGCCATCAACAACGATGGTCATAAACTCTACATGAATTTGGACACATTGAAAATATATGTGTTACCTGAAAACAGAGAGTTCCATACCGATAAACTCAACGACTTGAAAGCATTGGCTAATCCGAAATATTCACAGACCACACTTGCAAACACTATATACCAAGACATCAACTGTTATGATCTAACACATACTCCATACAGGTTGGGATTTATTGGATTGAACAAGATCAACAATAATGCCAAGAACAGTTACCAGAATGTGGTTCTTATCCTTCTTAGTCATTTGCCTTCAATTCGTGATTGGTACTTGGTGAATACTTCTGAGACTACAGACATAGATACTCATTTCAAGCGACAGCCCAAGTTCAAAAAGAGTTATGATTTGAATGCCAAAATGGGACTCTTCCTTAGAAAGTACTGGTATCCAAAACTTCTCCGACCTCATGTATCGCCTTATGAACTTGTCAACTATATAGGCAAGATCTCTCCAGATACTACTGATCCAAAGACTTTGCTCAACTGGTTACTTAATACTTTGAACCTTGGGTTTGTATCGAGTCCTTCTGTGTTGTCAGCAAGCATTCAAGGAGAAATCCAAGTTCAAGAGTTTTTGGATTCCAAGCTTAGTAAATCAGTTACTGCAAAGTTCTGGTCAATAACCTTGGATTTGCCTGACAGAAAGATTCTATCTACAAAGGACGCGTCTTTGATAGAACAGATAGCCATCACCGAGCTTCTAGACACTAAATTCAAATCTCCAGTAATCATTAATGAGTCGCTAACTAAAATCTATTCCATTAAAAAGTTTCCTGACTATCTCATTCTCAATTTTAGCAGGTTCAATGTCAATTTCAGACACAATTTCAACGACGTGGTGATCAAGTTTGATCCTGATTTATTAGACATGAACCCCTACGGTGGACAGAAGTACAAGTTGATTGTCAATATTATCCATGTTTCAGTGAACCAGAACAACGACGAGTCAGACGAGAAGAAAAACACAGAACCATTGATAGGAACTACGAGTCATACTTGGAAAGTCCAGGTTCTAGATCAATTGTCCGGTGAATGGTACGAAATCGAGAATCTCAGTGTCAAGAAAGTCAGCAAAGAATTGATCTTTCTTAATGAAAGCTACATTCAAGTTTGGCAAAGAAGTGGTATTGTGTATGGGAAGAATAACAACTAACGTGCTAAGTGTATGTACGTTTCTACAATTCCCCAAGATACTTGCCTAAATTCTCAAGTCCTTTGACCAATTCCTCTTTGGAATTAGCGTACCCGATTCTAACATAACCTGGATGTCCGAACGTCTCACCTGGAGCCATCAAGGTTTTGTATTTTGAAGCCATGTCTTCACAAAGAACGGGAGTAGGGACTCCAGTGATCTTCACGAACGCAGTGGTACCACTGACTGGTTTCACGTACTCGACGCCTTTGGTCTTGTTGACAAAATCGTCCAAGACTTTCAAGTTCTCAATACATAATTCATAGTTTCGTTTCAAGATGTGGCTACGGTTCTGGAGGGCATAGGTGGCAGCTATATCATCAAGGATAGACACCGAGATAGTGTTGAAATCTCTTTTCTCAAGACATTGTTGAATCACAAACTTATCTTTGGACACCACCCATCCCAATCGAATACCTGCTAATGAGAATGCTTTGGAAACACTGGAAGTGGAGATCCCTTTGTCGTACAACTCAACAATAGATTTCGGATTCTCTTCACAAGAATGGAACAATGGTCTGTAAACTTCGTCACAGAGAATGTAAATACCCTGAGATTTTGCAACTTCTACTACTTGCTCTAATACCTTGGTTGGAATCACCGAGCCTGTGGGGTTGTTTGGATTGTTGAGGACAATCATGGAAGTGTTAGGTTTAATCAATTTCTTGAGCTCATCGATGTTTGGAAGGTACTTTTCCTCTGGTTTCAATACAAGACGACTAATTTCAGCACCAAACATTTGTGGCACTGAATGTAGTTGCTCGTACACTGGATCGGCTACAATGACATGATCACCTTTACCGACCAATGAATAGAACGTCAAGTAGTTTGCACCAATGGCTCCATTGCTGACGACAACATCAGTTGGTGCGATATCAGCAGACGAATCCTCGTTGTACAATTTGCTTATTTCCAATCTAAGATCATCGGAACCTGGAATCCAGCCGTAGACTTGTCGTTTCTTCAACAATTTGTCCGTAGGAAACTTGGTACCAGACAATTGCTCGACCTCTTCAAACGACAACGAATAACAACAAGTTTCACCAAGATTCCAGTCGACCCCGTGTTCATGGGCATCCATAAATCGTTCAAGCTTGAAAGGTTCTTGTACAACCATTGTGAGTATTGGAGAGTGGAGAGGATTGATTAGAGATCAGGATCCCAAAACAGGAGGCTTGAGGTTTGCTACATGACAAATCTGCATGCATGCATGCAGAAAAATTCAGTCATCGAGTGGTTATCGGGTACTCTTATTTACATCATTCAACACAACCGTTGTATCTTTGGAAGGAGTCTTTTTGAAGTCTTGTTTTATCTTTGGAAACAGCCTTGCTTATAGTTGCTTCCATTTGAATTGTCCATCCGATCAGTGCTAAGTCTTACTATGAACCAACGATTATTGTCTGTCCAGTCTCATGTCACTCATGGGTTCGTGGGTAACAAAGCAGCCACTCTCCCACTCCAATGTCTAGGCTGGGACGTCGATGTCATCAATACTGTCAATTTCTCCAACCATACAGGATACGGTGACACTAAAGGGTCAACTTTAAGTAGAGGCCTGCTTCGAGAAACATACCAAGAACTTGCAAAGCTAGGACTTAATGATTATGACTGTCTCTTGACTGGATACATTCCAAACCAGTCGTTGCTCGAAGAGATCCATATGATAGGCCACGAACTCAAAAAACAACGCGAATTGCTTTGGTTACTTGATCCAGTGATGGGAGACGAAGGTGTGATGTATGTTGATAAGTCGGTGGTCGAGACTTACAGACAAATTGTCCAGTCTGGAGACGTGGATATCATCACTCCCAACCAGTACGAGCTCCAATTACTTGTAGGGTTCCCCGTTGATACCGAGGCAGAAATCAAACGAGCAACTGATATCTTGCATCATCAGTACGGAATCAAGTATGTGGTGGTGACTCTGTTGTTCCTCGACAAGGATAACACCAGGCTTCTCCAGTGCTATTCTGCACATGGGTCTGAGACTCAGATCATAGAAATAAGCCCAGTCTTAGAGGGGTACTTCACTGGAGTCGGGGATCTTTTCTCTGCTCTCCTTCTTGACAATATATATAAAGGACAACACAACATTGATGCCAGCCACACCGAGTCTCAGATGCTCCACCGTGCGGTGGTGGAGGTCAACCGTGTGATGAACCAGGTGCTCATTGAGACCCAGGCGGCAGCCGCCGCAGCAAGCGGCCTGGACCACGAGGCGCCTGGGGTGATCAACTCCCGCAGCATGAAACTGCGCGAGCTACAGTTGGTTGCCTGTGTGCGTATGTTCGCGTGACTTATCGAATCTTGTTCCACACAGTAACCACGATATCACTGTGGGCTTTTCCAAGTTTTCATTTCCTCTGTATAGACTTGCAATGTTCCAAGAACGGCACTTGCCGCTAATAAACACCTCGCTCTACTCGCTAAGCAACAACCTGGCCTCGTCGGTCGGGTCGCTCAACATCAACATCAATGCTGACTTTGACTCATCGCATCCTCAGCCAGCTTCTCACAATTCATTCTACTCTATCGGTCCTCTTCCTGGAAGCCCTCGTATAGGTGGCAATGACAACCCGACGTTGCTCCACCGCTGGAGCCATAAACACTCAATTCTAGCCATTGCGATCTCCAAGAGAAACAGACTTCTCTTCTGCGGAACCCAGGACTCAAAGATCCTAGTGTACAACTTGTCGACGTTTCAGAAAGTCGACGCCATTGACACCGACCACAACGGCACCATTCTCAACCTCATCATCTCCGACAACGAGAACTACTTGTTTTCCAGCTCCTCCGACTCCTTGATCAAGATCTGGGACATCTCTGGGTTCTCAGGTGACGAGCCTCTCTACAACGAGCTGCGTCCCAGTGCTATCCAAGAGATCACCACCATTTATTCGCTTGTTGACATTGGCGATATCTTTTCTATTGCATTGTCGCATAAATTGAACGTCTTGTTCTTTGGTAGTCAGAACACCTCTATCCAATGGGTCAATTTGTCCGACAGAAAGAACTTTGTCAAGGTCAACAAGAAAAACGTCCATAAACTTCCTTTCATCAGATACGACCGGTTCTTTGATTCCAAGCCCGGAGTTAGAAGCCTGGAGAAAAACTCGTCTCTGGAAATCAACCAGAAAATCGAGCACTACTCTAACAAGATCGAGAAGACCAAATCCAATTTGACCTTGATCGAGATTCCCTTGAACAATATCATCTCGTATGCACACAACGGGTTCATCTACGACTTGAAGATCGTGTCCAGAGAAGTGTTCCAAAACACGGTGTTTGTAGACAAGCAAGACTTGGACTTCAACGAGTACTTGATCTCGGTTGGAGGAGACGGACTAGTGAAGATCTGGGGCATCCACAACGAGATTCTTGAGAAAGGACCTCAGATCAAACAGCTAGTGACTCTTGATAACGACGACCCTGTACTTTCTATCACAATTAATGGGTTCTTCTTGTACTGTGGATTGACTGATGGGAAAGTCAAGGTCTGGGACTTGTCGACTTTCCAGTTGATCAAGGTCATTGACCATCTGCTGCATGCTGAGATCAATTCGTTGGCTTACTACTACAACTTGAACTGTTTGTTCAAAGCCACTGAGTCAGGCTGTGTCAAGTGCAGTCTCAATGGAGTCACTTCTAATATTGTAGACAGACGAGGTCCTGACTGGACTTCTAATGAGAAAGGTACTTTATCAGTGAAAATTCTCAAGAATTACAATCATAATAACGACAATTTGTTGATCACTGCCGGGTACTCTGGAATCTCGGTGTGGAACTTGCCTAACTCTGTCAATGGTGCAAGTGAGTTGTCTTTCTTCCGCACTGATGATTTGAACAACGACAATTTCCTCAAGATTTTGAGTCTGTTGGTGTCGTTCAAAACAATTTCACAGCGTCCAGAGTTGTATATTGAAGAGTCCAGAAACTGTGCCAACTTCTTAAACAATCTCTTCAAACAGTTTGGTGCTTCGGAGTCTAAGTTGTTACCTGTTGAAGACGCTAATCCTATTGTGTATGCGATTTTCAAAGCAAACAAAAAGGGATCTGAAACTGTTCCTCGAATTGCATGGTATGGCCATTACGATGTTGTTGAGTCTGAGAACGACAAGGGTTGGAAAACCGATCCGTTCACTATGACTGCTCAAGACGGATACTTGTACGCAAGAGGAATTACCGACAACAAGGGTCCTTTACTTTCCTCGATGTTTTCTGTTGCCGAGCTTCATAGATTGGGCAATTTGAGTGCAGATGTGGTGTTCTTGATTGAAGGTGAAGAAGAGAGTGGTTCCTTTGGGTTCCAGAAAGTTATTAAAGAGAACAGTAGCTTGATAGGTAACATTGACTGGATCTTGTTCTCTAACTCCTATTGGATTGATGACATGACTCCATGCTTGAATTATGGTTTAAGAGGATTGATTGGAGTCGAGATCGAGGTTGAAAGTGAGAAACCAGACCGTCATTCTGGTGTTGACGGTGGTGTTTCTAGAGAACCAACCATTGATCTTATCAATTTGATCTCGACTTTGACCGACCCTTCGAGTGGTAGAGTGCTTATTCCTGAGTTCTACGATCCGATCTTGCCAATCACTGATGAAGAATTGGCTTTGTATGAGAAGATCATTGAGAAAGTCGAGCAGAAAGATCTCAATATTACCAACTTGTTGAAGAAATGGAGATTGCCTTCATTGACAGTTCACAAACTTGGAGTGTCTGGACCAAAGAACCCTACAGTTATTCCTAAATCGGCTAAAGCGTATATTTCTATGCGGATAGTTCCTAACCAAAGTATTGTGTCGATTAAGAACAATTTGGTTCAGTTTTTGAAGCAGAAGTTTACTCAGAGTAACTCAAAGAATTCTTTGAGAATCAAGTTTGTTAAAGAAACTGATCCTTGGTTAGGTGACCTTGACAACAATTTGTACCAGATTTTGCAGAAAGAGATTGTCAACGAATGGAATCTCGAACCGTTATTCATCAGAGAAGGTGGGTCTATTCCATCTATCAGATTCTTAGAGACCACTTTTAAGGCCGATGCTGCACAGATTCCTTGTGGACAGAGTTCAGACAATGCTCATTTAGATAACGAACGGTTACGGACTATCAACTTGTTCAAGTTGCGCAAGATATTGACCAATGTGTTTGCACAGATCCCGAAGAACGTTTCTAGAGACACTAAACGTTTCAGTATTAATTCGAACCATTTTGAGGCCAGTGAGACTGAGTATTTCTTTGAGAGAGAACCGTTGTCTCAGGCACAAGATATCAATGGTATCAGTGATGAAGTTAGACAGTTTGTGCTTGGCCAGAAGTAGGGTGTGCATGAGCATCCGTATATTATAATGCATATTTAACTAAGTGGTTGTTGTAGGGTGGTTGGTAGTGTGAATGACAGTTATATTGTGGGACGCAGACACATACAGTACAGAGAGAGTAATGGTAGACAACAAGATACACTACACACAGAGATTAACTGTAGACAACAAGATACGTTCACTACAAATAAATCATAATTCAGTTTCTATTTCAATTAGTCTTATATATTTACAATATATTTACATTCTTTTTGAGTCCATTCTCCAATTGTAGCATCTTTGGTTGTTCTTGAATACAGCAGTCAAACACCTCACTTCCTTGGCTTAATAGTTGCTTCATGGATTGGATTATCCGATGGTTTCTCAAACACTTCCTGAGCCCTTTCCATTTCCGGATCTTGCTGAGACTTGAAATCATTCTCATGCAATCCACCAGTGATGCTTGCAAGTTGCTGTTGCTGCTGAGAAGTCAACCCTCCATTGGTCAACATACTGCCCTTCTTCCACCGTTCGTCTGCTTGCTGAGCTAATACTTTCATCTGCTGCTGACGTATCACATCTCCTGCAAGTTCTTCAATGCTAGGGAAATCGGGTCTTGTTCTTCGTAACCACATAATACATTGTGGAGGGATATCTTGTTCACTATGATGTCGTTTGACTCTGTATTCAATGATCCGTCTCATCCGTTCATGTTTATTTTCAACAAAGAATTCCCAATAAGTATTACCCTCGAGGTCGTAGCCTGTGTGTTAGTGACGTAAACTTATATGAACTGTTTGTGGTAATTGAGTACAACTGGTTCTCTTGTCTACCAGTCCTCAAACTCATGGACCTCTCAGAAAAGAACCCCACTCCTCAAAAAACCCCCTCCCACTTCCACTCACCAATTAAAAACTTCTTCCTGAACGGAACCTGCTTCAAAGATCTCCATTTCAACCAAAGAGCTTTGTAAACACTGACCTTGCCTTTCAAAAACTCCATCGTTGGTGCTTCCAGTGTCCCGAGCTCTACGGTTTTCAGATCATACAGTATATACCAACCTGGCGGGTCTTACAACTTGTATCACGTGAAATGATGGTGGTGAATCCCGCGGAATATTTTGCGCGGGAAATCTGTATGAGAACCTACTAGAACTGATTCTTCCGCATGAACACCAGAATAAATCCGTAGTTTACCGAACCCGTATTCTAGATTTGGAATTACCCCTCTTAAAAACTCTTCAATGTCTCAGATAATGAGGTTCGAACACCTACTATTTGCTTCGAAATGTTAGAAAGCCTCTAGCCTGCAGGATTACTCACCTGCAGGACTCGGCCGGAGGTGGTGTGGTGATTCGGTATATAATCTTTCAGGCACCGGCTGTTTAGTACCAGTATCCAACAACTTATATCCATTGCTGCTTATTATTTCACAATGCCAGGAATCCAAACCAAACTCATTCATGCTGACGACGTCACCAACAGAGTCACCGACGTGGCTCCTCCTATCAATGTGAGCACCACTTATCGGTACCCTTCTGATCCTTCCAAGTACGTTCTTGCAGAGGATGCAGAGAACGATGAAGCGTTCATTGCTGAGTCTGAACCAATCTACTCGCGGCTCTCACATCCAAACTCCCAGAAAGTCGAGGAGATTTTCGCCTCGGTGTTGGGACGTCCGGCTGTAGTTTACAACGGAGGAGTGTCAGCTTTCAATGCACTTGTGTTCCACCTCCACCCTAAAAGACTCTTCTTTGACAAGTGCTACCATGGATGTCACGGAGCTGCTGACTTGTTGACCCGGATGGGTGGGTTAGAACAACACGGACTCTCCGAGGAGGAGTTGGACACTGTTCAAGAAGGTGACTTGATCCACCTTGAGTCTCCAGTCAACCCTGAAGGTACTTCCTACGATATTCTGTACTATGCAGAGAAAGCCCACTCCAAAGGAGCTTACCTTTCTGTTGACTCGACATTCGCACCTTTCCCATTGCAAGACCCGTTTGAGTTTGGTGCTGACATTGTCATGCACTCTGCCACCAAGTACTTTGGAGGACACAGCGACTTGCTTGCAGGTATTCTTGTGGTGAAGGACGAGAAGCTGCGTCAGCAATTGCTCAACGACAGAGTATACTTGGGTACCAACATCGCCAACTTGGAGGCTTACTTGTTGATCAGATCGTTGCGGACGTTCGAGATCAGAATCAGACAACAATCGTCCAATGCTGAGAAACTCGTCAAGCACTTGAACGACAACAAGTCCAAGTTCAAGGCTTTGGCATCTGTTGAACACTCGTCGTTGCAAACCGAGGAGTTTGTCAAGAAACAATTGCCAAACGGCTACGGGCCTACTTTTGCTATCCACTTGGCTACCGGAGAGCAAGCCAAGCAGTTCCCTTCGAAACTCAAGTATTTCCACCATGCTACTTCTTTGGGAGGTGTTGAGAGTTTGGTTGAGTGGAGAGCACTCAGTGACACCACTGTGCCAAAGACTTTGGTCAGGGTCAGTGTGGGAATTGAGAACGTTGAAGACTTGATCAGTGATTTCGAGCAAGCATTGGCCCAGCTTGAGTAGGCGAGGAGTGACTTAGCACTGCTGACTAGCCCTACTGTGAGTGTACTACTGCTAGTGTACTACTGCTAGTGCAGCTTACATCTAGAAAATAACTATCGAGTATCGTTAATTAGACTTTTTGATTTCCATTATTATCTGTAACAGGCAAGAGGGTAGGAGGTAGTTTAGACACAGAGTATATCAAACTCCATTGCAAACCCCGAGATGATCTGCAACGGCCATCGGTCAATGCTACCGGTCAGTGTTATTAATTAGCTGCTGGTCTAGTTGTCGGTGTTCCGTCGATGCCGAAGGTATACGGGCGTGTTACCGAGTGCTTAGTTACACACAAATATTAATTACTAATGAAGTCATTTTAGTCTAGTCATACGGTGAGTAACTGTTGTGGTTTATCTTCTCATCTGTTAAGGTGTTTACTGACTCTGGGCAGCCTTTAGATTTCTGCATCATGTCTAGGCGGCTCTGGGCGGCCCTTTGATTCTACTCCAGGCAGAACTCTATGTTCTAGGCGGTAGTTTTCATTTTTCAAAGCACAAACTCTATTCTAACACACTAAAACAAAAACCAGCGTAAGACCCCGCCCAAGCATTTCCTTCAGACGGGTCCATGTAACTCCTACAGGCGGCTTCCTGGGCACCCCTCCAATCTCCGACTCCGCCTTCACAAACAAATCCAAATGCAAATATCCATCTCTTCATTGTGTAGACAAATTAGACACAGCTTGAGAAATAAGTTCACAACTTGCGATTAAAACGAAGGGAATCAGAGATAAAATAATCAGCTGCTAGAAAACAAAGCAATACACAATATTATTCACCACTTATGAACCAAATAACTTTGATCAATAAAGAACCTTTACCGACAGCTACAATTGAGGGGCCCGATGATCTGAAGGTATGGGCGTCCAACGTGTATATAGGAAACTGCACGATTGTGAAAGGCACCAACAATTACCAGTACGTGGTATGGTCGATTACAATCGAGACCCAGCGGAACACCACGGTATCGGTGTATAAACGGTACACCGACTTTGTCAAGCTTCGAGACTTGCTCGTGCAGTATTTCCCTAAGAACAAGAACGAGATCGCACAACTCCCGCCTAAACGGTACCTACAGAACAACCTCGACAAGAAGTTTCTAAGCAAACGACGGACTGGACTCGAATATTTTCTAAGCACGATTCTTTTGAACCCGGTGTTTGGATCGAGTCCAATCGTGAAAGAATGGGTGCTGACAAATTAGGACTCTACTTAGCATGCTTGGTACAATGCTTAGAAGCGTGCTTGATTGATGGTCATTCTTACAATTAATAAATGCACTCCAGCACCCAGCACCAAGAACCCAGCTAGAATCTGGTCAGCAATGCTTATTAATTTTCACAGAGAATTCTCGAAGCCCGCGCCCGGGTAACCCTCACGCTCAAGCGTCGGTGATTCTGGCCGGTTAGGCTGACAAAAAACATGTGGGATATTTACACCCGGTTCTCGAGTATATAAGCAGCTTGGTTTTTTGTTTTCTGAAAACAACCCCGTTCAAGATTTTTAGATCTACTTTTAGTTTTACAAAGCTCCCCATTAATACATATTCCAGAATGGTTCATCACCAGGCTACGATTATTGGCTCCGGCCCTGCTGCTCACACTGCTGCAATCTATCTCACCAGAGCCGAGATAGACACCACTTTGTACGAGGGAATGTTGGCCAACGGCATTGCTGCTGGCGGCCAGTTGACCACCACCACCGACATCGAGAACTTCCCAGGATTTCCTAATGGGATCGGAGGCTCTGAGTTGATGGACGAAATGAGAAAACAGTCGCAGCGATTCGGATGCAACATCATCACCGAGACAATCTCCAAGGTTGATTTCAGCTCCAAGCCGTTCAAGTTGTGGACCGAGTGGAACGAGGACGCCGAGCCGATCACCACCGATGCTGTGATCATTGCTACTGGTGCCAGTGCCAAGAAGTTGCAGTTGCCAGGTGGTGATAAGTACTGGCAGCAAGGTATCAGTGCCTGTGCTGTGTGTGACGGTGCAGTTCCGATCTTCAGAAAGAAACCACTTGCCGTTATTGGAGGAGGAGACTCTGCTTGTGAGGAGGCTCTTTTCCTTACCAAGTACGGTTCTAAAGTCTACATGATTGTTAGAAAAGACCACCTTAGAGCTTCTACTATCATGCAGAAAAGAGTGCAGGCCAACGAGAAGTTGGAGATTCTCTACGACACTGTTTCTGTTGAGGCTAAGGGTGACGGTAACTTGTTGAACGCCTTGACTATCAAGAACGTCAAGACCAACGAAGTGAAAGACTTGCAAGTCAACGGGTTGTTCTTCGCTATCGGTCACACTCCAGCTACCAAAGTGTTTGCTGACCAATTGGACACCGACGAACAGGGCTACATCAAGACCACTCCAGGAACCGCCTACACCTCGATTCCAGGTGTGTTTGCTGCCGGTGATGTCCAAGATAAGAGATATAGACAGGCCATCACCAGTGCTGGATCGGGATGTATGGCAGCCCTTGATGCTGAGAAGTATTTGTCTGAGTTGGAGTAGGCTAGTAGAAGTGTTGTAGGATCAGTGAGTTTACTACTATAGATGATCCTAATGTGTTCCCATATATATTCAAATATTCATACAATAATAGAATATCAGATAATGGTTAGAAGAGAGTAGTCTAGTGGAGGGTAAGGCTAAGTAGAGTGTAGTAAAGTGAGTCGACCTCGCCATGGTTGTTACGAGCCCTGACATATTGCTGCACGGCCCTGCCCCGCCATGCCCAGCCCTGCACCCATCCTGGGATTGGAGTGGCATCATGCACCGTTCACATTGATACCGCGTCACGTATATAACATTTGCATTAAGGAAAAAAAAACCAGCTCAATTGCCAAATCTTGCTTTTTGCTGACTCGAGGCATTTCAAATGGTATGCAATGAACTCCCCTGGAGGCCCTGGAAATCCGCAGGCTCCACAACGTGTCCGGACATCCATATCCGGTCGGCCTCATCGGTTTCTGAAATTTTACTAACATATAGACCAAAGCTCAGGCCCAGATTACAATGGCCAAGGAGTCACTCTATCTTCTTGATAAGGAGCCTCGGCATGAGAAACAGAAAGTGAGTATTTGTGGTGTACCGTTGTTGTGGCCAGTGCAACTAACATATCTAGGATCGAAATGACACCATCAAGCGTTACAAGTACCTTCTCTCGTTGACCAGTCTCTTCAGAGAGTTCATAGACACAAAGATTAGCAAGGACCCCCAGTTGAAAAAAATCATCGTGGAGTATGAGAATTCGATCGGGCTCAACAAGAAAACAAGAAAGAACAAGCGTAGCACAAACTCTCGTCGTCGGAAAACCGAGAAGGAAGAAGACATGGAGATGCTCCAGGACGACCAGCAGGAGATCGACAACCAGGACACTCTCATCACCGAGTCTCCACTGTTCATCAACGGTAAGCTCAGAGACTACCAGATCCAGGGGTTGAACTGGCTCATTTCTTTGCATGACAACTGTTTGTCTGGGATCTTGGCTGACGAGATGGGATTAGGTAAGACGTTACAGACGATCTCGTTTCTTGGATGGCTCCGATACGCCAAGGGAATCGCTGGACCTAATGTGGTGATTGTTCCGAAGTCGACCTTGGATAACTGGCGCAGAGAGTTTGCCAAATGGACACCAGAAGTGAATGTGCTTGTGCTTCATGGCAACAAGCAAGAGCGTCAAGAGATCATCCAGAGCAGACTCCTCACGTGTGACTTTGACTGTTTGGTGACGAGTTTCGAGACAGTGATTCGCGAGAAGGCGTCGTTGAAGAAAATCAGGTGGAACTATATTGTGGTGGACGAGGCTCATCGGATCAAGAACGAGGAGAGTTCGTTGTCCCAGATCATCCGGTTGTTCTATTCGAAGTCGCGTCTTTTGATCACAGGGACTCCGTTACAGAACAATCTCCATGAGCTTTGGGCATTATTGAATTTCTTGCTTCCCGATGTGTTTGGAGACTCTGAGGTGTTTGACCAGTGGTTTGCTAATGACGACTCTGACACCGAGCGTAAGGAGGAAGAAGATTTGAAAATGATAGACAAACTCCATAGTATCTTGAACCCGTTCTTGCTCCGACGAGTCAAGGCCGACGTCGAGAAATCGCTTCTTCCTAAAAAGGAGGTCAACTTGTACGTTGGCATGTCGGAGATGCAGGTGAAGTGGTACAAAAGACTCTTAGAGAAAGACATTGATGCAGTCAACGGTGCTGCTGGCAAGCGAGAAGGCAAAGCACGGTTGCTCAATATCGTGATGCAGCTACGTAAATGTTGTAACCATCCGTACTTGTTTGAAGGTGCTGAGCCGGGTCCTCCATATACTACTGACGAGCATCTTGTATACAACAGTGGAAAGCTTCGGATCTTGGACAAGTTGTTGAAGAAGTTCAAGGAGAACGGTTCGCGAGTGCTTATTTTCAGCCAGATGAGTCGGTTGCTCGATATTCTTGAAGATTACTGTTATTTCAGAGACTATGAGTATTGCCGGATAGACGGATCGACCTCCCATGAGGATCGGATCAGTGCTATTGACGAGTACAACGCCCCTAACTCTGACAAGTTTATATTTTTGTTGACCACTCGAGCAGGAGGGTTGGGGATCAATTTGACCAGTGCCAATATCGTGGTGTTGTTTGATTCTGACTGGAACCCTCAGGCTGATTTACAAGCTATGGACCGTGCTCACAGAATCGGTCAGAAGAAACAGGTCGAGGTGTTCCGGTTTGTCACCGAGGATGCTATTGAAGAGAAAGTCATTGAAAGAGCCACCCAGAAATTGAGATTGGATCAGTTGGTGATCCAGCAAGGACGAACACAGAACAGTCAAGCAATGCAGAAGAACAAGGTGGGCGACACCAAAGAAGATTTGCTCAGCATGATCCAGCATGGAGCCCAGAAAATGTTTCAAAGTAGTAGTTCGACTTACGATGAAAACGAAGATATTGAGTCGATTTTGTTGAAATCGGAAGCGAAAACCACTAAGCTCAACGAGAAGTTCAACAAGCTTGGACTCGACGATTTGCAGAAGTTCACTTCTGATTCCAGTGCCTACGAATGGAACGGACAGAATTTCATGAAACGCGACAGCGAGAAAAACGGACATTTCTGGATCAATCCGTCAAAGAGAGAACGTAAGGAGCAGACGTATTCTGTGGATGGATACTACAAAGACGTTTTACATCAGACCAAAGCAGGACCTCCAGGGAAAGCACCTCGGCCTCCTAAGGCGATCAACATGCAGGACCATCAGTTTTATTCGACCGAGCTTACTCCGCTTTTGGACAAGGAGATGTTGTACTACAAACGTCTGATCAATTACAAGGTGTTGTTGTCTGAGATCAAGTTGGACAGCGACACTCCAGAACAGGACAGTAAAGGACACAGTGGATCTGATTCGTCGGACCAGGACGAGTACCTTGGAGAGAGTGACGAGGAGCATGTGCCAAGTACTAAGGAGCAGCGGAAATCAAGGGAGGCTCAAAGAAAGTTGGAGCAAACCAAGATTGACAAAGCAGAGCCGTTGAGTACCGAGGAGGAAGAGTTAAAACAGAAACTTATTGACGAGGCGTTTGGAAGCTGGTCAAGACGTGATTTCACCAATTTCATTCATGCCAGTGGACGGTACGGCAGAGAAAGTTACAAGCTGATTGCTAAGGATGTCAAGAAAACCAAGCTGGATGTGGAGAAGTACTCCAAAGCGTTCTGGGAGAACTATGCCAAGATCGATGGGTACAACAAATACATAGCCCAGATCGAGACAGGAGAGAAGAAGTTCCAGAAGATCAATTTACAGAAGGATTTGCTCAGCAAGAAGATCGGGTTCTATGAAGCTCCGTTGCAGCAGTTGGAGATCCAGTATCCTCCAAACAACTCGAAGCGGATCTACACCGAGCTTGAGGACCGGTACATTCTAGTGATGGCCAACAAGTACGGGTTGTTTGCCGACAACTTGTACGACAAGATTAAGGAGAGTATTAGAGATTCGGATCTATTCAAGTTTGACTGGTTTTTTCTAAGCCGCACGTCGCAGGAGATCGGCCGGCGATGCAACACGTTGCTTCTTGCGCTCACTAGAGAGTTTGAGGGGCCCAACGCGTTGAAACGGAAGCGGGAGCGCAAGCCCAAGGAGGAGAGGGAGGAGACTCCCAAGAAGGTGAAGAAAGAGGTCAAGTGACCAGCTAGATGTTGACGGTGTACAACCCGGACTCCTCCTTGGCCTCTTGGTTAGTAATGTAACTACATTTCCATTTCAATTTGATTGTAGCGCCGATTTCCCCGGTGATTTTCCCCGACTGGGTCACTGCGTTGGTGGCCATGCTCATGAGGAAGTTGTTGGACTGCGGACTCAACTCGAGTTTCAAGGTTCTTGGAACTGCCACCAGGAACGTGAGGTTCGAGAGGTTTTTCAACGACTGGTTCGAGAACGTGAACACAATGTCGACCTGGCTGGCCGAGGCTTTAGTGGCTTGGTAGCCGATTTTCAAGTACGAAGACGACGAGAGCGTGGTCTGACTGCCAGCAACATTGGCAGTAGTTCCTTGGTTGGCTTGAAAGTTGTTCTGAGTATAAAGAGCATTGAGCTGTTGGCTTGGAGAGCCCTGGTTCTGAGGACCGCTGCTCAATATATCGAGGTTCTGCAATTGAGTCAACGAGTCAAAAGCACTGACCTGTGGAGGTGGGGTTGGAGTATTGGAAGCAGAAGTCCCAAGAGCTATTGCTCCAGAACCACTGAACGGCGACTTGTTGTTGGACAAATCCAAATCACCAAGCAAGTCCATCAACGAGTCGGTTTGGTTCTGGGTACCAGTGGAGGTACTAGTGGCTGGTGCTGGAGAAGCATCGTCATCGAAATCAATAAGATTAGCAGCTCCAGAAGCATTGACGTTGATCTTCGACGCACCTTCTACGTCCTTGTTCTTCAACAATGCGTATTTCTCAGTCAACAACCGCACAGACTCGTTCAACTGAATAAGATCGGCCACAGTCTCTTCGTCTTGTTCTGACTGAGTGATCTTCTGAAGCACTGGCTGAGCAACCTTCAATGAAGAGTACAACTCCTCCAACGTCTCGGAAGTTTCTTTACTGTCGTTCTCGTTGTAATTGTTCACCATATCAGAGAAAACCTCGACCTTGCCCTTGATCTTGCTGATATCTTCAGCAACCTTCTGCTTGGTAAGCTCGTTCAACTGACTGTCTTCATGGAACCCACTCATGATCTTCATCAACCGATTGGCCTCCTTCAAATCCTCAGGGCGTCCCCGACGGATCAATTCCTGCAACTTGGCCGACTGCGCCAACTTCTCCTCTTTCTCTATATCCTCGGCAGTCTTCATATTGTCCGAGGGATTCAACACCGCAATGTCACTCTTGCTGATCTCAGGGAAGATATATCCCTTGTACGACAACAACCGATGCATGTCGCGGATGAACCCCAAGTCCTTCTTGTGGCGCGAGTTCTTACAGATGGTCTCGTTCCACTCTTCAATCTGGGTCAAGATGAGTCGTTGCACTTTATTGTACTTGTGGGGAGGCTTCTCCGGAAACCGTTTCACCAACTCGTTCAAGAAATCCTTACGAGAGATCTGCAAATGGAACGGGTACCCGCAATTCTTGACAAGACAGTCTAGCAATGTCAACGCATTCACACTGACAAACGGGTCCTTGTCATTGATACACTTGACCACCGCAGCTGCTGCCTCTCTGGGAGCACTTCCCTGTTTCTCATTGATGAGATCGGCAATTTCAAAATTGAGCCCAATGTCCGGCTCAGGGGCCCGGCAGGCCCTGTATATTCGCCGCACAAGTTTTGAAACTTCTTGGTAAGGAGAAGACATGGAGTGGAAGTTGTTGTCCTGGGTTGTTCTGACAGCCACCACTGTGGAATATAGGGGCGGGTGTATTGGGTGTTACCCGGGGCACAATCCAGTGGGCCAGACGGTGTGGAGGAGTGGGTGCTGTAGTGGTTTAGCTAATATTACATTGATATATCACAATATTTCTCAGGGTTAGTTACTAAGTAAATATAAAATCATTGTTGGTACTGTAGCTACGCACCGATGAACAATGGATGACAATGACCTGGAACTGATTTCTCAATCGACTATCACGTCACATGGAACTTACTCTACTACCAGAGTCGGTGCAAGTTACTCCACAGAAGAGTTCGAAGTGCCTGATTCAGAAACCAGTGACGACAACCCAGAACCTACAAGAGACAACAACGATTTAACCAAAGACGATCCTTTGAATGTCCGTGAATTGACTGTGAATTTTGATTATTTGATTTACAAAATTAACGATCGCATTAAAACGGTCAGTGAGAAAGCCCTAGAGTCTACGCTGCGCATGAAAGAAAACACTGAGTTGACGATTGTCGAGATAGATAAATTGATCCAGCATTACTATGAGATCAGTAAAGTATTGGATGAGATCAACAATGATTTCAATAAAATGAAACAGATCAACATGATCATTGCAGAGTTTGCTCCACGGATCAAAGAGTTGGAGGCATACTTTGGGAGTTTGCCGTAGGCGGAGCGCTGACCACTACGGGCTGTTATATGGCAAGGGAGTTGATTTGTACTGGCTAAGGGGACTTCTTGGAGATTCTCTTGGGGCATGTGTCTGAGGGTTTAACAGAAATTAGAGCAGGGCGTACGATTGTGTCAGTGAACTATTGTGCTGGAGTACAATGGTACAAGTTAAGTCTTGTGCACTGCATAAGTACACTCTGTGACTATTGCTCTAGAGTACAGTCCTACAGTGAACTATTGTACTGGTACATCAATAGCACTATTATACTATTGACTAATGTGCAAATGTGCGAACGTACAAATGTACAACCACCCCCATTGGCATCCTCTTACAACATTCTTCTCATCGTCTATCTAATTGTACATAGCTTGAAACTTGCAAGCAAAATTAATCGGGACTCGGTCCACAAACTTATGGTACAAAATGTTCGGTCACAAGCAGCATACATCTCAACAACATCATTAGAAAGCAGCCAATTTGGCAAGTTGTCTGTTCTTTTGTTTGGTCTTGACGTATCTATTCTTGAGTCTTACTGCTGCCAACACACCAAGAGCCACTGTTTTGAAAGTAAGCTTCTTTCTGTTGAACAACACAGAGTCTGGATAGATCCCGACCTCAGCCAACCGGTTAACATTGTCAACCATTCCACTGTTGGTACTATCCACCATGCTCATGATATACTTGTTCATAAACTTCAAATCCTGAGCCAAGTAGATTTCTTTATGATACTTTTCTCTGTAGAACCGTACTTTCTTCTGCAACTCATGACTATCCATGTTATCTGATTGCTCGTTCAATTTCTTAGTAAGAGAAATCACCTTTGACCCAAGTGTCTTCTTGCTCGTGTTCAATTCTCGGATTCTAGTACTGTATTTCTGTCTCATGGAATCAAACTCTGCTTGCAACATCTCCAACTCAAGTTGTTTGGCACTGTCACCTTGAACGTTGCCTAGTGGATCAGAATCTGCTAGACTAGTTTCTAGAACCTCGATCTTCTGGTTGAGTTCCTTCTGCTTTGCCTTCATTGTCTCATACAAATCGTTCTTGCTCTCTTCGAGAATATTAATCTTGTCATTCAAATGACGTAGCTGCTTGTCCTTTTCTGACACCTCCTCTTTCAAATGCTGAAGATCAGTCTTGTTCACTGTAAGTTGCTCAAGCTGCTTATTCAAAGCTGCCATTTTGGTATCATGCTCCATCTTCAACAACTCCTTCTCTTGATGAAGAATAATGTTCTGCTTTTCTTTCTCGTAGTTCTCCTTGACTAGTTTCAACCCTTCCTTCTCGTCAATGGTACTAGTCATCTTAGAAATCTCTTTCTCTTTACTGGAAACTTCGCTGGTTAACTTGGCAATCTTTTCTTGGTACTCGGTGATCTGAGACTCAAACACAGAAGTCTTGTTGTTGAGCAACACTTCCAAATCGTTCTTCTGTTTAGTCAACCGTTTGATCTCATCCTTCTCATAAGAACTGCTACCAAGCTTAGCTCTATCTCTTTCATCGTCCAATTCTCTTTGAAGCTGACGGATCTTGGTTCTTAAACTTTCTGCTTCCTTTTTGAACTCTGCAGATTTAGATTGCAGCTCTTCGTCGGTATCCACATCGGTTGGTCCATTCCAGAAACTGAAGAACCCACTTGGTTTTTGCTGGCGACGAGTCTTTGGCTGTTTGCCTCCGCGTTTCATGGCATTATTCTCATCTTGCAAGTTGACAACTTCATTGTCCAAATGGCTATTCTGAAGCTGTAGCGTCTCAATATCGATCAAAGCATTATTCAACTTCTGCTCCAAATCCAATATATGATCCTCATAGACTTTCAAATCGTCATAAGCAGCGTCTCTCTCATGTTCTACTTGGGCAACGTTCCGCATGAAACTGTTGTCTGTCTCAAAACTGGCTTGCAATTCGTCACAATGATGCTGCAAATCAGCAACTTGGAGCTTGTACCGTGAAATCTCATGACGTAGATCACTCTCGTTGTTGCGGAGTCTGGTTATCTCACTGTTCAATCGATAATTGTTGTTGTTCGACGACACTTGGTTTCTAAGTGAATCTATTTCCGAATTCAAGCGATCTATTTCACTACTGCTCACTGAAAGTTCTGACTCATAGCTTCTCAATTGAGACTGGAGATCTTTCACTGTATCGTTCTTGGACTCGAGTTCTCTCTCAATCCGTTCCAATTTCCGATTGGACGTGACCCCACTGCCTTCCAACCCTTTGAGTTTCATCTTCAAATTAGATATCTCTACATCTTTCTGGCTGGCTCTGGTAGTAGCACTGTCGACCTTGGACTCTCTGTTGTTCAACTCGAGTTTCAACTGATGCATCTTCTCAGCAATCGACTCGATTTCGTCTTCTTTATGAGCCAATTGACTCTTAAGATCTTTGATCTCTTCGTTCTTGTCAATGATAGTTTCTTCAAGTTTGTCATTGTCTTCAAGATCTGCAGATTGGCGTTGTTCTAGACGTTCACATTTAGCTTGAGTCCGTTCAAGCAACGCGTCTTTCTCATCTAGTTCCATTGATTTCTGACGAAGTTCATGCTGAAGATCAGTGATTTCGTTCTGTAAAGCTCCAAGTTCCAGGTTATTAACAGGACTTGAACGGTTCGAAGAATGACTCGAAGAACGGTCATGTTGTAAGTTCTGCTCTTCCTTCAATCGTACAGAATATTCATGGGCCAAAGTCTGAGCTTGGTCTGCAGCTTCAATGGCCTCGGTCAATTTCTGTTCCAAGTCCGATTTCTCTACTCTCAACTCATTGATAGTGGATTCTAACTGCCGTAGTTTAGGACCAAGGTCTTGGCTGGGCAGTTTGTTGCTGCTACTAAGCAATTCTACTCTCCGACTCAACTTGCTTATTTCCATGCGTAAGTCACCGTTCTCATTGATCAATTTCTTAATATCTTCAGGAGTATTGACGTCCAAATACTTGGTCATGCTGGCGATCTTGATTTTCAACCCGTAGTTCTCTGCTTTCAAATGATCAACAGACTCTTGCTGCTGTTTCAAAGGATTCGACGAATGTTTCAAAAGATCATACTTATTGGGACTATGGTTCTCTTTGTCATTGTCAAAAGTGTCGTGTACTGACAATAAAGGAGTCGAAGAAGAGAAATCATCCATTACCTCGTTGATGGGTGTCGACACAACGTGTTTAGGAGTGTCTCGTCGTATAGAGTTTCTAGTTCTCTGTCCTCCAGAATTGAGCACTGATAAATCCAAATCAGAATCAATCTGACCTATTGGAGTGAACTGGTACGCTGCGGAATTCACATGATTCTGCCTTTGGCGAGGCCCAGACGGAGTGCCCAAGAAATGCTTATAACTGGACATCGATTAAATTAGCTATTTATAAGCAAAGATAGAGAGTATGTCTCTGGCTTGGGTTTTGTTTACATACAAAAACAAACCCCAAAGGTAAACAGAAAGTGTCTGGGTCACGTGCCCGGTTTAATTTTTCCACGCGTTTTGAGTCAGTGAGTCGGAGATCCTAAGCAGAAGAATAGTACTGAGAATAGAAGTTCAGAGATGTCACAAGCTTTGACTCCGTATATCAAGGAATTGTTGAGCCGTCCACCTACGCTTACGACCAATGATTTTGCTGCGGCATTGAGACTTATATTCCAGAAAGTGCCTTCGGAAATTCAGACTGCCTGTTTCTTGACGGGACTCTCGGTGACTGGATTACACCATGACCCAGTGTATATATCTACTGCTGTCAAAACAATACTAGAATACTCTGAGGTGCCGCACATTGCTGACAGCGACAAGTATATTTTCACAGATATAGTGGGCACCGGTGGTGATGGACAGAACACTTTCAATGTGTCTACTTCTTCAGCCATTGTAGTAGCAGGCATGAAGCATGAGAATTTGGTTGTCACCAAACATGGAGGCAAAGCTTCGACGTCGTCTTCAGGAGCAGGAGACTTGATTACTAACTTGGGAATCGATATCAGTAAAGTGGAAGCTGCCACTGTTTCTAAGCTTGTGGCAGAGAACAACAAGTTTGTGTTTCTCTTTGCACCTAATTTCCATGCGGGCATGAAAGCAGTAGCAGATGTGCGCAAGCAGATCGGGATCCCTACGATATTCAACATTCTTGGGCCGTTACTTAATCCTATCAAACTCAATTCCAGAGTGTTGGGAGTTTACACTGAGGAATTGGGAGAGATCTATGCTAAGACAGTGCAGCAGTTGCATCCAGACCATCGTAATGGAAACAAGTACAGTACCATTGTTGTTTGGGGAGAAGTCGGGTTGGATGAGGTTTCTCCACAAGGTAACACTCGGATCTGGTACATTGATCCTGAGACTGATACAGTGAAGTCAGAGCGGATTTCTCCTTTGGATTTCGGGTTGCCTGAACATTCATTGGATTCTGTGAGATCAGGTAATGCTAAGGAGAATGCAGAGAAACTCAGACAGATTCTTGCCAACAAGGCTGATCCTGAAGACCCGATCTTGCATTATATTCTTATGAACAGTGCAGTGTTGGCTGTGAGCTGTGGAATAGCTAAGGACTGGAAGCATGGAGTTGCTTTGGCAAGAGAGAGTATTGAGTCAGGCGGTGGGTTGGCAGCGTTGGACGAGTTGGTGAGTAGTATTGGGAAATTGTAGGGGGTTGACAAATAGGATTAATATAGAATGGACGAGGAGTGTAGACATTTAGCGTACGCAAAGGAATGATTGGGGAGTGCTTTGATAGTGGAGTCAGTTGTGAAGTTGAAAGTCTAGAGACATGTAGTAAGGGGGTAAGTTTACTATTTAATTTAAGTGAATGCTCCAGTGTGGAATCATGGAAGTAGCTTGACAGTAATTCACTATGTACTGTGCAACTGTGCAGCTTAACTGTGTGGCTCTACAGCATATATACTGGAGTACGGACCGGATCAACTGTGGAAATCAAGAATGCACTGTAGGTTCTCTGCGTAACCTCACTATCTAATCACAACATTCTACTAAATAAAATCACTTTGTGACTTCATATTGTAACTTTGTCCTGTCACTGCCTTGTGACTGTGTGGTCTCACTGTGTAGCTCACTATGTGTCTGTGCAAATTAACACTATAATCACAGTACAGCTTCAGTATGAAAAATTACTATGTGACTTTACAGTGTAATTCTATCATGTATCTTCTGTACATATCCACTGTACAACTTACTGTGCAACTCTGCACTGTGCAACTCCACTGTGCTCTCCATAGTCCCCAGTGCAACTCCACTGTGGCTCTCTACGTCACTGTATTTTTCACCTGACTGTTCCTCTAAGACACTCCACAGTGCAACTACAATCTCTAACAAGTTCACTGATTGAAGCAGTCCACCCAAAAACACACATATATGTCAACCACTCACTCAAAACCCCTCTCCAACCAGTCAACCAACTTCTGTATTCCTCCCTCGTCCAACCACCTCCCTCGTCCAACCACCCTCTCCCTACCCTACACCTAAGGTTCCAGCACCTACATGCAGCCCAACCGCGTCGCAACGGCCACGTGACTTTCCACCGTCGATTTTTCGTGCGCTGTTAACATGAAAATCTACACGTACCTGGTTAATCAGTGACAAACACACCATGTCTGATTTCGTTGGGATCTCGAATCTTCCAAACCAAAGGTGAGTTAGAAGCAGATGCCTAGATTTTGGGCAGATTGAAACAAGCTCAAAAAACTAACAACAGATACAAGATTGTGTCCAAGACTGGAGCTACCTTCACTTTGATGGTAGCTGGAGAGTCTGGATTGGGAAAAACCACATTCATCAACACGATTTTCCAGACCAACTTGAAAAACCATGTCGACAACAAGGAGAGACACTCCAAAGGGATTAGATCCACTGTAGAGATCGATATTGTGCGTGCCGAGTTGGAGGAGCAAGGGTTCAAGATCAGATTGAACATTATTGACACTCCAGGGTTTGGAGACAACGTCAACAACAAGAGAGCGTTCCAGCCATTGATCGACTTTATTGACGACCAGCACGACTCGTACATGAAACAGGAGCAGCAGCCAAGTCGTTCTGAGATCAAGGACTTGAGAGTCCATGCTTGTTTGTACTTCATCAGACCTACTGGTCACTCATTGAAGCCGTTGGACATTGAGGTGATGAAGAAGCTTAGCAGCAGAGTCAACTTGATTCCTATCATTGCCAAGGCAGACACGTTGTCTCCACGGGAGATTGACGAGTTCAAGCAAAGAATAAGAGCAGTGATTGAGGCGCAAGAGATCAAGATCTACTCTCCTCCAATTGAGACCGATGACGAGCACAGTGCTGAGCACTCCAGAGAGTTGATCAGCTCGATTCCGTTTGCGATCATTGGGTCGGAGACCAAGGTCGAGAACGCGGCTGGCGAGTTGGTGCTTGGAAGACAGTACCCGTGGGGAGTGGCTGAGGTGGAGAACGAGAGCCACAGCGATTTCTTGAAGCTCCGGTCGTTGCTCTTGCGAACCAACATGTTGGACTTGTCGCTCTCCACCGAGGAGTTGCACTACGAGACGTACCGGTCGTTGAAGTTGGACTCCAAGGCCGACGACTCGCGCTCGAAGATTGCCAAGCGGTTCAACAACAACCCGAAGTTCAAGGAGGAGGAGGACCAGTTGAAGAAGTACTTCACCGACCAGGTCAAGGCCGAGGAGGCTCGGTTCAGACAATGGGAGCAGAACATCATCAACGAGCGACAGAGACTCAACATGGACTTGGAGTCGGTGCAATTGCAGATCAAGCAGTTGGAGGACCAGATCAAGGACTTGAACTTGAAGAAAGGATACAAATAGGCCCGGCTTTGGGCCTGCCCGTTGCTAATAGTTATTTTTATACGCATTTTTATAGTTGCTCAGTTCAAAAACTTTCCAAGGCCTGTATTGGTACATAGGGGTATAGATATTACTGATAGACGCTGGCGCCGAGGGGGATCGCTGGTTTCATGTGGATGCTGGAGTCGTCGCCTTTCTCGAGAAAGTACGGATGGAGAATGGCGCGCTTGGCACTGATGCGGCTGGCAGGGTCGAACACCAAGAGCTGTTCCAAGAGATCGACTCCGTCCTCGTCCAAGTCCGACACAATGGAGCTCAACGCCTGTTTCTGCCATTGCGGGAACGTCGGCTTGAAGTCGGGCAAGTACTTGACGTCGGGCCAGATCTCTTCGTTGGGGGTGCCCAAGACCTTGAAGATCTTGAAGATCTCATCGATCTCAGAGTCTCCTGGAAAGAGAGGTTTACGGTTGACCATTTCGGCAAAGATCGCACCGATCGACCACATGTCGACCCCGGTCGAGTACTGTTTTCCTCCCAACAACACTTCAGGACACCGGTACCACAAAGTGACGATTTCGTGAGTGTAGGCACGCAAAGGCACACCGAACGCTCTGGCAAGTCCAAAGTCAGCAAGCTTCAAGTTACCTTCCTTGTCAATCAAAAGGTTCTGGGGCTTCAAATCACGGTGCAAGATCCGGTGGGCATGGCAATGGCAGGTGCCCTTGATAAGCTGCATCATGAACTTCTTGACCATGTCGGCCCCCAAGCCCATGTTCGGCGGAATCGACTCCATGTATTTCTTCAAGTCCAAGTCCAAGTACTCGAACACCAAGTAGAGCTTGTGGGAGTCCGAGTGGACAATGTCGTACAACCGGACGATGTTCTCGTCGCGGAGCTCTTTCAAGAGCGAGATTTCTCTGATGGCAGTGGAAGGCACACCTTCGTCCTCAGATTCCAAGCGGATCTTTTTAAGGGCGACTATTCGATTATCGTGTTTTGTGTCCAAGGCCTTGTAGACCACCCCGTAGGTGCCTTCTCCGATTTTTTCCAACCGTTGGTAGTCAGAGAGTTCCACCATGGTGTGCAATAATACCAACGTAAACAAAAACAGAGTACACGCAACAAAACATTTTTTCTGGAGGTTGCAGTGGGTAGCCGGGGCGGTGAGGTTCTGGGCGGTGCAGAGAGAGCTGGGCGGGTGCTAAGCGGAAGCGATCAAATGCTAGGCGGATCCTGGGCGGCAGCAGCCAAACGCTAGGCCCATGCTAGGCCGGTGCGAAGGATTCCCGTGGATTTCTTAATTGAGCCAAGCGGTAGTGAAAGACCAAACCAAGCCAGGGCCCAGTCTGGCCACTGCCACCGCAGATCCGCCCAGCGACAGGGAAGCCCCGGCTGCATTGCAGACAGTCCCCAGCACAGCGCCGCCCGGAAGTTGCAACGGGCACCCGTCGGGGAAGCCAGGATCTACCCCGACCGAGAATGGAATTGGGGAATCTAGTGTGGGATCTTTGAAACATGCACCAGGGAGGTTGGGCCTACTCACAAACAATGCTGGCAAAAAAAAAAAAAAGCAATGAATTCCAGAATCCGATTTACGGCCCCTGAGACATTGTGTCTGACAGAGGATTGCTGACGGGAAGTCCAGATCTCGAGCTGGAACCGAGTGGGTGCAGTGGCAGTCGCAAGTTTTTCAGTTGCTGCCGGTTAGAGTTTACGCTACTTGACAAATTATATGCGAGTGAGCCAAGTAAGGAGAAGTGGGTTGAGTCAATTGGTTGTAGGCAGTTGGAGTTTGATTGGAGGGGACTGGTGGTGGATTGCAGATCGTAGATACATGGAATTCGGTTGAGACCTGGGGGGTGGGTTGTAGTGGGAGGTGGGTTGTTGTGGTTGGTGGTTGGTAAGACGTTGTAGTGGTAGTAGTGGATAGTGGTAGTAGACTGTAATTGGTGGTTGATGGTTGGTAAGACGTAGTGGATTGTAGTCGGCACCCGACTAATTACTGCTATGAGGTTAAGTCAGTCTGCTGATTGGTACACTCTAATTAATTTAATTGCACGCTAATTGTTCGTAAACTATTGGAATATACTGAGGGATCAAGTGATTCTCGGGTAATAATAATAATCAACAATTGGAATGTATTGGAATGTCGCGTAGACTATGGCTAGAGTTGTGAGGCGGTTCTGCATAAATGTTATGGTCAATCTTCGACGTAATCCTCGAACATAATCCTCGAAACATCGCGTACAAATTGTAAGGATTGGGGGATGTGAATAGCCAACCAGGTTGATTCACATGCTTCTAAGTTCTGTATACTATATTGCTGGGGTGTAAAGAATAATTGACCAGAGAATGGACGGAATTTGTTGGTTAGCAGGTTCTGATCCAAGGCAGTTCCACTGTTCCATGATTCTGCATCAATGACAACCTACTCACCAACCTTGCAAATTTCACTGGGGCACTGGCTCACTGGCTTACACACATCCTCACTCACTCACTCACTCGCTCACTCACATACCTAATCCTATATCCAATCCTTATAAATCCAATTCCTATATTACGATCATACAATGTATTCTTCAACGCACCACCTCTGGCCACACGCTCAGCCGCAAATCATGGCCCATGCCAACAGTTTGCCCAGATCCAGTAGTCCAGTGGGTTTATGCCTTGCTCCCGATTGTCGTGTCTGGCTTTCCTAAACCCGACTACACCTCGCCGCCCCACCAATCCCCTACCCTGGTTGGCCCCAGGCAGCCCATAGGTTTATTACTGCTTTAGGCGATCCAATTACTAGCCCCTCTGCTGCCCACAACTAATCCCTTGCTCACCCATCGGTATCCCAGGGTTCCAACCCTTGTCACAAAAAATATATTACTTCCCCAAACCCCCGACCCAGTTATCAGCGACGCATCCCCTCTTAAAGCCAACCCTTTGACTGTGCTCCTTTGACCGTGCTACTAGCTCAAGAGCTGCGGCTGATTTCTCACCAAACCTAAATCTCCGCTGAGTTTTTCTCGCCCCCAGTCGGGATCGCTAGTTCAGATTTCTGATTTTTCACCCGTCTAGACCTAGGAAAAAAGCTCCTTTTTTTTTCTTCCTGGCCTCCCTTCCACCTCAGCTATTCTGCCCAGTGCCTCGGTCTGCCTGCTCCTGTCTGTTTATATGACCCACTGCTGACTCCTGCCCTCCTTTGCTCCACGGTTGCCCTCGTTTTTTCTCGGTTTTTTTTTTTCTGGTCTTCTTAGATGAACCTTTCCGACATTGATCTCAGCCCCGAGAAGCGCACGCCCTCCAAGATGGTGTTCAACCAGGTGCTCTCGCCCGACCAGGTCGACATCGAGAACACCAACCCCGACGAGTTCCAGGTCCCCAACGCCAATGCGCTTGCCGTGGCCAACAAGAACTTGAAGTTCCCGGGCTCGCCCAACAAACAGAACCTCTCGCACTCGTACTCGCATCCCAACCTCTCGCTCTACACCAACAGCACTCCTGCTGCCGACATCATCAAGACCCCCAAACGCTCCATCAGCTCCTCCATGACCACGTTCTCGCCGCTGGAGTTCGACTTTGGGTTCCTGGCCTCCAAGACTAAACACATCAAGCTCACTAACTCGTTCTCGGCCAACTCGATCTCCTCGTTGGACTCGGTGCCGGAACTCTCGACCTCCAACTCCACAAACTCCTTGAACAACATTTCGCCGTCCAACTACTCCAACGTCGTCACTCCCAACAGAGCCCACGTCAGAGGCTCCTCCTTGACATACTTCACTCCGATCAACAACAACCACGGGGCCGCACCTCCCACCACGTCCAGTTCTTCGGTCCTGGTGATCTCGCCGCTGCGAATCAGCTTCTCAGGGGCCCAGTCGCTTTCATTAGCTCCTGCCTCGGTCACTCGCCGTAAACGGGCCAACACTTACACAACAAATTCCAGGCTTAGACACAAACTCTCCTTGGACATGATCTCTGCGAAAAGTTTCACGGGCCCCGGGCTCTCCCAGAGCGCCACGAGGTCCCAGTTCAAGCTGGCAGGCATCAACCCGTTCTACAACCCTTCCAATTCCACATTCTTGTCGCCAACTAAATACTCTCCGTTGAACACTCCGCTTCCAACCCCGAACAGGGACGAAGACTCCAACATCTCTCCGTTCAAAATGAACTATTTTGGTGACCAGCCCCTGAACGAGCCCCAGGATTCTACTAGTACACTCTCCAGCGAGCAGCGTGACCCCGTCAACAACAACTCCAGCGAGACCATCGTCGAGTTGAACTCGCTCATGACAAACTTCTCCGATAACGACTCGGCATTCAACAGCGACCTGACCTCCTCGAACTTGGACGTGCTACGTGGAGTCGACCAGTTCCACATCGACTCCTCTGCGTCCCACAACGCAAACTACAACAACGAGATCTTCCTCCAGGCAGCCGACCTCACCTTGAAAATGGTGTCTGGCTCGAAACCAGGCTCGTTCCACGAGTCCACTGTCAACCCGCAGATGATCTCGGTCGAGTCGCCATTGGGCAATCTCAACTACTTGGACCAGCTCCAGCCTCGCATGTCCCGATCCGAGGGCTCGATCAATCTCAACAGATACATCAACGACGCCAAGCCGCTCTCGTTCAACCTGCATCTCCAAGGGTTCGACCAGTCTCGCTTCCCTCCACAAAACATCCCCGAGCATCACATGCCTCAGAGCATCTCCCAGCCCAGTCTCCTGATGCCCCAGAGCCAGTCTGCAGGGCAGCTCCTGGACTCGCTGGCCACGGTTCTCCCTCCCGGCGTCAAGCTTCCGGAGGGCCTCGACGAGTCCAAGCTCATCTTGAAAAAATCGAAACGCGGCCGCAAGAACAGCGTGCCCGACGACAAAAAGCAGAAGAAGAACCACGAGTGTCCTCTTTGCGGGTCGCGGTTCCAGCGCCCCGAGCATGTCAAACGACACATGCGCTCGCACTCCAGCGAGAAGCCGTACCAGTGCGATCAGCCCAACTGTGCCAAGCGTTTCAACAGAAGCGACAACTTGAAGGCCCACTTGCGCAAGATCCACAAATTGCCGATATAGGTAAACTACATAATGCTATACAATAATGAGGTTTTACGTGTAGGAGGATAGGTGTTACGTGAGATAGTTTATTAACAGAGTTGATTATGACTTAACTGAGGGTTGATTATTACTTGAGTAAGAGAGTTAACTAAGAGAGTCAGCTACTAGATCAAGAGTAAAGTATACCAGCTAACTAACACAGCTCCCAGAAAAGTACACGACTCATGGTTAACACCGAGGAAAGCAACGCTCCGTGGCGTAATAGAGTTGAGAGAACCGTGCGTTATTAGAGTTAAAACATAGTTGCGTTCGTCAATAGAGTTACAAACCATATCTTGGGCTTATCAAGACGCCACAGTTTGCTCAGGGTTGGTGATTGAAATGGTCTGGATGGTTTGATACAAGAGAACGGTGGTTAGAATGATCTGGATATGTACAAGTAAATAAGAGAAACATTTCAGTGTTAGGCAACAGATCACCAACGTCAGACACTAGTCGACCACCAGACACTCCCTAATTATTATCAGTGATCTCTGGAAACACTGTCAATTCTCCCAGACAATTGAAATTGATCCCGTTGAGTTTGACCTTCTGCTCACTTCCAAGACCAAAGAGTCCATCGTAGACTTTCTCTTGGCCTTTCTCAGATTGATATATTGACTCTTGGACACTGCTTTCTACCATCACACCTTTCATAGCAATGTTATTATCGATGAGAAACTGTTTCTGGCTCAGACTGACCTTGGCAGCGTCTTTAGTAGGTTCCAAGTAATAGAACTTGATGATACTTCCTTTATGAATGTATTGCAGGGCTTCAGGTTCCAACACCAAAGTGTTCATTTTTGCTCCCCAGCTTCCTCCTCCAGCTATAACTTCGAACCTACGGATCTTCAACGGATCAGTCTCGTTAGGATCATCCTGGATAGTAGCAAATATTTTCGTCTCCTTGTCCATTATATCCATCAACGCAGTATTACTTTGAAGGAACGACGACGCAGACTTATTGTTGAGTTGCTTGATCAAGTTACCTTTAAAACCTGTCACTCGCAACTCTTCTGAAGGGATCTCTGTAGTGCTAGCAAACCATTTCCCAGTAAGATCTCCCATGAGTCTTGGAACTGTTATGTCTGCTTCCATAAGAAACTGGTTCGCATTTCCAAAATACTCGTTTGTACCTTCAAGATCAGCTATCTCTTGTGAAGACGGCATATAGAAACAACTCACCAACTCACTGTTGTAGAACACAGTACCTGCCAACCGTACTTTGATCTCAAGCTCCTGTTTTCCCACCGGCATCTTTATTCCCAACCAACTCGTATTGAGGTCCCAGTTCCGGTCTTTCACATGGACTGGAGCATCACTGTGTTGATGACTGTGCTCATGCTGCTTATGCTGCTTGATCGTGGTACAATTGTTGATCTGGATCCGATCTTCAAACCAGATTTGTGAAATTGCGTCCCTGTTACTGTAAGGAGCAATTGTGTCGACTGCTCCATACACTATCTGAAGATTCTCATGTTGTTCTCTTAGATCAAGTAGCTCTTGGATAATACTGCGAGAGTAATTGGGTGTAGACAACACCATCAAGGATCTCGGAGCAAACTTGAGCTGGCTAACCGCAGACTCAAGCCTGAGTTTCTTAGGACTCACCACTGTCTTGAACAACAGTTTCCCTAACACAGAGATCGTTTGTCGCATCTTGTGGAGCAACTTGTTTCAATAGTACCGAGTTGATGGCCTGGAAATTTTCCAGCCCGCAACCTCTGAAGTGCCGCCCATGTGCAGGCGGGTGCTTGGTCCAGCGGCACACTGCTTGGGCCAAGATCACCTCTGCTCCAGATCGGTATCCTTGATTCGAACCTGGATGGCACCACTCCATGAGCTCGTTGGACACTGTAGTTGATAGTGCGTGGCAGAGGTACGGCCATGGCGACACCATTGCCTGCGGGGAGTTGTTTGTGTTGGTGGACATGATCGAGGACCTGCTTGGCATGTCCAGGGACACATTGTTGGATCATCTGTCAAGAACCATAGCAGAATCGTTTGTCCATGAGAACCCAGACTTGAGATTGACTAAGACTGATTTCTCTAAGCTTGTTGGAGAGCTTTGCGATATGGATGATTTCAGACACCCTTTTTTTCACAAGAAACTGACATCCATACCTCTCAAGTCGTGGCATACGTTGAAGCAAGAAGCAGACAACGTAAGCTCCAGTGAGAGTTTGGTTGAGGATGAGATTGCGTACCGTGATCAGCTTATTGAGTCGTTGCAGGCAGAAAAGAAACAGTTGTTACACAAAGTGAGTAAACAAAGTATGGAATTAGATACCTTGGCTCATGAGAACACTGAGGCTACTAAACAGATCGAGTACATCGAGCAGCAGCTCCAGCGTACCACCAGGCAGAACTCAGGTTCAAGAAACGAGGTTGCCCAGTCGATGGAACGCTTAGAATCAGAGTTCGGTGACTTAGGACGTAGTTTGAAACAGTTCTCAAGTCAAGCAAACTCAGAGCTTAGGCAGATAGGTAAGCTAGATGATACTGCGGAGTTGTTCAATTCCAAGCTCGACATTTTGAAAGGGCAACTTTCTTATTTGATGGGGGAGTTTGATTCGGTCCGACAAAGAGTCGGCAGCTTGTCTTCAGTTGAAAGCGACATGTCGTCGTCAGATACTTCAATGGTGTCACTGGAAACTCAGTACCAGAACCTTGCGTCACATCTACAACAAATTGAAGCAGGAGCCCAAGTGCTCAATGGTAGTATCACTAAAAGCTTGTCGCAGAAAAATCTTAATTTGTACTATAGTTCTGACGATGATCAGTCTGTTCGTCAGAAAAGACCAAGAGCTAGAGTCACAGTGGCCAGACCTTCAAAGATCCCAATTCACACTCATCTGAACAGACCCATCAGAGAACTACGCTCAGCAAAATCATTGCAAGTGATGCGCAAACCAAGACTGTCCCAGCACAACAAACATATCCGTACGTCTAATCCTGTGTTCTCCAATCCCCAGTTCAGTTTCTCTGTTCCTAAATTGAACCCTCTGCTTCTGACAGATGAAGATCAACACTTAGCCAAGTCTCTCAAACACAAACCTTCACTTCAGGACGAACTTGGTCTGTTCAATTTCTCCAGTCCTGAAACTCCTGCCTTTTCAGATGGCTCAAGTAATCTTCGCACAGTGACACAAGCCAATCATTTGGAAACTCTTGATTTGGAACCTATAGCATTAGAGAGTGTACAAAGACTGCATATTGTCGAGCCAGAACCTTTTGTTTTAGAAAGAGAACCTTTGTCTGACGTTTCATTTGATGCTGACATTTCTCAATTCATAGCAGAATCAAGAAAGGTTGATGTCATTGAACAGCCATTGGTTGGTAAAGACATTTTCACTCTTGTCTACGAGTTTTGGCAATGGTTGGTTGTGTTCTTCATCTCAATAGGCAAACCTCAAAAACAAAAACCCGATTAATACCCCCATTTTATTCCAGCATTTATCAAACTATACTCTATCATATACTCTCAATTACGCTAATAATATATATTGTTTCTACAGCTCTGCACTGGTGTCAGTACTTTTCAGATCTGGATCTCTGCATCCTTGAATCCACTGTAACGTCGTACACTTCAGGAACTCAATATGTAGTATCCTACAACACACCTGTTTCCACAGACAACTCTACTCTTCTGCTTCAGTCGTCCACAATCCTTTCCAGAACATCCTGCAAAGGTTAAGCACGTTCAAACCACATTGGTACCTAGACTCCGACGATTTGTGGCTTACAGTGCAAACTCAATTTGTTCTGTGCGATGCTGTAACCTATTGTTCTCTGTGGTACTGAGATGCGAACTCAACGATTTCTAGACCATGTGGTTCTGCTATTTATTTCATTCCTTGTCAATGCAATACCACATGTCAATATCTGGCCATTCGACGGTGATCTGCATCACTCACATATGACAGAAGCAGAGCGGTCAGCAGTACACTCAGCATACACTCCGTGGTAGAATGTAATACATCTTATTACAATGTTCCGTTGTGTGACTTCGTTAACATATCAAAAGTCAACACGTTGTGTAGTCCCCTACATTGTTTGCAAAACTGTAAATTGTCTATAGCGTAAATATGTATCATTACTGCTCGTATAAGCATTTCGAAGTGAATGCCAGCATATCGCCTGGATACACCGACTAGTCAAACTCCACTCTCACCGAGAACTTGCCCTTGGCCGACCGGATCACTCCACGGAGGCCAATGTCGTCCTTGATCACAGAGTGCATCCCGTTGGAGTCTCTGGAAAAGAGATAGATGTCCTTGGTGTTCAACCGTCTCTTGCGCTTGGCGAAATCGTCCTTGATTCTCATGAAGATCTTGTTTTTAAGTTGGGCCATGTTTGCAGACACAGGGATCTTGCATATGAAAATGTCCTCGCCGTCGTTGTAGAACACCTTGACTCGGATGTGAGGTCCTGAGATCTGGTGCTGCGAGAACCCCAAGTCGGACTTGGACTCTGGCTGGGCGTTCAAGATCGTCACGTTCTTCATGTTGAGCTCGCTCTCGATCTCCTCCATGATATCGTTGTTGCTCTTGTCGGCGACCTGTTTGTCCTCGTCCTCGTCATCAAACTGGTTGAAAGGCGAGGTACCAGCAATGCTGACGGGAGTAGGATGTGCAGGAGTGTGCAATTGGTGACGCTTGAGCGACACTGGAGTAGGAGGAGGCAACGAGTCGCCCATTGGAATAGGAGGCAAGTTCTTGTTGATGACCACCTGGTGCTTGACGATTGGAGACGACTGGCTCACCAATGGTGACCGAGGTCTAGGGCTGCTGTAGGACTGGTACTCGTAGTCGTTAGCCATCTGCAGCATGTCGGGAGTGCAGAGTTTAGGCGACCGCAACACCTTGTTGGTAGGAGCAGGCTCTTCTTTCTCGTAGCTGTCCGACTCAAGAATAGGTCTTTCGAAGATGATGGAGTTGTCCAACGAGGCAGCCACTGGGTCGTCGTTACCCATATCGAAGTCCCCAAACCGTGGGGCAATCCATTCTTCAAACACCTCATTCTTGTACCCGTCTCTTTGTAACTTGGTGAAAAGCACCTTGAAGTAGACGTTCAAATCATGGCATCGTTGCAACAAAGCTTTAGACGGATTGTTAGGGTCTGGCCGTGGGATTGGGCCTGGCATCTTTGGAAGTGCAACCTCGTCGTTGTCAAGGTACCCTTCGTAGGAGTTGATGAAACTGGTGATGTTGATGTGGAGGTCGTAGAAGTCCTGGTAGAATCTTCTCAAGAACCGTTTACTGCCGTTGTCATAGAAGATCTCAGCTCTGTACCAGTACCGTCCGTTGTTGTTGTAGACGTTGGACACTGCTACTGAGGTGATGTCAAGGATCTGGTTGCCCAGAAGACTGTTGCAGTGTTCCTGGTCAAACCCAGTCAAGTCAGAGTCGTCAGAATCGTCGTCGTGATGGATATCGTTTTCAATACCCATTTCACTAAGAGCAGGACTGCTGGCGTTCGAGAGCGATTTTCTGTAGTTCAACGAGTGGATCGAAGACACAGAAGACCCAATGGTCGAGGACGAGCCACTACGTTTCAAGTCTTTCTGGAACGAGTTGACGGTCTCCGTAGACTCCTTGCTGTACTGGGGCTTTGGCTCGTAGTTGTAGCTGTGTTCTGGTGTCGTGGCGGCGTTGGCATTGTAGTTTATTGGAGTAGGTTTGCTCACTGACAACGAACCGTCTCTTTGAGGAGTGGACTCTGACTGGTAGAGTGGTGACTGGCTGTAGTCATTGAGAGCTTTAGGCGGAGTGCTAGGCGACTCGTCCATGCGCGACTTCTCGTAGGAGTTTGTGTATTCGGCGGTGTTGAGCCATTCGTGGTCGTATTTCAGTCTGAGATCATGGCCCGGACGGTTCTCGAGGTCGACGATCTTGACCACAGAAGTAGGCACTAACCCAGTGCTGGTCAAGCGGCCAATGGCCTTAACAAGTACTAGGCCGTTTCCTCTTCGGGAAAGCAACTTCAAGTGCTCGTTGGCAGACACACTGAGCTCGTTCTTGTTTCTGGCCTTGTAGTCTTGGGTAGCCACGAGAATGTTCGGTGCCAACTTGGACAGCAGTGGAAGTCCGATTGGCGACGGAGACACTGGTGATACCGTCTGGTACGGGTTGTGAGCTTTCTTGAACCCGGGTTTGTAGCTGTAACTGTCGCTGGCAGAGTACGAAAGGCTCAGTTCTTTGAAGTTGGAGGGCAACGAGAAACTGGTGAGCGAGCTCAGACTCATGTGTTTCTTGTCCTTGGCCTTCTGCACCTTCAGCCGTTTGGAGATCGACTTGAAGTAGTCGTTGTGCGCGTTTGTGTAGTACAACGGTTCCATGGCAAAGAATACTAGGAGTGGCACCACAATCCCAGGCTGTGGGAGGGCCCCCAGCAATATAAAGCCATTTGCACACCATGGCAGTCCCAGTGTTTTACCTTGAGTCTCCAAACACCGTGCTGCATGCTAATGCACGGGCCTGCGGGGGCAGCTCCTTGGCCATGGTTGTACCATGGAACTCGGTGGATTATCCGTGCCAACGGGAGACTCTGGACAATAAAAAACGGGTTTGGCTGAGTTGGGGAATGGCATTTTCAAGGATGGGAGGCCGTTGGTGTTGCTGGGTGTCCAGGACGTGGTGCAAACTCCATGGCGTTTCGTGTTAGCGAGCTGCAAAGACTACCAGCATTGACAGTTTCAGCCCACAGGTAGCGTGAAACAAATGTCAAAGCTAAGGTTTGGCTTGTCGTTGACTAGAGTCCGATAACCAGGCTCTATCTGAAGTTTGAGTGCCGATCGTTCAAGCCTGGGCTGCTGATCTCTAGGTCAGCCGATGGGCTTGGTGGTTCCAAGGCTTGGGTGGTAGAGGGTGTTTCCAGAATAGGTAATCTCATGGAGGTTTGGAGGGAGGGACTAACGATTACTGAGACTAGCAAATTCTGGGTCTGGCAAACCCTGGACGAGGTTTGGTCGATGCATGTTTTGAATGAGTGGGATCCTTGATTGGGGAGGGGGGTGGTGGGAGAGACTGTTGTGTATGACAGATGTAGTGGGAGAGTGTGGTGTGAGACTATGTAGGACTATGAAGAAAGATGGACTTGACGGTACTGTGGAAGTCTCATTAAATTGCCTATTACTTTCTATGTGAATGTCACAGAGCAATCCGTAAAGAAGAGTGGCAAACCACTAATTACCACGATTCGTCTGAAATGATAAACAATATCCTGGAGTCAAGTTAGCAGTCAAGGTATTTATCAACCATGCATAATTGTGTGTGGAAACACTCGACAGAGAATAGTGTATGCATGAGACAAATTAGTGGAGGCTCGAGCTTGGACTACATACTATGGATAAGGCGCAGTTTCTATGACACTAACATAATAGCCAACTTCCATGGTAGGTTTGAAGATTGTGAATATAATGGAATGTGTGTTACCAACGAACCAGTGAGAAACCCTAAACATCGGAACATTCACTGCTGCAATAGTACTTCTGGGTAATACACTCTCAAACGTACCAAACTACTTATTGCTCCTTATCTTCATTACAACAATCTGGAGCAAATCTGGAGCAATCTTTCAAATTACCTCCTTCGAATGTACCCCCTGTATTGAAAGCCTATTGCAAGCCATGCTTCTTTCAGGCTAGTCTCTGAGCCACCAATCTTTTAACCAAGTGCCTCATTTGACATCGCAAACTTTAATACAGAGACTGTGACTTGTGTGTTCTCGAATCATACTGTTCAATGCTGAGGCTTGTTGTTGTGTCTGAGTATGGTGTTGGCTGTTGGCTTGGCTGATACTGAAATCTTGCTGTATCTGAATTGCGCACACCAGTATTATTCTTGTGTGTCTCTCCTATGAAACAGGAGAGCCTCCATACTCTGAACTCTCCAACAATTCCATACACCTACTGTCTCTAGATGTAAACAGAGACAAGAGACTACGAGAGGGTTTCCTAAACTTCTTAAACCAGTTTCTCCCACTAATTACAGCTCCACAACTCTTTCCCAATACTCCAAACCTAACTCCTCTACACCTATTTGCTGACATTCACTAACCCACCATGTATTACCAGCTAAACCTTACCATAATTTATATAGTTAGTGAACCACCCCTTCACCTCGTCACCAAGCATGCTCAAGAAATCCTCGCTTTTATCAGCAAACAACAAGTTCTTATTCTTCTTCTGGTTGCTAAACTTTTTCATGATATACACTCGTCTCTCGTACCCACTGACTTCGTACTGACTGGTCCGTTGCTTACCCATACCTGATACTCGCGTCAAGTATACCCACCAGAACTTGTCAGTGTTGACCAACTTCTCAGTTGTCGTCAAGGTGCCCACGTCAAACTGGTTGATGAGCTGGCTGTGCAAATGCAACCCTTGAACTCGCGACACTTGAAGATCAAAAGTGTACCGAGGATCAAGGAACCCAGAGTCTGACAACCCATGCTCACCTCCTGTCAATCCTTCTTTATGTGGGATTATAGGAAGTGACGTTTGGTAGAACAGAAGCTCTGGAACATGCACTATATACTGGAACGACGATTTGTATGTCTCGAGCTTAGTTGCTTCAGGAGTCTTCTGCTCAGCAGTACCACTGAACGAGATTCCAAACGGCAACGTCAAGTTCTTAAGCAAAAGATAGTCTTTGTAATCCAGCTCGCTCTTTTGGGGTTTCAGGTTTTGTTTGCGGCCGTTGTTGACCTGGCTTGTTCTTTCATTAGCAAAGAACTCAGTGATAGCTTCGAACAACTCAATCAAGTTTTCTTCCAACTGCTCATAAAACAAAATGCTATTCAAATCTTCATAGTCGTTCTCGAAAAGTGACACAAAAAACAACCCTCCGATCTCGTAGGTCACCACGTCGCACTCCACATACTCGTCCTCAACCGCATCTGCAAGCTTGACATACACCTTCTTGAACGAGATCTCACAGTTCTTCCAAGGAGAATTGAGGATTCGGTCAGGGTTGGGCGAGGTGGTTGCCAACAAACTTGGTGAGGCTGCACTTGAATCCTGCTCGTTCTTATGAAGTCCAATCAAGTAGTTACCTTTTGTGATTGCCTTTGTTGAAAACTGCCGGAGCAACTGGTTCAAGCTTTCAATCTGGTTTTCGTTGTTTTCGAGCTCCTCCGAGCTGGTCTTCACACTGCCAAACAAACTGGTGATCAGGTTAAGCGTGTTGCTGAACGGATTATAGTATATGGTGTCGTCTGCCGGAGTCTCGTCTGTGCGTTCCTCATTGCCCAGACTAGCTGGGGTAAGCCCTGTGAAATTGCTTTTTTCAAGCCAGTTGAAAATATCTATCAAGGACTCGTTGGAGATAATGTCAAACCCTTTGAACACCACTCCGTACTCTTCTATCAACATTTTGGACTGTGCCTCTCCCAACTCTGGGTTCCAGAGCGGCTGGAGTTTCAACGGATTGTACACAACCATGTCAATGAGCTTGGACGAATTCAGCTGGAAAAACTCGCTCAACTTCTCGGTGATCAAGTTGATGTTTTTGATATTGGAGCTGCTCGAGTAACTAATTGATTTAGACGAGAGTTTATACCCATTCAACATTTTCAAGTACCCCTTTGTACTAACTGATAAATCCCAGCTGTCTACAGAGTCGGCAAAAAACAGCTCCACGATCTCGCTCAACCGTTCTTTTGATTCTTTCTCAACAATTGACCCGAACGTGCCATGCTCCAACTTGAACAAGTTGTACATATCTTTTAATTCCTGACAAAGCAACGCCGTAGGTGCCAACCCCACGGTGCTGTACTCCACTTTCTGGTCTTTTCTGCTCCTCGTACTCTCATCGTCGTCACTCTCTTCATCATCCAACAATTTGGTTAGCTCTATGCAGCCCACCATGTAATAATCTGTCTCGAACTTCTGGATCACCGTCCGAGTCTGTTCGGTTTCTATATGAGTGATTGGTTCGCCTGAATCAAACTCACCGGCAAAACTGTCTACTCCTTGTATCAATCCAATCTGTCGAAGCTTTGTATTGTTGTCTGCTGGAGTGCTACTATAGTACCATACAATTTGGTCCATAAGCCCTTCTTCAGTCTCATTCTTTGCCATCTTCGGATTGAATATCGTAAAATACTGAACCCTGGGAGGCACCGAGTGCTCCACATTTTCAAACTGACGCTTGAACGTTGCTATAGGATTCAATATCTCCGTCATGGCGTTGGTTCTCAGGTCTCCATAGTCTCTGGTGTTGCTGTGAAGACTTGGGTTGGGTCACGTGCACAAACGCTCAATTTTTCCAACATAGACTGAAGCAGACAGGATTTTTTGAGATTCTAGTTCTGTTGCTGATAATGAGTGACTCTGCAAAACCTGTGGGGACTTTTGTTCTTTCTGTGGATAAATCAGAATATTTATATGATGCTTTTGAAAGTTCTGTTAAGAAACGTCTTTCGGATGTGAAAATAGACAACAGTTTGGAGACAGTGAAGACGAAACAACCTGCCCAAAAGATTGTGCATTATGGAGATTACGAGCAGCTTGAATTCGAGACTGCAATGTCTGACGACAATTATTTGATCAGTTCTTATGTGTATCGTAAGGCTTTAATACGAAAACATTATTTGGCACATACAATCCATGTTTATACTGTCAAGAATCCTGACTCTGTTCTCAAAAACGCTTTCCCAGAGACTTATCAATTGGAAGTGGATTATGCTGAGTTTCTTGACGATTCGTTGGACGAGTGTTATGAATTGAGAGACGAAATACAGAAAAATGAAAGCGTATGGATTTTAAAACCTAGTATGAGTGACAAGGGGCAAGGGATCCGGATCTTCAAGACTCTAGATCAACTCCAAGAGATATTTGATTCGTTTGAAGAAGGTGATAGCTCAGACGAAGAAGACGAAACAGTAGAGACTGGAGTCATTACCTCACAGCTACGTCACTTTGTGGTCCAGAAGTATATGTCTGATCCTATGCTTCTTGACGCTTACAATGGTCGAAAGTTCCATATTCGTACATACGTTGTGTGTTCAGGTGCGCTTGAGGTTTACGTTTACAAGCGAATGCTCTGTCTTTTTGCAGCCACAAAATACCACAAAGACGTGGTGAGCAGTTTAGAGGAGGAATTCAGCAAATTGGACATGAATGAGCATCTCACAAATACGTGCTTGCAAGGAGAACTGGCAGAGACAAATAATAGTGTGGTGGAGTTGGCTCAGCTTGTAGGTGTGGATCAGAATATCAAGGACAAAATCATTGATCAGATCTTTGAAATCGTTAAAGAGCTTTACAAGGCAGCAGTTAATGTGGACAGGCTCAATTTCCAGCCGCTTCCAAATGCTTTTGAGTTTTACGGGTTGGATTTCTTGGTGAGTTCCACTGGCGACGTGACATTGTTGGAAGTGAATGCGTATCCTGATTTCAAACAAACAGGTTCTGAATTGAAACTGCTTGTCTACGAGTTAGTGGATGAAACTGTGGGCCAAGTGTTTGCTCCATTTTTCAAAGAAGAACAGCCAGAACAGAAACAGTCGAACTTGGTGAAAGTGTTAGACCAGAAGTTGATGTAGGGTGGTCGTTTTAGCATATGGGTTGTAACATAATGGATTATAGTGCAATTTAATAATTGTTCTGGTATTCTAAATATCAGAGTTATGAATTTTAGCTGGCATTCACTTCAATGTAATATGGAAAACTCAGTGAACACAGAGAAACTCATATTTCGGTCAACTATACTGCTTTACACTCCATCTTTAAACCGCATGTTCATTGTATACTACCTTAACAGAAACCTACTTCCAACCTAAAGTACATAATACCCACCATTTCACCATCCTACTTCTTCTTTTCAGGTGGTCCAGCGTTCTGGATCTCGTTATCATAGTCTCCATTCATTTCTCTGCACCATTTATAAACCTGGTCCTTCAATCTCTCTGCACGCACAAGACCCGATCGTATTTTCTGTAACGAGCGAATATATTCTTGGTTTCGTTGGAGGGTTATCTGAGTGTACTGGCGAATATCACCTGCAATCTGAGGATCAACACCATTGTTAGGATCCACCACAAACTGAGGAAGTGCAAAGAATGGGTCGATCTCCTGGAACACCAGATCAACGTTCCGGGTGATTCTTTTATTTTCGTGGTTCTGGATCGTGCTCAAATAATCCTCTGCTTTGATGTTGTTGGTGTTACCAGTGTCGTTCAACGACTCGATCACCACATCATTAGTATGCTTGGACTCATCGGAGTCGACCAAAGCGTGATCGTAGTCAGGCAATTTCATGTTCTCGGGTTTCAAAAACTTTGGGTCCTCGCCCAAAAACAACTCCATCAATCCAAGAAGTGGCTTGTAATTGTCCTGCTCGTACTCTATCACGTCGATAGCTTGCTGGGCAAGGTTTCTCAAGGAATCGTCCTGGAAAATCTTGGACACCGCCGGGTGTGTCACGACCTCGGAAGGTCGGTATATTGGGGTTAGCACTTTCTGGATATCGACATCACTGTAAGGGTCGAGATCGTCTTCAGTGCCAGGTTTCCGCTGTACGTACTCCACCTCTTCCCCATCAATCGACACTTTCTTCCACTTTGGTAAAGCGTTGTAGCCGTTCAACTGATCACGATGAACATATTCAGAGCCTACCTTGAGCTTGTTTCCACGATTCGTGGTTTCTCCGTCAATGTATTCGTCTTCATCTAGAGGTTCATCTGGTCTTTTGTCAAGCACTGCCTTAAGGGATCTGGAACTAGTTAGTAATGCTTTTGCAAAGAAAAAAAATCAAGCAGATGAATATTGGCACTCACATTATGGTCGCTAGAGTGTTTTTGTCTGTGGTTACACTCATTGTTAGTATTGGATATGTTGTTAGTTGAAACAGTAGAGTAGAGAGACGGACAAGAAAAATCGCGGGATTTCAAACCCTGGTGTGGAAGGAACCAACTGGATGGGTCGGTCGGATGTCATGTACCAGTCTGGTGGATGCATCTTGTTTTTCGCTGGTAAAAATTGTGAAATAGGTGCCATCACGGTGGGTCGGTCGGAACTGATGTACCATTGTCATGGGTCATTGGAGGTATTATTCTAGCTGTAATTTTCTAGTTCTACGTATGGAAGAAAGAGGTAGAGTAACACAGTAAAGTAATAGAACCATGCCCTACAAAACAAAATAGAAACTCTTGATGACATCATTCAACTATTAAACCCAAAATCAAAAGCAATTGTCGTTGACTTACTAACAACCCAGTAATCAGCTATGCAGTCGTGCTGCAAATACGATCTTCTGTTCAACGCATAATCTGAACACCCACATTCTAACCGAACGGCTGTGGCAAATACCCGTTACCGATCAGCAAAAAACTAATAGATTATCCAAAGAACTCAGTAACCATAAAAAATTTATGGCAACGATTCAACATGAGCCTTGAGAGCTTCGTTGAAGTTGACGAAGCCAGCTTTAGTACTGTCCCCGATAAAGTAAAGGAGCGGAGTAGATATCAACCCTCCAAACTCCTCGGACTGAATAAGCTTGGTCTTGGCACCACCGTCAAGTTCAGTAAACTCAAACTTGTGAGCACCGGTAAACACAAGCTCGGCACCAAGAGTTCCCCTCCATTGGAACACCTCTGGAGTGTTGACCAAGACAACAGGAGTCATCTTCATTGGAGCCTTGTTTGGGTCTGCCTGCAACTCTACTTCAAGCTTGTCACCGACTGCTGGTTCAGTTCCTTCGGTAGCAGGTTTGATGGAAACAACGAACTTGGACCATTTAGGATAGCTGGTAAAGTCAAGAAACGCTTTTCTGACTTCTGCTGGGGACTTGTTGATTTCAATTGAGGTGACGATAGACATGTTCAATTAATGTAGTCAAGATCAATCCCTCCGAGACCCGGATTTTTATCCGCATCCCGAGATCACGTGGATTGGAGCTCCATGTACCAGTGGCGCGGGTCGATCAAAGGTCAGTGGCACTGGCGCCACCGGAACGCGTGGAGACGCGTCGCAATTTATAAATTGTTCAAGTTTGCATCAGTTTTTATTTTCCAGTAGTACAATCCATAATACAAAAATGCTTGAAGGAAAGTTTGACGAAGCCTCGTTGTTGAAGAAGATCATTGACTCGATCAAGGACTGTGTCCAATTATGTAACTTCAACTGTGACTCGAAAGGAATAACTGTGCAAGCAGTTGACGACTCCCGAGTGTTGCTTGTGTCGTTGTTGATTGGAGCCGACTCGTTTTCTGAGTACAGATGTGACAGAGAGCTCACTTTAGGAATTGATCTCAAGTCGTTTGGTAAGATCATCAGATGTGGTGCTAACGAGGACTACTTGACTCTTATTGCTGAGGATTCTCCTGACAGTGTGTCCTTGATCTTCGAGGACAAGACCAAGGATAGAACCTCGGAGTACTCGTTGAAATTGATGGACATCGACTCTGAGTTCTTGAAGATCGACGACATGGAGTTCGACTCGGTGATCACCTTGCCAGCCGCAGAGTTCCAGAAAACCTGTAGAGACTTGAGCACGTTGTCGGAGTCGTTGCAAATACTTGTCACCAAGGACTCGGTGAAGTTTGCAGCCAAGGGCGACTCGGGAAGCGGAAGCATCATTGTCAAGCCACACACCGACTTGGAGAAACCAGACCAGTCTGTGCGTGTGGATTTGAAGCAGCCGGTTGATCTTACTTTTGGGTTGAGATTCATCTCCGATATCATAAAGGCCACTGCTTTGTCGAGCACTGTCACTGTGAAATTGTCCGACAAGAGTCCTGCTTTGTTTGAGTACAAGTTGCCATCTGGTTACTTGAGATTCTACTTGGCACCTAAGTTTGACGAGGAGGAGTAATTGAGTGAATGATTTGTGTTTGACGGGAGTTGGTTTTTCATGTGGGACTGCTTGGAATTGCGATGGCGGTTTCCATTGATTGATTGCGTGGTTTCATTGTGATCAGTTGTAATAGCAATTGTTTCGTAGTTTGATAGTTAGCAATAAACATTAACGGAATTGGCAGTAGAGAGTGGTTGGATTGGGCTTAATTGGCTTTATTAGTTTATTAGAATTGATCAGAATTTATAGAGTTCATTGATTTTATTGGAATTTGTTGGTGGTCGTTTGAAGTGGTTCAGATAGTAGAGAATGTGGAGATTTACGTGATCGGTTGAAAGAAGGTTTGGGCTCTCACAAATATCAATCACAGAAAAGTCTTGGAGTACCTGAAATTTTAACCGTTTACCGATATACTCAGATTAAAATTCTCTAAATTGGAATTACCGTATTAGTTTATATATTATTTTCATTAGGAATGATGTTCAATATTATGCTTTAAATATACAGGTAGAGATCTTGTGAGATTTTCTTGTGAACAGATGATCTGAGTATTCACTTGTAATTATAATATTATGAAACTCACAGAAAAAATATCGATGATCCAATTTAGTGATATGATTGAGAAATGGGTAATTGGATCATGACAGTGACTGTTGAAGAGAGAACTTGACAGGAGTGTGATACGAGGAGGATAGTAATAATCACCTGATCTGAACCATGCCAAACTCATAAGCTGATGTGTTCAGAGTATATATAATACTTGAAATATTAGGCTCTGGGAGATTGTTTTCCTCTGCACTCGATTCTGAGCAATAGAGTTCTCAAGTTCTCAATTGTGGTTGCAATGGTTCATTTCTGTGGCATTGGAGTTTGAGAAGTAGGCTTTGTGATAGTCGAGTCTTGTAACACCAATGTTTTTGTGCTTTCTTTAATACTCTCGCTTTAGAGAAAAATATCTCTCAATGGGCCATCCGCACACAATAAACCGGTTCTGTGATGTAGTTCTGTGATCTGGCTCTGTGATTGGTGTGCTAATCTGTGTTACAGTTAGTGAACACTTAAGCGTTTACTAGCTCCAAGTACAAACAATTCCAGCACCCAACACTTCAATCCTCTTTCCAACATCCCAACACTCCCCCACCACTGTCAATATATTGGCGGCAAGAACTTCGACCGTGTAGTACTTATCTCGGTTATCGGTAGCACCAACCTGTAAGCACTTGTCTGATTCAAATAGTACCGATGCAACTGCTTAGTTCTAAGAAACCCAAAACTTTCATACAATGCTAATGCTGCTCCGTTGGTCACCTCCGTCTCCAACAAAATCTCGTCGGCTCCTTTTTGCACCATCTGTTCTATTTCAAGCAGTACAAGTTTCTTGGCAATTCCTCGTCCTCTGTATTTCTCATTGACCACCACCATTCCAATATATCCTCTTAGCCGGACGTTTCTATGCGGTTCTAGCTTGCCTATTATCGTTCCCACGGTTACTCCGTTTTCTTTTGCCTTGATGTTAGTGATGCTAGACACAATATCCAAACGTTCTACTTACCAAGATACACATCTCAGGCCACTGACTTAGAAAGTAGCGGTACACATATATCGAATACGGTTCAGAAATATCGCGATCCACTAGCTTTCGCACGTCGTTGAAATCCACAACATTGTCGTTGTTGAGTTTGGTGTACTCTATCTCTGACATTGTTGGTGCTGGTGGAAATTGATCTGGCAACTAGTGTTAGTTTTCATCGGAGGTTGTGGATTGTGCATGGCACTACATAGTTCAACAGGCAGTAACAGAGGGTACAAGTGTTGTGAGAAGTGTTCTAGAAATTATTCTTGAAAGCATTCTAATCATTAGAGAAGAATCTCAATAATAATAATTTCAAGAAGATAAAACTTATGTGCTTGTCTTACATGTACTCTTAGCTTTTATTTACATTCATTAAAGTATATACCTGACATGCTACCACTTGTAATTACCGATCTCTTCTCCACATTGTCTATCCGATGGAAGGTGTCATATTCCCAAGGAGTTTTCACAAGATAATTCATCAGATGGTCCACTACCATTCACAGTCTCAGTCCGACCACCCTAATTCTCTAAGGACTCTTCTTTGGCACTGATCAAGTACCACGACACTCCCTGGCTTAATGCAAATGGATTTTCCTCAGTACTTTCATAATTTTTCGCAGTGATTTTATGTTCGACTATCGACAACACTCGTGACACCATCCAGTCTCTGCCTGTCATCATTTTATCAGACTCTTTCAAGAAATAATGAGGTGATCCAATATTGAATGCTGCCCACGGTTGGTTAGTGATTGACCCGTGTTCTGAGTCAGCATTGCCGTCTCGAGTTGGCAAAAATAATACGAGATCACCCACTTTGAAGTTCTTGACTGAGATCTTGTTCCGCACATCTGCTTCTAATTGGCCCACCACTTCCTTCTGTGACTTTGTCTCTTTCTGCAACTTCTTGGCCAAATGCTCTATATCGCTGAACCGCTTCGAGAACGACATGTAGATCAAATTGGTATCTATCACCACGCCATTGAGGAACTTCTTGTACTGCTTCTCAAACTCCTCATTGTTATTGTAACTGTCAGCCACTCTCTGTGCGTCTTTCTCGATCTTCTCAATATCAACCATCGAAGACGTCAATTGTGATCCATTCTGTTTCTCAGTCGGAGAATTAAGCAGAGGAGCCGAGTCTTGACTAGTGGTCCAATTGGTTGTTGGCTCAACTTCACTCACCAACGGTGAAACAGGTTTAGGTAAGCCCGGTTCATCGGCTGATTTGTTCTTCACCCTCAACCCTCTGACCCTAATGATCTTTATTCCATCCAGCTTTCCATTGACAAACGGTTCTCCGAGTCTGGAAATATTGTTATTAGCAAGTACGGAGTCTGGAATCAACTCATTCTTCGTCAACAACAACCCTACTGCTTCAAAACAACTACAGAACAAACTGAAGTCGGAGTAAAGCAAGAGCGACAACTCAGTCATTTTCGACTTGAAGTTCGCCACAACGTCCAAAAGCTGAGTGATCAAGTTGATCGAGCTGGAATTCTTACCTGCAAGTTCCTTGTTGATCGTTTCCAAGGTATCTTCCAGATCCTCCAACTCCTCAACTCTAGCCCTAAGACGTTGAATTTCATCATTGTGTGAGTTCCGTTCATTAGCAAAATCAACCTCTTTGGATTGCATGTTGGCCAACAAATCTTTATTGATAGAGCTAAGATCTTCGCAGTCTGCCTTCAATTTGGCCACTTCAGAGGCCAACTTCTCATTCTCTGCTTCTTTGTCCTTGATCTGCTTCTCCAAATCAGCAATCGCAGTCGTAGTGGTTGTGTTCTCAACTTTATTGGCTTTCATAGAAGTCAACTCTGCCGTGGCATCTGCCAATTTGCCTGAAAACTCATCATTCAAGCTCTTCAACTTGTCTGAATCAGCCGTCACCTTCTCATACTCGGCAGTGAGTTTCTTCAAACGAGTATCTGACCGATCATACTTTCTGTATATATCACTCAATTCCGCACGAGTATTGTCGAAATCCTGCTTTGTCTCCTTTATTTCGGCATTCACAAGATCCAAGTTCTCCAAAGCTTTATGCAAATCCTGCTTCAACTTTGTAGTTTCCTTCTCCAGGGCTTTGTTCTGACTAATAGCATAGTTGTATTGGGTTTGAACTCCTTTCAATTCACTGATCGCACTGTTAAGTTCTTGGTTCAACTCCGAGTTTTCATTGTTGAGTCGATTGATAAGACCGTCCTGTTCATCCAACCGTTGGTTATTGACTTTTCTGGCCTCAGATTCAACATTGACCATCGTAAGCTGCTCCTTCAAGTAACCGATTTCCGCCAATCCTTTGTCTCTGTCGACACTCAACTCTCGATTCTCAAGAAACAATTTGTTGTTCTTGTTCTTAATATCGTTCCATTCGAGCCGCGACACTTTCACAAAATCAGTATCCAACTCGTAACCGTTCTTCTTCACAGGCTTACTTGAACCGTCCAAATCTCTGATAATCTTGTCCTTGTCGTTATTGTCAGTCAAGAGAATCATGGAGTTAGTGAGCTCGATATTGCCACCGTTCAAAAGCAAACTCTCGCGTTTCTTCTTGATGTCGAAGATCCGGCCAAAACTCAGTTTCCTTGAACTTGGTTTTGGCGCAGTGGCAGCAGGTTTTTCACTTGTGGTGATCGTACTGATCTTGTTCAATGAAGTGGTCGAGAGTGACCGTGAGTTGGTAACATTGAGCTTGGCTTCCAAAAGAGGACTCCCAAACCTGGCACCAACAACCGGCGGACTTCTTGATCTGGAACTGCTTTCTCGCTGCTGAGGAAACATTAGAGGCCAGTGGTTCAAGTTCTTGTACTTGTGCTGATGCAAGATCGACTCCAACTTCTTGATTCTTGTCTGGTAACTCTTCACTAACTCGTTGTCAGTGCCATTAGCGTCCTTATGGATATTGAAGTTGAGATAGCTGTCAAACTTACTGTAGAGGTTGGCCCTTTGATTATCCAAATCGTCTAGTCCGTTCTGCAAAAGCGCAATGTACTCTTGGGGAACTGCAGTGCCTTTCAAAGAGTTGATATACTTTGCTATATCGTCACGGGTGACATTCAAGGTCAACTCTTTGATGGTTTTGTCTCTGTTTGTAGTCAAATCTACCGTCAGCAAATTATGCATGGTGAACACCTTCTCAAGATTCATAAGTTTCAAAATTGTGCCGTAATTGGTCTGCCACTTGGTTCTGTGTTTGATCTCTTTATCGTTTATAAGGGCAAAGTTCTCGGTGGTTTTCTCAACAATCACTTTCAATTCTTCACTCCATTCGATTCGACGAACGTTTTCTAGCAAGAACAATCCATAAAGTAGAGGCAAATCAACCACTTGCGACAATTTGGCTTCGGTTTCTTGCAAACTCTCAATCTGTTTAACCTCAGCTTTCAACTTAGTCTTGGACTCAGCAAGCAACTCATGAACACCAGAGATCCGTGTGATAACATCGGCAAGAGTTAGCTTGAGTTTCTTGAAAAGCGCATTGAGATTCAACTGGAGATAATACAAATCATTAGCCATCTGTAGCACATCAGGAACGTACTCTTGTTGGTGTTTCTTCAACACAGAGACCAACTTAGACTGCTGTTCTGGAGTCAACGAGGTGACCGATTTGAGTTCGTTGTAGTCCGGGATCGACTCTGTGACTAATCTTGTTTCCAGCTGGATAGTTTTCGTCAAGTCCATGATCTTCTTTACTATATCTTTCAAGTTCATGTTACTGAAATTCTTAATGATTGAGTTCTGCTTGAAGAACGCGATCTTCTTCTCCATCGAGTTCTTCTTGGCCAAGATCGAATTGAAGTCTTTAGTCAACTGACCTTGCAGTTTCACAAGGCTATCAATGAGACTACGAGACTGATCAGCTTGTTTCTCTAGATCAGAGTACTTCAACAAACTCGCAAGAGTCTCTCTGTTGTCGTTGAACAAGCCTATTGATTTTAACTCCTGGTAGCTTTCAGGCCAAGATTCGTTCAGGGTGTTGGCAGCCAAGTTGTTGACTATGTCGTCGGAGATCTGGAACTTCTTATAGATCTCATTGTACGACACGTCCAAGTGTTTGCCTACAATGTTCAAGCTCCGGAAGATGTTGGAGATCTCCTCGATGGATTTGTGCACCTGTTTCTCAGAGAAGATCGAGTCGGATAACACTGCAGCCGACCAGCCGGAATTAGTTGTGATCATGGAAATGAGCTTTGCAAAGTCGTTGCGGCTCAGATCGATGTCGAAATCCACTAGTGGCGACTCGATTGGTTTGATCACCTCGCTGCCGGGGTCGATGGTGCTGGAAAGAACCCCTTTGGGTATATCGTCTATGAAGTCATAAGGACTGGGCTGTTTGTCCTGGGGATGGTCATTGTCTTGTTTGGAGACCTTCGGGGTCTTGTTGAACGCATACACGCTCCTCACGTTGTGGAACACGGACTCTTTTACTCTGTTGCCTTGGGTGGTGAGTAGAAGCAAACTTGCTAAGGGAATGTCGAATTGCTCGGCCACCCATTCTTTAAACTCTGCAAATCTAGACTGTTAGTATTCTGGAGTTGTTGGAAGACCTCTGAGATGATGTGATGATGTGAAGATGTGACGATGTGACGATGTGGTGATGGTAGTTTTCACCGGTGATGGTGTCTCAAGAGATGAACCTCGATGATACTTACTGTTGGAAGATGTATGGGTTTGTGGAGAGCAGTTTTCCGGAGTGGGCGTTGAACACCAAGAGCTCCACCACTGAGCTTTGCATTGTCTGATTATCAACAAGACACTAACACTGTTGCGGTTGAGGAATCGGTGTTATGGATCACGCTGATCGCATGTGAATGGGTTTAGTTGAGTGGCGGTCTAAGATGGATTAGTATACTGTGGGAGCCAGTAGTGTGGATCGATGGGATCGTTAGAGGTGGATGTAGGCGGGTGTGGGTTAGCGTGGGCGGGGAGACCCCGGGAGAGGCGGCTTAGGTAATAGCTGAGGGCGCCTAGAAAGTGGAGGCACCCGCCTAGAGAATGAGGAAAGCTGCCTAGATAATTCTGTGGCTACCAAGAGAATGGTCTGAGACAGTGTTTCGAGACAGCTAAGGTTCAAAGGAACTTCACGGAATGTAAGAGTTTGAAGGAGTTGCTGTGGTGTGTGGATGGTGTTCAGAGTGAGGAGTCGTGTGGAGTAGAGTAGAGCCGTGAACGTAAAGTTGAAGGAACGATTCAGTGGACACTGCATGGAGTTCTATGGAGAGAGTGTGCGTTAGAGTGAACACAATCTGAATGGCTGCAGATAAACGATGGAGGTGGAGCAGTTTACACTAGAGATGTTCTGGGTTGGGGTCCACTAAAAATAAACATGAGCCGTTTATTAGACCTTTTGATTATTATGCAAGCACACTTAATGGATCAGTAGTACGAATGAGGCAGTGTGTGATATGTGGAGCTTTCTGGTCCGGATACTACTGCCCTGGATAATAGCCTGCAGGAAGCCAATTTGGTGGAGAGTTTGAACAGAAATCGGTTGCGATTTCATGAGGATTCTTCGGTTTGTCTGCTAGTTGGCTACTTTCAGCTTTCTTCTATGTTTTTTTTTATTTTTCTTAATTTGTTCTTGTAAATCTAAGATAATTAAATAGTTTGAAAGAGGTTGCGAGTAGAGACTTCTCTTGTTAATCTACAGTTTGTTATTTCCTTCATGCATAAAGTCTGAATATATTGAATGCTCATTCAGGTTTGGTTAGCATCTTAAAAATATCAAACATCAAGTCTTGATAGAAAAAGTAAACAGAAAAAATTACACAAAAAATAAGAATGAAAGATTAATACTCCTATCTCAATTGAAAGTATGTTAATTGTGTTTTGTGTCTGGCACACAGTAACAGTGCACAGACAACACAGTCCTCCATAGAACCAGTAGCCTGTCCCTCTGTGCTCCCTAAATCTTCTACCAAAATCATACCAAATCTTTATTTGTATTTACAATATTTACATGCACCATCACTATGTGAAACTTCACTCGTCTCCAAGAAGACAGTCTTCTTCTCATTGTAGACTGCCCAGTCGCTAGCGAAGCTCAATGGAAAATCTCTCACTAAGCGCATCCCTGATCTTCTCATTAATTTCATTCACTTGGTCATTAGTCAAGGTCCGATCCATAGATTGGTAACTAATCCGGAAACATTTGCTGGTCTTGCCAGTCTTCTTGTTGACAAACTCATCCACACACTCGACATTCTCAATCAAGTCACCCCCAAACTCTCTGGCAACTTCATAGAAATCATTGTCATGGAACTCTTTCGGGTCTGGCATCCAGAAACTGATATCTCTTTCAGTCTTAGGATACTTCGAGTAAGCCACAAACTTAGAAATAGTACCTTGTTGGAACTGACGTGAGAACCGTTCGTCCAACGACCAGAACAACCGGATGTCTGGAATTCCAAACAACAACATGGCTATCCGGTCCAATCCAATACCAAACGCCCACCCAATCGAGTTTTCCACTCCAGAGTTGTCAAGAACTGCTTTACGAACAACCCCACATCCAAGACACTCCAACCACTCACCGTTCCACCACACTTCAATCTCCCAACTAGGAGCTGTCCATGGGAAATATGCCTCGACCCACCGCACTTTCAAAGGTTCGTTCAAGAACGGGTCGGTGGACCCTGCAAGTTTACCAGCTTTCTTTGCTTCATTGAACACTGCATCGACAATCACTTCACAGGTCCGTCTCAAATGCTGTCCGATCAAATCAGTCTGCTCAGCAGTCATGTGGTCCTGTTTAGGATTCTCGATATCATGGAACGGCCGTGGAGCATCCTCAACCTCCAAATCCAACCGTGGGATTTTAGCAAGATCTTCTCTGATCTTGTCGGTGATGTTAGGGTCAGCTGCATCCCACAACCGTGCACCTTCAAGCTGATGGAACGCAGGATAATGGGTCCGGTCTATCTCGTCTCTTCTATAAACATCAGCACTGATAAAATACCCAGGGGTCTTACAGTCACGGAAACATTCGTACTCATGGGCAGAAGTATGTGTCCGCAACAATGTGTCCTTGTTAATGTAATAAGTGTCTGATTTGGACCGACCAACATGGTCTTCTGGGAAACCCAACACATCAAAATTCTCCCATACACTCACCACCGGTTTGAAATTCTCGTAAAAAGTATACTCGTGAGGTTGAAACTTGTCTTTAATAAGCTGACTAAGAATACCTATAGGATGGTTCTTGTTAAGATGTAACTGTCTGCCAGTCAAGTTCAAGATCGACTGAGGAACATTGGTCCATTCGTCTGAAGGATACGACTTGCCATCAATGGTAATCACTTTGTCTTTCTTCAAGGCAGAGTACCATCGTACCTGGAATAATTTGGAACTCCGTCCAAATATCGACCATTTATTCATGGTGTTGTTGCTCCACTGTATACCGTGAAACTTTCATTGGCAGAGTTGACTAGTAAAAATCACGTGATACTACTTTTTCACAAATTTTCGACAATCAGACTAGCAGTTCATATAACAGAGTCCACACAGAGTGCAATTCAATAATGTCGTTTCCTAGCAAAGTGTTAGGAATCCGTAGCGGAATACCTCTGTTTTCGTTACAGTTTAAACGGTTTGCTCATGAGTATGCACCAAGATTCTCAAAAATTGAAAAGACACATAAGGGCCGTGTTAGAGTGCGGACTGGAGGATCGATCAAAGGGTCGTCCGTCGAGTTTGGAGACTATGGCCTTCGTTTGAAATCTGAAGGTGTGCGATTGTCTGCCAAGCAATTGAAAGAAGCAGACAATGCCGTCATGAGAGTTATCAGAAGTGTAGGAGGCAAGATGTGGCGTCGGCTTGTGTGTTCGATTGCAGTGTGCACCAAAGGTAACGAGACTCGTATGGGAAAAGGTAAGGGAGCTTTTGACTACTGGGCAGTGCGGGTGCCTACGGGGAAGATCATATTTGAGATTTCTGGTGATGGGTTGCACGAGAAAGTGGCCAGAGACGTTTTCAGAAAGGCAGGTGACAAATTGCCTGGAGTGTATGAGATTGTGAAGAAAGGTGATAATCCAAGAGTAGGATTGAAGTCGACGATTCCAGTGCCTGCCAAAAAAAATGTGGTTGCTGAAATGAAGAAGAGTCCTAGCAAGAAAGCTGTCAACCAGATGTTGGCAAAGACTGATGAGTATAGAGGGTTCCGAGGTCGTTGAGTGTTGGTGTGTCGGCTTATGTGTATCGACTCATGTATATATTAATGTATCACGCATATTATTAGGAGGTGTTGTAGTGGGGTATTTGTTGCAATTCCAGAATAGTTAAATGGTGGGAGACTGCTTTGATTTCGGTCTGACATGGGGTAGTTAGATTGAAACTTGAGCAGGCCCTAAAGTAGACTGGTGTAATCTTAGAATAGTGTATTGAGAGTTAGGTCCAAATAAATCACTGGGTTGAATGGTACACTGGAAGGCTCTACATTTTAAGCTAATAACTACTCCTCTACAAAGCTTTGTATGCATCAACTTCTCGTATTTTTCAACTGAAGACTAACTCAGACCTTCGGATTCATAGAACATCTCCATCCTGAACTAATCACTGAAATCCAGTCAATCATAATCATTCGTCAATTCTCAACAAACTCCACACATCTCCCTTGGTCACATTCACATTAGCAACCTCCTTGTCCACCTCACTTACTCTCTAACACAACCATGGTCTTAGCAATAAACCCCTCCAAATGAAAGATATCCTTAGACCCAAGACTCAACCGTTCATCGAACACTGCAGCAGCATCCACTATAGAATACTTCTGAGTCTCACTAACTTTCGTATCGTTCAATATATCAAAACACAACGTCTTTAGTATGATTGCAGCAGGAATACAATGTGTGATCAACTCGTACAACACAGTTCTACATTGAGCCAAGTTACGCACCGATCTGTCTTTGATCACTGCCTTAGCCAACCTAGCAATGACCTGTTCCCAGTCCAATTGCACCAATTGAGACGCAACGGTGATATTGTCGCTGGTCATTGCCAATGCTTCGAACGACAACACTGCTTTACGAAGATTGCGCTGTGAATTGATGGCGACATTCGAGAGCACAGTGGCTCTGTCGTTAGGATTTGCGGGTAAATGAACGTCTTCCTTGACAGCTATTTTATCAAGAACAGTGACAATCTCTTCCACCAGAGGCAATGCCACTCTGATCAACAAGGTCCGTGACTTGATTGGTGCAATGATGTTGGAGGTCAGGTTGGAGATCAACACCAACCGCAAGTTCGACGAATACTTCTCCATGGTTCTTCTAAGCGCCGCCTGGGCGTCCCTGGACAACGAGTCGGCCTCATTGATGATCACGATCTTGAACCGATGCTTACCTGTCTGGAAATCAATCTGCTCTGTCTGTCCGATCTCTTTCAATAAGTCCTGAATAATAATCCGATCGTTGTTACCCAAATCCGATGGAGTGATCTCAATATGATAAGGACTCGACACAATGTTGAACTCTAACTTTCTATTCGTAGGAGTCTTGAAAGTCCGCACATCAATCTTCATCTTCTCTACTCCAATACCGTACAATTCATGAAGAGTAGCTAAGATTCGAGTCTTCTTGCCTGCTCCTGAAGCTCCATACAACAAGATATGAGGAAAGTCTCCAGACAGAGCCAATGACTTTAATCTTCTTGAGATATCGTCATGGTAATCTAGACTGTCTAACGTGCGAGGTCTGTATTTATCTACCCATAAGGACATTGTGGAATATATAGTATAAAGTATAGTATAATTAACGCGTATGAACTTTTTCGCGTGGGCTGGTGGGAGGGTTGTGAGCGATGGGTGGGGAGGACTGTAAGTTTAGGCTAGTGTTGGGTGGGTCTGGGCGGGTCTCACTCAGAGAGCGATAATTTTCAGGCGGCTTGCTGGCAAAACTTGGTAGCCAATGCAGTACGCCTACCACGTCTCTTGCAAGTACTTGTTGCTGTTCTCGATGTCTACCAACATCGCAGTAGCCTCCAGCTTACTTTTCTTCCCCTCCTCTTCTATAATTGTTTCTATGGTTACTCTTGCTTGGATCGGCATTCTACCTGAAGACCCACACAAGTAGATGACTGCTCCTTGAGTCAAGAGCTGGTAGATAAGTGATTTGTTGTAGTAGAGCATGTCATGGAAATACTTGACTGGCTTGCCCTCGAACTTCTGAGCGTCTCTAGAAAATGTAGGGTAGATGTTAAGTAGTCCCTGGGCTGCAAGGTCTTCAAAATACTCTCCATACAAGAAATCTTTGTCTTTGGATCTGTTTGCAGTGAACAAGTAGATAGAACTGCGCAGTAGGTTTTGCTGCACCAATGCTCTAATAGGAGCAATCCCAGTGCCAGGTCCAATCAAAATCAACGGGGTTTTGTCTTTAGGAAAATATTTGTACAGATCGCTTGGTTTAATTGAATAAATGACTCTGTCGCCCTTTTTTAATTGGGCAATCCAGTTGGTGCATACACCTTTTCTGAGTCGTTTGATGATGGTTTTGTACTTGACAATGGCAACACAGATATCAAGACTAGGTCCGTTGGCTGCAGATGCAATAGAATAAAGACGTGGTCGAAGGATCGGGAACACATCCAAAATGTACTCGACAGGAATCTTCAAGCTGAAGAACTCGGTCACAGTCTCAAGCACTGATCGTCGAGGCCGGTTGGCATAATCATAAAGATCTTGGGAGAATTCAAGTTGCGACAACTCTTTCAATTTCTCACGTTCTCTTTCATCAGTAGCAAAACGATAAACGTTCATGAAAAAGCTCCGGCGTGGAATTCCCATAAGATCGATATGATGAGTGAACAATGACCGAAGAGTAAGTGGCTGCACAAGTCCACCTTCGATCTCTAGGTCGAACTCCAGGGTCACTTGCTCAATGCTGATTTGTTTATCGGCAATCTCAGACCATCCCTGACTTTCAAGGATCATATCTACGTCGTCAGAATCGTTTGCAGGGTAAACCGTGACAGTGGCACCTGGTTCGTAGCTGAGATCATTGCCTTGGTCATCAGTGATAGTAACATGACGTACATCTTGGAAATGCGACAGGTCTGTAATTCTATCGTTGCAAACTACACTGGCAGTACCAAGTCCCAGACCAGAACGGACTCTTGATATGGACACAGCATGGGAATCACTTGTGTCATGAACAGCATCACCGATGTTCACTCTGAACTTTGGAGCATGGTCCTGGCTTCCAGTAAGCTTCAAATTCTCCAATCCTGCCAATGGATACTTTTCTTCCAATGCCAGTACCAAACTCTGTTCCCATTCCTTATAAAACGCTTCGACTCCTTCAGTGCTCTGTTCGTCACCTTCACCACGTACACTCAACTCTTTAGCACCCAACTGTCTTAATCTGTTATGAACGAGTCTAATGAACCGGTTGTATTTTGGATACGACGAATCACCAAGTCCAAATGTAGTGTAACTGATATGGTCTAAGAACGTAGCAGGAAGTCGTTTCTGAAGCAAGAACCGCCAGAACTTTTTGGTGTTCTTTGGATTTTCTCCATTGCCAAACGTTGACGAGATCACCACAAGAACCTCCAATTCAAGCAACTTCTTCAATTCAAAACTGTCCATCGAATGCACAGTTGCCAGGAAATTACTGGCCTCCAAAGCACTGGCCAAGAGTGTCGCAAACTCGTACGAGTTGTACGTTTCGGTTCCGTACAATATCGCAATCTTCACCATGGTTCTGGTTACAAATCGTAATCTCGCGATGTGCACCCCATTGAAAAATTGCAGACCTACTGAAAAATTACTGCAAGGATACTGCCTGCCGATGACTGCAGATTGGGTGGGTGCCAGGGAATTGTAATGATAAGATAGAGGTGTTTGTGTGGGTGTTCTTATTGATCATTAGTTGCTTAATAATTATCTTTCTCTTTTTGTGTTTCATCAGGGCCACAGTTTTTGTGTTGGACAGGTTTTGTAAATGGGTGCGTGCTACTTGAACTACTGCAGGGAATACTGTACTGTGTTTTTGTATGGGTCTGCTCTAGTACAAATCAACACACACAGACTCACAAACACCAATCGTTGCTCACATCAATTCTGACTAAGAAATTAGGCCTGCTGTTACTAAAATTTTATAGAGAATTATTTGTGAGCTAGTTAAATTTATATATGATGAGACTGTCATGGATTCTGTATAGATCGATTCTCACCAAATTTGTAAGCTTCTTCTAATAGACGTTCACATATGTTCAGTATTGGTGACTTATATATTATATAATCGTTGATATCCTAGTTCGTTATACTAATTGATACAAACTCTTAGTTTCATAGAATCTGGGCCCCAACTCAATCTCTCTATCAAGAGCACTGGACCTCAACTCGTACAGTTCCCTGCTACCATCAGTACACTAGCAAATGCCATATAAATATCAGCAGAGCAGGAATCCCACTCAGCTTACTAGACTTTGACTCCCAGACATCCACCGTTAGGTTGGCGTCTTGTGACTTCCAGTCGCTGATGTCTGCAGACAAGTTGTGGTGACCGAGAGTTTCTTTTGTGGAATCTCGTTTCTCGAGCTTGGCAGCTTGGCTTCTTCGCCGCCTTTTCTTTTTCTTGATCTCTTGCAAGTCGTATCCAAATTTTCCGGTCGACGAGACTCCGACGGTTTGGTTCGAATAAGCTCGCGAGAATACGTTCAGCATATACGGACTGGAACTCAATTCCACATCGTTCACACTGTATGCGTGGAAAAGCTGGGACTTGCGGTCGTCACAGAAACAGTCGCACCAACAGTCTCCGACATTATCATCGATCTTAAACAGCTCTTTCAAATGTCTGACCAGTTCTTCTGATTTCCAAATTGTTTCTGCTCGAGGCTTGAAGAATATCAGTTGGATGTGGCTGAGAATCATGCCTCGTTTCTTAGGACAGTCGCACTTGCATTCACAGTCATCTTCAAACTGCTGCAGCACTGCATCTTCAATATCAATGAGCACCGACAACACCATCTTCAAACCATCAAACCCAGCCTCAACTAACCGATGAGCAAGAACTAATATCGATCTCAAAATAAGCAATCCTTCTTCGCCTAAAATAATGATCAAGTTTGCTAAGAAACTTAGTCCTCTGTGCTTGCCCTCATTGATATGGCACAGAACTTCGACCGCGTGCACAATCGCAGTTCTCTTTTCCTTCTTGAGTTTCGACAACGTCTTTTCCAAATAGCTTTTGATTTCCTCCAGTTTGTCTGGTTCGTCCTCGTAGTCATCACATTCATCGTACTGGTCCCAGTCACAATCCTCGTCTTTGCTGTCGTAGAAAATATACTCTTTCCATTCCTCTTTGCTCTCAGAAGACAGGTTCTTCAGCCCAGACACAAAATTGTCCTCGTCTCTCAAGCGAAACTCCACCAGTTCAGCAGGCACAGTCTCCACTACTTTGGTCTTAGTTTTCTTGTTTCTCTTCTTGGAATTCATTGGTTTGGTGGGCTGACCATTAACGATCTTGATCCCCGATTTCATAGGTCCCTTTGCTGGAGTCTTGGGTTTTATTTCTTTCTTAATTTTGTTTAATTCTGATTGAATTCTTGCTACGACCTCTGCCTCTTTTTCTTTCTTGGTTTTAGGCACCTTATGGCTGATTGCTCGGGAGTATTCAGATTTGTCATTCTCGTCTGACCGCTTCTGCAACTGTTGTTGCAAATCGCCAGCAACAACTGCGGATTCTCGTCTCCACAGCCGGATTCCTCCGTTAGAAATTTCTTGGTCGGTGTCGTTGTAAAAATTTACAGACAATGTATCGGTCTGCTCCACCCCAACAAGAATCGCGGGGTCCTGTGGGGCACAGTCATCTTGCACGGCTTTGACGTCTGCAGTCAAATCAGAAACAGGGTATTGCTCGTTCGATGGATCTGCGCCCGCAGACTCCAGAAGAAACCGGTTGACCAGTTCCAGGCGGCTCGATTCATCTGCTTGGCCGCCAGATTGCTTTTCCAGTCCGGGAGTGTCCGAGTCAAGATCGCGGGTACTGCCACTGTCGACCATGATATTGAAAACTTGCAGATCGTCAATACCAAGCACACAGCCCCACACCAGAACAAAAATAACCACGAGATTCATTCTCAAACCAGTAATGGGTGTTGGGGATGTTTGCTGCTTGGCAATTTGTGGGACCGGGAGGGGCCCCGAGGGGTTTGTGACTACAACATTGCACAAAAAAAGTTTATGTGTAAAACGTAATAGGACAGGAAAGCAGAAATCTAAAAAAATACAACCAGTTATACAGAACCCAAATAAAGACAGAATGGTATAGCAAGCACAGCAAGCAACGCTTAGAAGATCCATCCCAAGCATTTCTCGTAGAACCACTTCCCGTCCTTCTTGTTTCCTCTGCGGGCCTTCTCTTCCTCCTCCTCTCTCTTGCACTCCTCCTCCTCAGCATCGATGATGTTCTTGTAAGAGTACAAGTCGGCCTCTTCTGGCTTGACAAACTTGGACTTCATCACGATCTTATAACCGAAGAAACAGACAACGTACACTGGGATACCAATGTAACCGGTGATGAAACTCTTGTAGTCGAACTCAAAGAGGAACACAGTGAAGTTCTTGACGAAACAGATTAAGACACAGATGAAGAGACAGATGTAGCCGGAGTAAGGCATGAATGGAGCGTGGTAGACCAAGTCTCTCTTACGGTCGATGCCTTGGGCCTTCAAGGCTCTCATGAAGTATTGGTGGGTGATCAAGATCGAGACCCAGGTCAACAAACCGAAGATGGACACCACGTTGACAAAGTAGTTGAACACCTGGGTGGAACTGGACGACACGTTCATGTAGGCCAACAAGGAGAAGAGCACACCAAACGCCAAGGCGTTGTATGGGACACCGTTCTTGTTGGTCTTGGAGAAGATCAATGGGGCCTTTCTGTTGATGGCCATACCGTACAAGGTTCTGGAGGCAATGTAGAGATCGGAGTTGGAGGCCGAGAACACAAACATCAAGATACAGACGTTAAGAATGTCTGGCAAGGCCTTGATCTTGGCGTTTTGCACAGCAACCACGAATGGAGAGGCAGACGCAGAGGTCTTGGCCTTGGAAGCCTTGAGCAAGTTCTCGTCGTTGTAGGCGAGACAGCATCCGAGCAACAACACAGACACACAGTAGAAGATGGCAATACGGTAGAAGGTAAGCTTGATGGCTCTTGGCACGTTTCTTCTTGGGTTCTTGGCTTCACCGACAACGACACCCACAAGCTCGGTACCAAGGTAAGCAAACACAGCAGTGACAAGCACGGACACAAAGGCGACGAATTGACCCTTAGAACCTTCGATGGTCTTGTATTCGGCAAAAGAACCTGGATCGCTCCAGTATCTGAAACCAGTTCTGTCGTGGGTTGGACCACCTCCCAACATCAACACAAACAACAAGATGATCAAACCCAAGATGGTGACGACTTTGAAAGAAGACAACCAGAACTCAAACTCACCAAAGAACCGGACACCGAAATAGTTGATGGCAGTGATGACAACAAGGAACACCGTGATCCAGACCCCGGGATTGACCTTGTCTCTGCTGACCCAGTACTGGATAACAAGAGAACCGGCAGTCAATTGGTTAGGAGTAATGATCAAGTATTTAATGAGGTACGAGTAACCCACGGCAAAACCAAGGGCGTCGTCGCAGAATCGAGAAGCGTAACCAGAGAAACCATCAGGGAGAGGAATGTAAGTAGCCATTTCTCCCAAAGAACTCATGACAATGAACACCACAAGTCCAATAAGAGTGTAACAAATAAACACGGAACCAGGCCCTCCGTTGATCAAGGCGGTACCGGTACCAATAAGAAGACCCGTTCCCAAGGAACCACCAATGGCAATCATGGAAACATGACGGGCCTTCAAGTCTCTGTTCAAGCGTCTTCCTTCCTCGACACGGATGTCGTTGGAGAGGTCGACAAACTCTCTGACTTGGTTCTTTTCGAGGTCGGAGGCCTCAGACGAGTTGCTTTCTTGCGGAGGCGGATATCCAGAACTCATGCTGCAAGATGGGAATGTAAGATGGATGACAATAGCAGGCACTTGAAACCTGGTCCCCCAGGATATTTATACTGTTGCCGATGTAGAGCTGCTGCATGGGCCCCAGTGCGTCGGGATGCAGGATGTTTTTGCGCTGCTGCAGCCACCAACCGCTTGCCCACAATCGTGGTACAGGGCCCAAACTGTCGGTGCTCAGCCGTTCAGAGTGGACAATTACGAACCACCAATGACCTGACCACATACTACTCGCGAATGACCACCAGCAAAATGGAACCCCGAAATAGCCGGCCCCAACGGCAATGGGGCGATCCACCAGAAAAGTCGTGGTAAAGCGGGCAAGGCGTCGCTGCTAGTTCACCTGGAACAACTGGTCTCAGGTCTTGGCAAGGTCTGATATGAGAGTCGATATGGGATATCAAAGATAAGGCAGACGAAAACATATCGGGAACAGAAAAAAAAATAAAACAACCTTACATCACCTGGCCTACCACCTGGGTTGGGGCCAACAATAGTATACCACCAGTCGTATACCCTGAGACCACAACCACGGGAGCCAGGTTGGGTCAGGGTCATTAGGTTAGTGTTGGAACTTAAACTGGGGCACCAATTTGCCAACCCAAACTGCAACCAATCCATGGCGATTCTGTATTGGCCTCTACTCCGCACCAACTGCCCACCTTTTTTCCCCAGCCGAGTAACTGGACCATCGTAAGCAACAGCCACTTTTTCAGCGATAGCAACTGGCTGGCACTGCTTCGGGCAGCACCAACAATGCACCAGCTGCAATCCTGGCACGATGACGCCGTGGGCCCGCGGTGCAGGGCTGCGCAACCGTGCGTCGCCAGGCCCCTCACCTGGTTTTCTGGTGGACCCCTAAACTGGTGCGCTATTGCAATGCCAAGCCTTTCCACAAGGCTTCACTTCCTAACTGGATCCAGTAGGCCCAGACTTCCAAAAACCTAGAGACTGGCTTGGCTGCCCGGTGCCAGATTGCTGATGCTCCACGGGCTCTCTACGACGGTTGCTCATGGATCCCAGGGCAGATCTCAATCTCAGGCTATAAATATCTCGGCTCCCAACCGATTGTCGATGGATCTTATTGTCTGGAACCACACCCGGACACCTCGCGGGTAATTGCGGGATTCCCAATTGAGAAATAATCACCCAAGCTTCGGGCTGCAAACCTCAGGTTTTTTTTTCGACTTTATTTTTTCTTTTTTGCTTAGCCCTTTTACTGCTCTTGCTCAGGCCAAGCTTCAACACTTGGGTCAGCTGAGGTCAGGTGACAGGAAAGCTTCAATCACGTGATGTCCAACGCGTATATGGTGCGTACCAAGAAACAATCACGGCAACTTCCAAGAAACCATGACCCAATCGCAAGACTATGGAGACCTCGATGATGAGAATTTCGACGAGTCAATCGATGCGTTCATAGCGAGTGCCAAGAAGTTCCTGTTGCCCGAGCATTTGCCTGTAGATCGGTCCACCAACTTCCAAATCTCGCGATTCAATCTGCAAGCTAACGGTGGGGCGGTGGCGGATTTGAAGAAGGAGCTTCTCCTGGCCTCCGACGAGTATCTTATTAACAGCATTGTCACCGGCAGAGACGTCTCCGGCACCTCGGAAGTCGCCATTGGCGCTGCGGAGTCCTTGGACGCCATTGATGTCAAGTATTCAAAGTTACAGGCTGCAGTGAAAACTGCAAAGGATACCGTCCATCGCCGAATGGCAGACGAGCCTGAATTGACCCACAAGACCTTGGCACACTACAATGGTCTAGAATATCCTCCGACAAGGCTTGGGGACTTGATTCTGGAACTGTACGCCGATCAACGAGGTCCTCGGTCGTCCCAGCCCACATTCTCCATGGTGTTGAAACAGCATCTGTTTGTAGCTCAGAAACCTTCGGAACCGCTTCCTAACGACCTCACCGGGGAAACCGGGGACGACATTGAGGTCGAAGGTGGCACCATCGAGTTGGTGTGTCCACTTTCGAGACAGACGTTTAAAGATCCTGTCAAATCTAAGAAATGCGGCCATACATTCTCCAAGAAACCAGTGTATGAGTATTTGCAAAGAAACACCAGTTGCCCAGTGTCAGGGTGCAAGGCCAAGTTGGCAAAGCTGGATTTTGAGAAAGACGTGTTGATGGATATTCGAGTGCGTAGTTACGAGGCTACTAAGAGTCGGACTGAGCTGGAGCGACGGAAGAACATGGAAGTTGTGGGGTAGTTGTGGTGTGGCGTACTATTTTACACTTCTTCAACTTCTTCAGCATCTTTCTGTCTTTATCTGAATGTTTAGATCTCTATTGTTGTCCTTTGGTTTGTTCACATCTCTCTTGCTCTCTCTAGACTCTTACTCACTCTGGACTCTTTCTCACTTCTACACTCTTCTTATCAATTCACACCTGTCTTATTACTTGATCTACAATCACTCTTTACCCCCTCACGACTTACAATTGCTTAGCTTTAATGATACATTTGATACATGAAAAATTTGATACATACCATTACCCATGGCTCCGGCCCATTCTATTACAGTAGTCACCTCACTTTCTCTTCTTGTAAGTTCTGTGAATAGGCAACCCTTGCAATCGTTGAGTGCTACGAGAATTGTATTGCACAGGAAGTGGTGCTTGAAGTGTGCCTGAGTAAGCTGTCGACAACACAGGAATGTTCTGAGACAACCGCAACCCATTATCTTCACTAGAGTCTGACACCGGAGTATTATCCACCAAATCAGACGGTTTCAAAGTGGTGATGATCGCTTCCAAAGTCTGCTTCACCTTCAAGTAGATCTGTTTCTCTTTAATTGAAGGCTTACTCACTTTGTTGCCATGACTAGTTGCAAGGTACCGTTCCGAACGCAACTTGTTAAGATCCACCAACAATTGATTCACATACTCTTGTTCTTGTCCCTTCTCAAAAGCATCAAAAACGTCCTCATCGATCTTATTGTCTGGTTTCCATTCAAACAAGTTCTTGACATTGATTGCCAAAGTCCCAGGTTTGACGATTTCTTCTTGGTTATGACCATTGACATTACCATTGCCATTCGTCTGAACACTGTCAGTAGGTTCTTCCTTTTTCTCTTCACTAGGTTCGTCCTTGTCTTCAGTAGACTCTTCTTTTTTGTCCTCAGTCTCATCTTTCTTGTCTTCCTCATTGTCTTCCTTCTCTTCTTTCTTAGTCTCTTCCTCTCCCTTGGCCTCCTCTTTCTTATCAACGTCCATCTTGTCTTCCGCCTCCTCTCTAATCTTCTTATAATGCTCATCGCGAAGCTTTGCCAACTTCTTCACTCCCAACTGCTCATAATATATCTTGCCCTTGTTCTTCGATCCAATCACCATGATCGTCTCGTCTATCAAAGGAATGAAACTGTTACTGGACTTAAAAGCAAGCCACGGAAAACTAGGCAACGAAAACCAGTTTGGATGGAAAAGTTGCCGAGTGATCTCGGTTGGTGGAAGATTTGGAGCAGGAATCTTGGCTGGATTAGGAGATATAAAGCTCAAGTTCGTACTGTTAGCAGAAGTAGCCTGAGGAACAATCTTCAACGAATTGAACGGCTGACCAACAGAATCGGTGTCTCTTTCGTCCAATTCCGACTTTTGCGCTAGACTACTGAACAATGGCATACTGTTATTTTGTCCTGTGAGAATGAACATCGACTCGTTGTTGGCATACCGGAAACTCGTAGATATTCTCGAGAAATCATGCAGAATCGACCGCTCAAACTCTGTTTCGTCGTCCTCATCTTCTTCCTGGGTCTTTGCTAACTGCTTCAATTCTTTCAAATTCAATTGGAGTCTGTACGTTTCTTGTAAGATCAACTCAGTTGCAAACTTGTAGTAATTGTCAATGGCCAAATACTCAGACGATCCCAATTTCGTAGTAGAAATCAAAATCACACATGCCACTTTGATATCATGGAACAACTTGTACACTGAATTGTAATAATGTTTGGTATGACGTTCTTTCACTGTAGTATGAGGCATCTGTTCTACTTCCTCAGTAGTCTTGCCTTCTATCAATTCAAAATACCCAGCAACAATCTTATTAGGATCCGCCACCTTGATTTTGTTTGGAATATTACTTGTCAACACATTCGTCTCATTGTCAGCTCTGCGTTTGTTAGTATTTATTGGTTCATGATTAGTCTTAGCCAATTGTAATAGAATAGTTAAGTCACTCCAATTACACCACCCCACAACTCTCAAACACTCACTTCTCTAATACTCTAAATATCTCATTGATAGTATCCTTGAACACCGTATCAGTGTTTCGGCTAGGCCCCATCTCAAATGGTTGTTTATTTTTTTTCGCGTGTTTTTCAACCTTGTTCGCGTTTCTGGTTATCACTGGCCGTTTCTCTAGCTTCAAAAAATCACTAACACAAAGTGTTACCCGGACACAATAACACCCAACCTCCGATTATGCACCCTGAAAAAATGTTCACAATAAAGTTCAAGATCTTATCTTACACATTCTATTGGTAGTTTTCAAGCATGATTGTAAGAGGCTCCAAAAGTGGCTTAGATGAGGACCCTAACTTGCAGAACAGCCGTGGGACGTGGGGCAGTGGCTCGGCTGGGTTTTTGTGGGACATTGAGGAACTCGGAGTGTCTCTGATTTGTTCTAGAAAGTAGTCAGTTCGACTGCAGCAAGTTAGGAAACTTTGTCGCTCAGCAGTGTTACGGCTATTATGTACAGGACATCAGTGTAGTAAGACAAACATGAATGTGGTGCGCCAAGCAAGCAGTTTCATGAGTCATTGTGTTGTGAGGACGGTTTGTTTGTGTGGAGTGTGGAGTGTAGAGTGTGGAGTAGTGGAGTAGTGGAATAGAGGAGTGAGTAGAGGAGTGAGTAGTGGAGTAGAGTAGAGTAGAGGAGTAAAACAGTGGAGTAGAAAGCAGAGGAGTCAAGCAGTTGAGCTGTGGGTGAGTAGTCGTGAGTAGTCGAGTCAAGCACTTGAGTCAAACAGTGAGCAGCGAGTAACTACTCACCGACTCTGGTATAGACGAGTGATAAAAAAAATAAAATGGTGCAGCACTTATCATTGAGAAATAATTGGTTGACTTATCATTGAGAATAATGGATGGTGGCATGCATGGTTTGTACTGTGGAGTAATTATTGGCATGCGCACTTATCAGTGGTGAATATTGTACTGATAAGTGTTGATTGGTAGTGATTTAGTAATTAATGGGAAGGTGTCATAGGAATGGGGATTTGTGGTGGGTGGTGGGTGCTACAATTATTGGTAGGTGGTGTCATTGTAGAGTGGTTGATTATCAGCAATTGGTCCTTGACACTGATGAATGACGATAATAAGAATGAGCAAATAAGAATGAGCAAATTATTGTAATGCAGGCAGCCATTGACAGCGACGAAGAAAAAAGAACTGGTGGAGAATGTTTGACGGGAATCAGAACTATGCCGTAGTATTAGTGCTTGCTAGTATTAAGTAGTTGCCAGTTATCAGCACTCGTCAGTTATAAGTAGTTGGCAGTAATCAGCTCTTGCTAGTGATAAGTACTAGTAATGATAAGTGCTTGTCAGTGTTGGTACTGGTTGCTGACAAGAACTAATTACTGACAAGCACCACTGCTAACAAGCACTCAACTCTAATCAAACACTACCACCCACAATCCACCACTCCAACTCACAACCTTGCAAAAATCTCCCAACAAAACAATAACTGTCATCTACAACTCCCTCCCCGGCAACTGTGTCGGGCTCCGTATTACTCCGTACTATTCACCGGGCTACAATTCCCCACGATTCGGCTCGCGCAGGGTTCTGTAAACATCATCATGTATCATGGTATTTTGAGTGAATTCAAACTATGCAGCAACTAGTTGCATTAACCACAGGTCACCGGCAGCAAACGCCGCACCCGCCCCAGAACTGATAATGCATGGTGCACCAGTTTTTGGAAGATAGGATCGACTCCTGCGACCGCAGCAGTAGTGCTGGACCTCAGCTGAGGTCAGGGTGGTGTTGGCTCGGGTCTGAATCTGTTCCTCGGGTGGCAGTCTGCAGTGCTTTTTGACTGCAGTCGAACGACGCTTCTCGTCTAGAAGTCTAAATGTGTTTCTCGGCTAGCAATCCAAACGTGCTTACTAGCTGACCTCTAAAGATGCTTGCGGATCTCGCAGTGAGCGTCTTTCACCTCAATAGCATCGTAGGACCCTTGCAAACTAGTTTTGATCGAGTACCTGTTGCCATTGATGTTGTTGACATGGTGCATCTCGAAATCTTTAAAGTTATTGAAACTTCTTCGGTAGATCAAGTTGAAAGGCGGGGTACCGATGAACTTGAACACTATCTCCACCTCGTCGCCCTCCTGGATATTCTCCACATCCGGGTTGATGATTTCCACTGACGGTTTGTCGTGGATCACCACCTTGAGATCGTGTCTCTGTTCGTCGTTGAGCTGTACTTGACAGTTGAACGCATCGGCAATCGACACAATCTCAAGAACGCCTGGCTCCACCAACTGCCGTTTGAACTCAAACAAGTTCTTGATCCGTGACGTGCTGCGCACTCCATTGAAGAGATACGTCACTTCGAAAGGTCCTGTGCCATGGAGATTGTAGGTGACGGTTTCTCCAACACAGATATCAGACACAGAAGACACTTTACTGACCTTTGGAACATCGGTGATCGAAATAAGAATCTCGTTGTCGTGGAGTTCATGTGCGTTTCTGGCAGAGATAACCGACAAGTCACGTTGCACCTGGGCAAAGTCTTGTTTCACACATCCTTTACCGTCGACAATTTTCTTGATTGTCACAATGTGGTTGCCCAACGACAAGTATTTCACAATTCGCTGGTTCAAGTTGAGCTTGTGTGAATCGATGTCTTTCAAAACAATGGTGTTGGTACGACCGGAGTTCTCGTTGTAAACTTCCAAATCGACCTCAAAAGGTGCACCGCCTGCAAGATCGATAATGATAGGATCGAGCACCGTAGTGCCGGCACTCAATCCAGCATCGCCCAAGTTGTTGGAACAGGTCTGGATCACCTTGTTGTTCCGTTTGTACTGGAACTTTCCATTAGGCACTTGTAAAAGCTGCTGTGTAATAGTTCGCTGTTTGAATTGATAATGAGGCAAAGCTTTCAAATCAGCTCTGGAGTAAATCGAATCAGAGATCCATTGGAAATGGTACTTGTATTCTCCCGGTAATCTCTCATTAGTAGCAAGATCTCCTAGCACATTGATCGACACAAAATTACTCGAGACCTTGATAGTTTTTGGTTTCTTGACTCCATTTGGCAACTCAATCACATACCCAACCAAGAATGGAGCTTTACCTTCAAACTCAAGATCAAGAACATTGTGGTCCTCGTTCAAACAAATCTCTTGTTTTGTAAACGAAAACTTGCTGCTCGATTGTTTGACCTTGGAATTGACAGTCTCTTTAATGATCAATTCTGGTTTAGAGAAATACTCCACGTAGTATGGCAACCCGTTGTTTGGCTTTCCGATACAGAAACTGTCCTTGACCTCTGTCAAGTAATAGTATCCTGCTTTATCAACCCGTATACTGCCATGGAATTTAGGGTTACTCTGATGGTTCGAGAACGTGGCATGGAGTCTGTTTTGCACCACTGCTTTATCTAAGCCAACCAATTTGTAACCCACTTGTACGCTTTTCTCTCCAACAAGTTTAACTGGCAAATCAATGTCTTGGCCCTCCTTGATACTGATCTTATGAACCGATTCTCCAGAAACTGTGACTTTCTGACTCTCCAACAAACCGTCAAACTCTGCAGACGGCAACTGGGACTCGATCTTGATAACCACTTGCTGGTCTTCAAGCAACACCACACAACCAGACTTGTCTTTCACCGAGGTCAACGAAGCAGTGAACACTCCTCCTGTTTTGAACACCGGCAACTTCAAGTTGAAAATATCGCCCTGGATATCTTTGGAAGTGTACGATTTTCTTCTGTTGGTCAACTTCTCAGTGATATCATAGCTCACTTCAAACGGAGCTTCACCGCTGAGTTTCACCGGCAAGATCTCAGAAGCAGATCCCAAACAAAGCCGTTTCTCAATAGCACGGTTTCTGTTTCCTTGCTTACCAAGAACATCCATGAACTGAGCTCCTGGCTTGGCCTTCATGGCCATCTCAAACAGATAATTCTCCGTTGGTTCAAGCTTGATGAACTGCTTGTATATACTGTCATGGATCGAATCAAACACGATTTCGTAGTTTCCTTGGTGTTTTGGCTCGTAATTGTATTGGAACCGGTTTGACGACGGCACTCGAAGTTTCTTGGTATCGATTAAACTCTTCTGGCCGTTTTCGTTCTTCTTATAGTTCAACACTTTGATCTCAAACGGTGGGATTCCAGTCAACAAAAGATCAAAGCTCAAACCTATCTGGCCAAGACAATTGTCACTAATAGAAGTGTTGGAAGCAACACTCAACGACGGCTTAAAAGCTTGGAAAATATTGATATTGTTGTTGGAGTCGTCGATCTGTCCTGGACAATATTTCACTTTCACAGACTCCAAATTGTAGGTACCAGGATTGCGGGCCACGTACTTGAAGTCGTTTTCGGAACTGAACTCGTAGTTTTCAATAAGATCGGACTTGGAATCTCTGACCCCGTTCTCAAAACTGTTCTCAGAGAAAGAGATATTAGCGTAGATCGGCTCGTACTGTTGCAACAACCGTTTGTTTCTTTCATGATCCATTCCATTGGCAATCAATTTCAAGTCTCTAGACTGTCCTTCCACCAAAGGTCTTGATGGGAAACTGTCTATGAGTTTCAAGTTTGGCGATTCGTAGACAGAATATGTCTGGAACAACAGATCAGATTTCATGTAGTCTTCCAAAGTGCTGAACTTGGACGAGTACTTGTACTCGTACTGCTGTTCGTAAATACGAGAGTAGTTGACAATATTACCAAACCCGTCCTCGACTTCTTGGATCTCATAAGAATGATCGCCTACGATTTTCTGGAGATTGGCAAGATCCAACTCAACTTTGTAAGACTTTGCCCAGCTGTAGAACGAAGCTAAGGTGTCTTGGTCAACCGTGCGCATGAATTGAGACACAGAAAATTGGTTGGAGTCGCCTTCAAGCAATGAGGCACCAGCAATAAGTGGAGACTTGATGCTGGTTGGAGGAATAAGGAGTTTCTCTTCAACGATGCGTGACTTCTCATTGACAAACTGCTTGTACTTGATACTCAAAGGAAGCACTCCTTCTACAGATATACTGACGTTGCTGCGGTCTCCAACACAATAGTGCAGTTCTGGGGTCGGGTCTTCGTTGTGCACTGCAGCTCTTGGACACTGGGTGATGATCAAGCTTGATTTGTGGGCTTTCACTGGCATATCCTTATCGTCGACAACTTTCTGTATCACATAAAGACCAGGCTGGTCCAATTTGAGATCAATGAAAGAAATTCTCGAGGCGTCAACTCGCGATAACGTGAGCTCTAGATCGTTGTGGAGAAACTGTTGGCTGTTGACAATCAAGTCTTTACGCAAATAATTGATCTTAGTTTTCTCAGGAACCTTGGCAGCTTTCAATTTCTTCTTGTCATACTGGAGAACGGTTTTCTTGTTGTCGAAATCAGTGTGGACCACTTCGACGTACGAGATCGCATTGGACGAATTGAGTTTGATCGGCACCACCACAGACGTTGCAAGTGAAGGAACCAAGTTTGTGGAGTCAATGCAGTAGGTTTCATGGAAAGGATTGAAGTAGGCTGCGGATTTTGGAACAATGTTGATGACTTTCTCGCCAATGAAATGGAAATGTTCTTCGTCGGCCGACGAGTCTTTACTGGTACCTATCACTTCAAGATCAGATTTATGATGAGAGAACGCACGAGGTCCATGGCTAGTTGAAGATTTGCCACCGGAACTGGTTGGAATATGAACCAAACCAAGCGCAGAAGTAAATATCGAGGAGAAAAGCACTGTCAAATTGCAAGACAAAAAGATCGTGAAACTGGTAACCAAGATCGACTGAAGAAACGTCACAAATGGATTATAAGTGAGCAGCGGTACTCGAAACACAGGGAGCAACCACAAGAACAACGAGTCAATCACAAAGAATTTCAAGATGAATGCAAACTGATCGTATTCAGAAGAATTGCCGGTGCCAACTTTCAATATTATACACTGTTGGATCTTCCAGGCTTGAATAAGAAGAAATAGACCAACAAAGTATACTTTCTGGGACGCGGTGTCTATAATCTCTGCGGGAATAAGCGGCAGGGGCGCCGTGGGGAGCCGCTGTTTCAGCTTCGTTTGATTCCGAGCATTAATCATCGGGTGCCAATGTTTGTTGATGGGGAACTGCTAGATTTATTTCACGGTTTTTGTTTATGGTGCATCGCGACTGGGTTACCCGGGGGAGAAGTAGGTGGTAGTGGATGTATGAGAGGATTGATCTGGGGAGGTGTGGATGGAAATATTCTAACGAAAGAAATAAATCTTGTCAATTTGGGATTCCAGATTTTATAGTGGGTTAATGAAAATTTGGATTGGTTTGGATTGTTGTGTATTGAAGTGTTGTGGTAGTTGGTGGCCTTTAGTGGTCTGTGATTTTCTTGACCATGCATGGTGAAAAAGTTGTTATGTGCAAGAGCATGCAAATTCGATTTGGTCTGGTGTATAGCTGTTAAGAGTCTGAAAGTACATCAATAAGGAGAGAATAAACAGGAGAAAAGAGAGGATCAAAAGATTTAGAGTAGGCACAGACATTATTGACAGACGAGAGATTTCAAGTACTACAGAATAAATAAAACTAAAGAGAAAGCCAACCTTTTATACCATGTCTCTTGCTGTTGGATATTCATCTTCTGATGATTCTGATGAAGAAAAAGCGAAAGAAACAATTGAGACACCAGCTGAAAACAATGTCATACAATTGAAAGACCCCTTGAGTATGGGAATTGATATTTTGAAACCTGTTGGATCATCAAGCTCTAACAAATTTGATCTGGAACAGACTACCAACAAGAGAACACAATTACATGCAGAGATCGTGTCACTGAAATTTGAAAATGCTAGTTTTGAAATAAGGAAAAGACAAGGCGATGTTGCAAATACAAAGAAGCGAAAGTTAGTGAAACTGAATGTGAAACGTGATCAGTGGACAAGACCTGATACCTCAGACGAAGCACCTACAGATTCAGGAAGTGAGAGTGAAAGTGAAGCGGAAGAAGAAGTAGCTGGAGCAACAGCTGGTGATAATAAGAATGAAAGTAAGGTTACTCCCGAAAACAAACCAGCACAGTCCAAGTACCATACTACGTTCTATGGCAAGAACGAGAAAGATTACCTTGGACGAACATACATGCACGTACCACAAGACTTGGCTATCAATCTAACAAAACAACCAGGGTCTCAAGAATGCTTTGTGCCCAAAAAACAGATATTCACTTGGAAAGGACATGTTGGCGGGACCAACAAGATCCAGTTTTTTCCTGGAAGTGGTCATTTGTTGCTTTCGGGAGGAAACGACAACAGTATATTTATCTACGACACTTTCCATTCCAGACCGCTATTAAGAGGATACTTTGGACACAAGCGACCGGTCAGGGATTTGGATTTCAACCAAGCAGCTCAAGGCACTCAATTTGCAAGTTGTAGTTATGACAGAACGATTGGAATCTGGGACACAGAGACAGGTGCTTTAGTGCAGAGTTTGAAATTGAAGTCTAATCCTAACACGATCAAGTTTCATCCTGGAGCTTCAAACGAGATTCTTGTGGGATTGTCAAACAGTAATATTGAGCATTATGATTTACGTGAGGACCAGAAACTTGTGCAGACCTACGATCATCATTTAGATGCAGTGAACTCGTTGAATTTTGTCGAAGACAACACCAAGTTTGTATCGACCTCTGACGACAGATCGATTCGAGTCTGGGATTTGGGAATTAATATCCCTGTCAAGTACATTTCTGAGCCAAATCAATTTTCAATGCCTCGAGCTAAGGTGCATCCTAAAGGCAAGTATCTTGCAGCACAGTCAATGAACAATACCATAATGGTATACCAAGCACGAGACCGATTCAAACCAAGCAAGAAAACGTTCACGGGCCACAATGTGACAGGTTACGGAATTGATCTCTCGTTTTCTCCGGACGGGAAAATCCTCATGAGTGGAGGGGCTACTGGTAAAATCTATTTCTGGGACTGGAAGACTTCAAAGCTTTTGCAAACTTATCAAGTAGATGACAGACTTGTCAGTTGTATTGAAGCACATCCTCAAGAAACAAGTAAAGTTGCTGCTGCTGGATCACTGGGTACTATTTACTATTGGGAGTAGGCGGGGGAGGAGTATAGTTTAGTTTGGTGTATGTCGGCAAGTGATGGGAAGCGACTATCTGATGATAAATGTGTGTATTATTATAATGATGAAGGTTGACTGTTTGATGAAGAATGATTGTAGACGGAACCCTAGCAGGTCATCCATGGGGAGACTGACAAACAGTACTTTGAAGAAACTGTATCTCACTAACTGATGTAATCGCCATACTCTCGCTATTACACTGATTGATGTGGCCTTCTCTTTACCCATTCCTACAACCTTCTCTCACTAACTTACAAACTAAGTATCCTCCACTTCCTACCCTCACCAACAACCCCTCCCCCAACCCACTACAAAATTTGCAAATCATTTAATGACTATCAACCTCCTAACTCTCCTACCCTAAGCATAGAACGACACACTCTTCGACTTTCTGGCCTGGACCTCGCCAATAGCCTCGACAAAATCTTCGTGCTTAATAGAATTTTGGCCGCCTCTCAAGGCAATCATTCCGGCTTCCACCGCCACCGCCTTCAACTGGGCACCATTAAACTCGTCGGTCGACCGGGCCAACTCCTGCCAGTTGATATCGTCGTTACACTTCATCTTTCTTGCATGGATCTGCAAGATCTGTGCACGACCCTCTTCAGTAGGAAGCGGGAACTCGATCTTTCTGTCCAAACGTCCCGAACGAAGCAAAGCAGGATCAAGCACATCCACTCTGTTGGTGGCAGCCAACACCTTGACTCTGTCGTCGGACCCAAACCCATCCAACTGGTTCAAAAGCTCCAACATCGTCCGTTGCACTTCTCTGTCTCCGCTCTTGTCAGAATCAAACCGCTTGGTTCCAATGGCATCCAACTCGTCGATAAATATGATGGTAGGTGCCTTCTCCTTGGCCAACTCAAACGCGTCCCGCACCAACTTGGCACCGTCTCCAATGAACATCTGCACCAACTGAGGAGCTGCCAACTTCAAGAACGTCGCGTTGGTCTTGGCAGCACACGCACGTGCCAACAACGTCTTACCAGTACCTGGAGGCCCGTACATCAACGCACCCTTTGGAGGCTTGATTCCCAAGGTCGTGAACTTGTCGGCCTGCTGCATCGGCAACACCACTGCCTCAATCAACTCCTCGATCTGTTTCTCAAGACCTCCGATATCGGCATACGTCTCAGACGGCTTCTCGTCGACCTCCATGGCCTTGACCCGCGAGTCGTATTCGGCTGGCAACTTCTCCAAAATCAAGTAAGAGTCCTTATTCACTCCAATGATATCGCCTGGCTTCAATTCCTCTGGCTCCACCAACCCAATCAATGGCAAAAACACCGTCTGACGAGTCGACGTCCGGATCACCGCAGACTTCCCCACCCGGGTCGAGTCCAAATCGATGTTGGCACCTTCCTCTGTTGCTTCTTGCTCGGCTTCTACGTCCAACAACTCAACAACAGTGCCCACTAAATATGGCAACTGCTTGTTGTTCTCGATTTTGTCTCTGTTGTCTTTGATTTTGTCGATCATTGTCGCCTTCTCATGGGCCAATCGTTGCATCTCCGATCTCATGACTCGAATATCGTTCTCTAAAAGCTTGGTTCTGTTCTTCACGTCACTGGTAGTTCCAGACATAATCTCTTGCATCAACTCATCGTCTTCATCCTTAGGCTTTTTCTCTTGAACATCCTTGACTTCCCCTGCTTTTTCCAAAGCGTCTAGTTCTTCCAATGTCGACATCTTTAACTACAAAATATCTAACACTAACAAACAACCTCCAATCTACAACGTCGCCACTGAAAACTAAATCCCAGCGGTCACGTGACATGATTAGGTCTTGACACTATAATGAGAGACTATTCACTATAATAGACAATCTACTTGAAAACAATACCAGATATTAATATTTACAACATCCGAACAAGTTCATTCTTTAATTTTATTAATTACCTCATTTACACACGTAGCAATCGATTTTGAGTATTTCACTTTTTCTGATGTGCCTTAGCCAATTCTTGTCTGGATGTTAGTTGTTTTCTGTGGTGTAGTGTAGGTGTGGTGTAGTAAAGATGTAACGAATGGAATGGTTTTTGAGAGGTCTCTTTGGACATTATTTGAAATAGAAGAATGTGAGAAATGTTTCAGAATATTCAAGCACAGTCTTGTGATTATGATCTCTGGCATTGCTGAAATGTACAGTTCAATAATCTATTCTCCAGCTCTTTACTTCCATACTCTGATGTGCCAATACTTCAAACTTGACTTAAATCAAAATCAAAATCAAAACTTTGTTCAAATCCAATTTACCCCTCGTAGTCCAAATAATGCTTTCTTCAACTAAATCGTTGTACCTCTCTCATTTACCATTCCAATCACTACTTTACACTCTTAACTTATCCCACCCACTCCATACTTACTTCAATTGCTGAGCAAAATTGTCTTCCAAATCATCATCATCCCAATCCTCGTCCCACAACTTGTTCTGTTCTTGCACTCCCATATTCTCTTCTTCAGGCCATGCTAATCGTCAGTATTTCGTTGACCGTACCTCAAAGTCAAATCACTTACTATCTTCTTGGAAATCTTCAAATTCGTCGTCTTCCTCTAAAGCCTGGACCTCTTTTTCTTCATTAATCTCCGAGGTCGACACCTGGGCAATTGCTGGAGTTGCTGCTGCTTGCTCTTTCACCATTCTTGACGTCAAAGATACTCGAATCCATCGCCACTGCGAATTCACCTACGTTTAATGTTATGTTACCCGGCACTTGCAATTTTCAGTATGGTTCGATCCAACTGTGGATATCGGTGTTTGACATTTTGTTTGTTGCAACTTTTAGTCGGACATATTGAACTAAATGTTGAATAGCTTTCATCATGGAGGTTTAGCTGCCGTGGGGATCGGGTCGGTGATACGCTGGGGTCGGTCTGGGGTTATGCCTGTAAGATGGATCTCACACACCAACGTTGAATCCAAGTCGAGTTTGGCTCGCGATTTTTTCTTGAGAAATGCTCCAAGAATCACCGAGAATATCGCCAGTATTAAAGAAGGAAAGAAGTTTATATTACTGTGCCAGCCTGCCGACATTGCCAAAGACGACAAACAAGAAACCATAGCTGGAAACCTGACTCAGTATCAGCATGTTCCATTCAATGTTGCAGCCAAGACTGCCAGTGGACAGACGCAAATCACCACCAAGAAACAGTTGCAGGCATATTACACACTCACGAAACCGTCGCTAACGATGTTGGTGATGCTCTCGTCGATCTGCTCGTATGCGTTGTCGCCTTACCCTGCTACAGTGACTCAGTTGTTGTGTTTGACTGCCGGAACCTCGTTGTGTTCTGGAGCTGCCAATGCCATCAATATGGGTCGAGAACCGGAGTTTGATAAACGGATGCCACGGACATCGACCCGTCCTGTGGTCCGGGGCCTTATAACTCCTACTCAGGCGTACCAGTTTGCAGCTGTCACTGGTTCTGTTGGAGTAATGACGTTGTATGCTGGAGTGAACCCGTTGGTGGCAGCTCTTGGAGCATCCAATATCGTGCTCTATGCTTGGACATATACCTCACTTAAACGTAAATCGATCATCAACACTTGGGTCGGAGCCATTGTTGGTGCCATTCCTCCATTGATGGGATGGGCAGCAGCTGCAGGATCGCTTGATCATCCTGGAGCTTGGTGTTTGGCAGCACTTCTTTATGCTTGGCAGTTCCCACACTTCAACTCTTTAAGTCACAACATCAAAGACCAATACAAACATGCTGGCTACGTGATGACTGCCTACGAGAACCCTCGGTTGAATGCTCGTGTGGCTTTCAGATACGCACTTCTTATGTTCCCGATCTGTTTTGGGTTGAGTTACTTCGGAGTCACCGACTGGTACTTCCAGCTTGACTCGTTTGCAGTCAATGCCTGGTTGGCATACCTCTCATACCAGTTCTGGAACCAGCAGAAACAAAACTACGCGCGGTCTGGAAAGCTTGTGGTGGCAGAGAACGGACAGGGAATCAAACTCGCAGGAATATACGCAAAGAAGATGTTCTGGGGATCGGTGTGGCATCTTCCAGGAATACTTATATTGGCCCTTCTTCATAAGAAAGGAGTATGGGACCAATATTTTGGAGACAAGAAGGTGTAGGCCGACTTGATCTCTGTTATTGTACATAGACTCCAATACATTTGGTGAGCGTGCTTACCAACCATTCATGTTTAGTTTTTGTAGTGGACAGGGTGACATGTTCGGTGGCATGTTTAGTGACATGTCTAAACATTTCTAGTCTACAACGAAAAGAATATAGCGCCTGCTGAGAAAATGTAACTAAGCGGCAGAACCAAACGACAGATCCATACACACAATTATGCATCACAGAACTAAGCGACAGAAAAACCAACCGAACACCAACTCAAACCCATACACAAACCCCAACACCAACACATCCAAGCACCACAATGCACATCCTTACCGCAGCACATTGCTCCCGCCCCTTTCCAGCCCCTTTCAATATTCTCTCCATCCGAGCACCAACTTGGCCTGAGGTCCTGATGGCTAACAACCAATGTTCGTGATATGCAGCAGCCTGCCGCAGCGACCCGCCGGGCTGGTATACCGCTGCGGCAGCCGATTGGTCATCCATGCATGTGCTGGAACTCTACAGAAAACAAAATCCTTACATCAGCCTGTAGCACCGACCCCGATTTCGAAGATAGTCGTTTTTTTGCCACAACAAGATTTTGATACTTGTCTGTTAGCTGCAACTACACATACAAAAAACAGCAAATACACAACACAATGTCTTTGAAGAGAATTAACAAGGAGTTGAAGGACTTGGGAAGGTAAGTAATAATAATAATGTTGCTGCTCTGGTGTTCACGGCGGTGTGCACTTGGGTGGCAGTGTGTTACTAATGGACTTGGTGGCACTTGCACCACCAATACGAACGAGATTACTAACATCGAACAGAGACCCACCATCGTCGTGCTCGGCAGGACCTTGTGGTGACGACTTGTACCACTGGCAGGCATCAATAATGGGACCTCCAGACTCGCCATACGCCGGCGGAGTGTTCTTCTTGTCGATCCAGTTCCCAACCGACTACCCATTCAAGGCGCCAAAGATCTCCTTCACAACCAAAATATACCATCCGAACATTAATTCCAACGGGAACATCTGTTTAGATATCTTGAAGGACCAGTGGTCGCCGGCCCTCACAATATCGAAGGTGCTTTTGTCGATCTGCTCGCTATTGACGGATCCTAATCCGGACGACCCGTTGGTCCCTGAGATTGCAAACACCTACAAAACCGATATAGCCAAGTACGAGGCCACCGCCCGCGAATGGACAAAGAAATATGCTGTTTGATTATAGAAGTATCCTAGGGGTGGTGCTGGCGTAGACACTGTCTGGGTCGGGGGCCACCTCACTCACGACTAGCATGTTATATAATAAATACTAATTGTCATTTCTGCGTGCCTGATGTAGAAATGCGGTTGTTTATTATTCTTCTTAATAAAGGTTTGATCTTTGCTTCTTTCGACGTAGTCTTGTGAGTGTTTTCTGTAGAGCCGTTTTTTCACTTGCTCACCTGATCTGGCTCCGGCTATATAACTCTTGGCGGTCAAAGTTTCAGGTGTTTGAGTGGTAATGAATCTCGGACGACGTTTGTGCAAATATGGTACGGTAGTTAGAGGTAGGGGAACTATAAATGGGTCGCTGGATCGATATAAACGGTGGTCCAAGGTTCTGGTGTGTAGAACTGAGCTGCGAAAATATTTCAGTCAGTCATCCGTCGTGCGGCATAGTCAAGAGAGTGGTACAATACAACAAGAATCGACGCTGCTGACAAAGGAAGAGTCAACGCTACTGACAGACCAGCAAACGTCTCTGCTGACAAAACAACAAGCTAAAAGACTGGCTCTGCGACTGGCTCTGAGGCTGGCTCTGAGACTGGCAAAACGGAATCTGCAAACTGTTCAGACAGTGGACCAAAACAATCTTGAAATTCCAGACAATTCCACAATCTTCTCGTTGGTGCAACCTACCAACCGGTTTCATATTGGGAACTACCTTGGATCAATCAAGGTCTGGAAACTGTTTGTGGACAGTCCGAGTATCGAGGCTACACAGTCACGGTTGTTATTCGGATTAGCTGATTTGCATGCCCTCACCAGTCCTAAAGATCCAGCACAGTTTCTATTGGCTCGTCGTGAGGCTATAGCTTCCATTATTGCTTCTGGAATCAGTCCCGATAAAGCAATATTGTTCAGTCAAGCAAAAATCCCAGAACATAGTGAATTATTTTGGATCCTATGTACTCTAACTGGTATGGGATACCTCAACAGAATGACTCAGTGGAAATCCAAAAGTGGAGTGTCCAGCAGTCTGTCTGTGTTTGACACAGAAGCTTTACAGTCCACAAAAAGTGGAGTGTTTATGTACCCTGTGTTACAAGCGGCTGATATTCTTCTTTATCACTCTACTCATGTTCCAGTAGGAGACGACCAGCTGCAGCATTTGGAGTTGTGTCGTAGCATTTGCACCACCTTCAATTCGGTATATGGAACACCTGAGTTTCAGCTCACTTTGCCAAAAACCATCTTGGCTCCAGCAAACAAGATCTTGAGTCTTAGAGACCCATCGAAGAAAATGTCGAAACTGGACCCGGATCAAAGCTCATGTATTTACGTCACCGACGAGCCTGATGTGATTGCTAAGAAAATCAGAAGAGCAGTCACCGATTCGGTGCCTGGTCAGTTCACTTACGACCCGGTTGCAAGACCTGGAGTGTCCAATATCATTAAAATCATTAGTGGATTACAAAACACAGATATTTCTACCACGGTCAAGGAAATCTCGCATCTCAAGGATCATCAAATGTTGAAAAACTATGCCAGTGACGTGATCATTTCCAGCTTACAACCAGTTAGAGCTTCGTTTGAGTCTCTTATGAAAGACCAAGAGTATCTCCAACAAGTCATGGACCAAGGTAGTGATAAAGCAAGAGAAATCGCAGTGAGGTCAATGAAACAGATCAAAGCTGCTGTGGGATTATCTTGATCACTTGCAAACTAAGGCAGCAACATCAGCTATTGTATGATGGAGCTGCTGCACATAACTTGTATATTCAACTTAACATCTACTTTTGCTAGCGAACCTTTCTGGAGATCTACCAGAAACTCTTGTTTATAGATTTGAGAGCTATGTTACCTTTAATAAATAGAATAGTTGGACTCGTTTCTGGCTACGGTATCTCTCAACGTGTGTAAACTCTTTAGTTTCATTCTCTATAAAATGAATGCAACTACTTATACAAAAAGGTGATTCTCATTGGTCTGTGATCAAGAACAACACCCTGGACGTTCCAGACAATTAGATCTTTGTGTCTCTTGAGCGACTTCTTCAACAAGTTCTTGAAGGACGACGTCTCTCCAGAGAAACTTGACTTTGAAATATTGTGCAACAAAACAAAGCAATAATAAGATTGGTACCTCCAACAATGGACCAAACGTTGCGGCAATAGACTGCTGACTACCAGAACCATACAAAGAAATAGCAACAGCCAAACTTAATTCGAAATTGTTGGATGCAGCAGTAAAGGTCTGGGTGACAGTCTCTGCATAAGATGCTCCACAGCACCATACCCATTTGTCAGTTTCATCAGGAACTTCACAACCACATAAAAGTTTCTCAGACTCAGGATCTTCTTTAGACCCTTTAAATGGATTGACAGATCTTGCTCCTGTAATCCATCTTATTCCAAAGAACGTTGCAAACCAGGTAATTCCAAAGTAGAGAATCAAAGGTACAAAACACCGGAACCCTGAACCAATATCTTTGACAAAATCATGACCCCTTTCAATGAATATAACAATAATAGTATAAATCAATCCAATGAACGCCCAAGGAGAAATAAAGGGTACAATTCGGGCCTGGTACTTTTGAATCCCAATAGTGTATCTTGCACCAAGTCTTACTGCAAGTCCAATTGCGAGTGGCACTCCAAGAAAGAAAAGAACACTTTTGGCAACAAGAGAGTAAGTGACCCCATTGCTTGAGGCAGAATGATAGTCGCCGGTGATCACATATGTGAAAAAAATCTGGTATGGGGCATACAACACAATCTGCAATAAACTGTTGACAATCACAATCACCGCACACAAATCCGGATCTCCATCAGCAATATCGTTCCATACCAAAACCATGGCAATGCATCTGGCCAAGCCAATCATTATTATTCCTGTTCGATACTCTTTCTTGTCAAACAAAGTGAGCCATGAGAGTCCAAACATCAACAATGGACAAATGATCCAGTTCAAGATCACGGACGTAATGATTGCCCTCAAGTACATTTTCAGAGAAAAGAACCGAAAGAACGACTCCCACTGAACTTTGCATAATGGAGGAAGCATCATAACAATAAGTCCAACTGCCAATGGTACTGATACCCCTACCACTTCAGCTCCTTTGAAAGCATCTCTGGCCAGAGGAACATAAACTGATAGCAAAATTCCTAGCACCATTGCTGCAATGATTGCAAATGGAAGCAACTTGTCGGTGACAGAAAGCTGCGACAATGCTTGTCTAAGGTTAGAGCGAGGTGTCATTCTTTGCTACTTCTCTTGTTCTATTTTCTTCACTGCTAAGTTCTCGTTCCTGGAATTCTATAACGTTATATATCGTATTGGAAACTCTGATCCAGCCGTTCGGAGTACAGTGCAGCCGTCGGGCATCTTTGTACTCCAGGCGGCATCTATGGGCGGCGGAACCGATTTTTTCTCGATAGGCTTTTTGTCCTCGGCCGAAGGAGGAGGCACGCATCGCTTGATTTGGACGAACGAAGATGACTCGAAGCCGAAGTCTCGGCTTGAAGTGGAGAAGTGGTCGGAGATGAGTTTTTCAGGGAGTGAGTATATAAGCGAAAGGGATTGCTGTTCTAGATTTTTTACACACTGTACTGTACAGTAAGAACGAAATTGGTTATATTTGCTGACTGCTTTGTGTGGATAGTACAAGGCTGACTGTGTATAACGAATTGTACCAATTGAGTGAGTGAGTGAGTGAGTTATTGACTGGATTACTGGATTCTGGTTTTCTTCTTGGTCTTTCTTCTTTGAATGGTTTGAATAAGGGGTTATTCAGTAAAGTTTCAATTCCAATTGCTAACAAGTTCAGAATTTCTAAAGGTTGTTAATTGTTGAGGAGACTAGATTTTTGCATTGATACTCCATAGTGCACTACTCCACAATACAAATCAAGAACGTTGCAAAAAACTTTACCATCTCACCCTCTCCAGATTCTCTTAGCGCATCAATATAATTACTCCGAAGATCAATTGAAAACGGTTAATAATGGTTCAACCAGTTCCTGAATGGCTTGCTGAATGGGAGTCAGTGACACCTAAAACCACTGCAACCCGAACGTCTAAAGAAGATTTGCTTGAGCAGATCAAATCTGACAGATCATCAGTTGCAATTGTCGATTTGAGAAATGACAGAGAGACAGGTTATATCAAACAATCGATTCATATTCCTGCTACCACCATCCAAGGACCTGACGACGTCGAGCAAGTATTAGTGGTGCCTTTCCAACAAAAGTTTCCAGAAGCCAAACTTATTGCAGTCCATTGCAATGGCTCAAAGAGAAGAGCAACACTTGTAGCGGGGTGGACCAACGATTATTTACAGGACAGTGACAAGGACTTGAAAGTCACGATTTTACATGGAGGGATCACTGAGTGGCTCGTAGGAGGACCATCGTTTGATAGTGAGACTACGCGGATAAACTAGTTTGAGGCAGCACATCCACACTAATTTCAAAAGTGATGACGTTGTGTTGGGATTGATGTGCGTGTCTGTTGGACCAGAACTACGGTTCTCCCTCCAGGTTTCTACTTTGATCTGAGTACATACTGGCTTTATAGGATTGATACCAGAAGTGTTACAGATGTTCTATTGGCTTGTAGTACTTTAAGTTGTTATCTCTCCGGCTCATCCACGTTGTTGGACCTAACGTCAATATTTTCTAGGCAAATCCACGCAGCCGCACGGTTGTGTTCCATGATGTTTGACTCCGTCATACACAGGACACCGGATCTGTTGGAGTAGGCACTAATATCAGATGGACTCAAGGGGATCTGTTGAAAGTAATAGAATCGTTCTTACTGGTGGATCGTCAAATCAGCAAACAAATTGTGATTTATAATACCGTCATCGGAGATTCATTGAATCCAGATTAGCCCCAAGCCCGGATCGGCCGACATTGAAAGGCTTTACACGAGATTATAGTTTGTCGCAGAAGATTTTGACGACACATGCGAGATTTGTTGAGTAGCCATCACCAGATCCAAAGATCATCATGTGAAATCGCTCCGCAAGCCAGTAACAACAATAGAAACAAGCAGACAATATGAAACACTTGGCCCGTGGATCTGGAAAGGCAACGTGTGTTGGTAATTCTATGCCGAGAACTCGGTATAAAAGACACTACCATCTGCCGGGAGAATTTTGTCCCTATGCCAAGAGCTGCAGAGCCCTGCGATATTTGGGGTAGAACCTGCCCCACTCTCATGCACGAGCCAGATTTTGTATGTGGAAATTATGAGGTAGTGGGTTAACAGACACCCCGCTTTATGCAGGCTCGACGAAGCCTGCGTGTGCCCGCAGGGGATGTATCGGAGCCCTAAACCTCTATATATAAGACAGACCCCAGGAACAATCCCTGGTGGATCTCCAGTACACAGAATTTCCTGTAACCAGATCGCGATGTTGTCAAGAATCATCAAGTCCAAGGGCGTTGCTCGCAGCGCATTTGTTGCTTCCAGAAGCTACTCCAGCTTGCCATTGTCGGTACCAATCACCTTGCCTAACGGTATCACTTACGAACAGCCAACCGGTTTGTTCATCAACAACGAGTTTGTTGCTTCCAAAGACAAGAAGGTGTTCAGTGTCATCAACCCTTCTACTGAGGAGGAGATCACCAACATCTACGAGGCCAGAGAGGAAGATGTTGACATTGCAGTAGATGCGGCTTACAAGGCTTTCCACTCTGACTGGAAGACCGCCGATCCTGCATCGAGAGGTGAGGTTTTGTACAAGTTGGGGAACTTGATTGAGCGGGACGCGGACATTATTGCTGCCATTGAGTCCATGGACAACGGTAAGTCTTTGGCTCACGCCAAAGGTGACGTTGCTTTGGTCTCCAAGTACATCAAGGCCAGTGCTGGTTTTGCTGACAAGATCTATGGCAGAGTCATGGAGACTGGTGACTCGCACTTCTCCTACACCAGAAGAGAGCCTTTGGGTGTGTGCGGTCAGATCATCCCATGGAACTTCCCAATTTTGATGTGGTCTTGGAAGATCGGTCCAGCCTTGGCTACCGGTAACACTGTTGTGTTGAAACCAGCTGAAACCACTCCATTGTCTGCTTTGTATGTCTCTCAATTGGTGAAGGAAGCAGGTATTCCAGCCGGTGTGGTGAACATCGTGCCAGGTTTCGGTAAGATTGTCGGTGAGAAGATCTCCAGACACCCAACCATCAAGAAGATTGCTTTCACTGGATCTACTGCTACCGGTAGAACTATCATGAAGGCTGCTGCTGAGAGCAACTTGAAGAAGGTGACACTTGAGTTGGGAGGTAAGTCTCCAAACATTGTGTTTGATGACTGTGACGTCAAGGAGACTGTCAAGAACTTGATCACCGGTATCTTCTACAACTCTGGTGAGGTGTGCTGTGCTGGTTCTCGTGTGTACATCCAAGAAGGAATCTACGACACTGTGTTGGAGGAGTTCAAGTCTGCTGCTGAAGCTATCAAGGTTGGTGACCCATTTGCCAGCGACACTTTCCAAGGTGCTCAAACTTCCAAGCAACAACTTGACAAGATCTTGCATTACGTTGAGGTTGGTGAGAAGGAAGGTGCTAGATTGGTCACTGGTGGTGAGAAGGCTCAAGACACCGGATACTTTGTCAAGCCAACCATCTTTGCTGACGTGAAGGAGAACATGCAGATTGTCAAGGACGAGATCTTCGGACCAGTTGTCACTGTCAGTAAGTTCAAGACCGTTGACGAGGTTGTTGAGATGGCTAACGATTCGCAATACGGATTGGCTGGAGGTATCCACACCCAAGACATCAACAAGGCTATTGACGTTGCCCACAGAATCAACTCTGGTACTCTCTGGATCAACACCTACAACGATTTCCACCAATCTGTTCCATTTGGAGGATTTGGACAATCTGGTATTGGTAGAGAAATGGGTATTGATGCTTTGGACAACTATACCCAAGTCAAGGCTGTGAGAGCTAAGCTTACCAAGAAAAACTAAGTGTGGTCGTGAGTGATGGACATTTATACTATATATCTCTAATTACATATTCTGCCTCATAGGAATTGTAGGAGCGAGAGTGTGGATCAATAGCAGGTCCTGTATACCAAAGAAACTTGATTTGCAGTTCATCGGTCACTCGTAAATATGTTATAATCAGCAAGTCCTTTCAATGCACTTTGAGGTGGACATACGAGTAATTAAACTTTTATTGAAACCCCATATATGAAAGTATGGAACAAAGTGTTGTATGGTCTTGGATAGTTGTAAACAAAGAGATGGTCAGAGAACTAGTTAGGAGTGGAGTAGAGTATGCTTGCAAACTGCTTTGCAATTGAGGTATGGAGAATAGATCAATCTACTGCAGAGCAGCGATAAGCCTGCATAGCAAAACTTCATAGAGGTGGCTATTAGTACAGCTGAGTCTTACTGTGAGGTTGAATATTAGATTGAAAGATTGAAATGGTTTCTCTGAATTATCTGGAAAGCATCCTTTGATTGTCAAGTGGTTGAAAGTAAATGTTGTAAATAGAGGTGATGCATCTGAGCCAAAAGCATGGTTGAAAAATCACTGTCAAAACGGGGTTGCAAAAAACTGGAGAACCAAGCACTGATCTGATGACATGACAACTAGTTGAACTACAGTCGTAAGCTGTAATAAATATTTGTGAGGGAAATCATCAGTACTTGAAAGTAATCTAATGGCAAGAATACGAATAATTGCAGTTAAGAAAGAAACTGAACAACATCCAGACAGCAGCATACTCCTGTCAATCTATACCATGATGAGATGATAATCTGTACCTACTAAACATCAACCACTAACTACAACTCCAACATGCAACGTAAATGCAAAGAAAATAATAATAACTCAAATAAATCACATTACAACAATAGTCGAAATCAAATAAGAATACAATAATAGAATCAACACCAATCAATCAGCACTTGTCAATCTATATCTTCTCTCCACACCACTTGCCAATCTATATCTTCTCTCCACACCAACACTCTCTACACTCCAATATACCATATACTAGCAATTATAACTAAATATTGTAAAATAGACAACCCCAGCCACACTATTATACATTGAGCAGAAAACTGAACATAAGAAATCAAGCATCTTGAGAAGCCTTCTTCTTCTTTTCCTTCTTCTTCTTCTTCTCTTTCTTCTCCTTCTTCTCCTTAAGATCCTCGTCGACCTCGATCTTCTTGACCTTGTTCACAGACTCGCCCTCGGTGAATGGACTGATCGGGGTGTTGATCACGTAGGTGTGGGTCAACAGCGACAAGTTGACGTCCTTGCCTTCTTCCTTGGCAGCAGTGTACTTGTCCTTCTCGGTCTGGTACACCTCCAACTGCTCCTCGTACGACTTTCTCCACTTGGCCTTCTCGGTCTCGCCAAGGGCGTTCCATCTTCGGGTGACCTCCTGGGTCATCTCGGAAGAGTTCAAGATCGGCAAGTTCAACTTCTCTCTCTCGTCCTTCAACACCTGTCTGCAGTATGCGCTGAAGGCAAAGTACATGGTCAATGGTTTTTTCGGGGCGTTGGGGTCGACCACCACCTTTCTCTTTTTCGGGGCCGGGGCAGACTCGTCGATCTCGGCCACGCCGTTGGCAGAGTCCTTGACGGCATGCGCAGCAGCAGTCAAGATCTCGAACGCAGATGCCAATTCTTTGGAAATCTCTGCAGCCTCGATGGTGGCGCCCAGGCTCACCGAGGTGTTGAAAAAATCAACGGTGGCGCTGGCGGCGTCGTTGGCAGCTTTCGACAACTGGAACAACAGCGACACAAGCTGGGGTGTTAGTGGGCGGGCGTGATGTTGCAAGACGCGTGGGTGAACATCAACAGGTCAAGGAGCCAGAAAACAACAAACCCTGGGCAAAAACCAAGGCGCCAGCAACAAGAGCGAAGCTGGCAGCGGTGGGGATCAGGAAAAGACTCGAAGAGCGGTTCAGGGCGCGCTGGCATTGATACTTACAGTGTCTTTGGAGGTCTTCAAGTCCGGCGACATTGTGGTAGGCAAGTTTGGTTAACCGTGGGTGGCTTTGGTTGGGGATAATGAAAAGTTTTAGGGGGAACGGGGCGGGTGCTTGGCAGCAAGTGGTGTATAAATTCGGGGTGAGATTTTCGAGCGGGCGGAAACCAAAACAAAGCCTTGGACAGAGCTAGCTTGCGGGTGCACCGTCATGCAGCACTGGGCGGGGGGAGCCGGTTGTTTGCGGGAGCAGGCCCGTGAGGGCTACCGGATTGGGCGGCTGGCCGACGCGCGCCCACAGTATTTTGGGCAGGGATACGTTGGAAAGTCGCCCAGAACGGTCTAGCCGTGGGTTGGATCGGGTTTGCCGCTTGCTGGCTGCGCGGGCAGTGGGCCGAAGGGTGGCCCAGAGTCCGGACTGGAAATTACTTTGGGCCGGTGTGGGCCGGGGCAACTCTGAAACGGGCACCAGAGTGATGAGGGATGTGAAAAGTATGGAATACAAGAGTGAAAGCAAGGACAGTATAAAGAGGACCTTTAATGCCGAAGAGGATAATAATGTGCGTAGTCTAGACTACTGAGGATGTAATTGAATGAAGTTCGCAATCACTCTCTGAGCATTGCTTTTGTAGTTATGTAACTCTACATTTAGTCGTCTAGGCAGATGGCTTAATTTGAGGTACCTTTTATGGGGATGGAATATTATACGTTCTAACAGAACTAGCTTGCCACAAAAGTGTTGCCATTAGCTAGTGGACTGAAACGTTTGCTTTATAAAACTAGTAGGTTCAATGGTATTTGTTCGGATATTCCAGAGTATATTCCGGAACACTTTGAACTCGAAACTCACGAGTCAATGACCCCAGCAGCCCAGCGGTAACCGTCTCGTTCGACTCCGGGTTCAAGGTCTCTCGCAGTTTCCGTCCAAGATTGGTCAGATGCCGCCTAGACGCAGCCCACGGTCTCCACAATCGATTCTGCAAGTGTTTCATCTGGGCTGCCGGAAGTCATCCTAGGCAGGCGAGGAGCAAGTGAAGGAATGGTAATACATGATTACTGGAATGTTAGTTGGCAGTGGTTCTTGTGGTTCTTGTGAATCTTGTTATTCTTGTGAATCCTGTAAACCACTGTTTACAAATTAGTATTTAAAATTTAGTTCAGTGTAGTATTGCGGTTGTCTGTTGCTTGTTGTCTGCTAGACATCCGCCTGAAAAGTGTTTGGGATCAACGCATACCAGATCATTACAAGTTTCTTGGCTTGTTGATGAATTGTCAAAACTCGTATTTCACATTTCAGTTTTTAAGACATCTGACATTAAGCACCGATACCTATTTGCCTGATATGGAGTTCTTGAGTTCCTAGAACTGTCACACGATTGTAATTATGGCAGTGCTCATCTGTTCCATCTGTCAAGTTGTATGCAATGTTAAGTGAACAGCACCTGCTGTCTGACAGGTTGCAAACAATTGCTACTGGGCATTCCAGAGTGACTGTTCTAATTGAACATTAGAGTTTATTGTTCATAGCAATTAATCAGATTGGCGAGCGGGAATTCAGCACTCAAAGAAAACGATCTTACATCCCTTCGTTCATAGCTCCTAGCGTACTTGATCTCGTCCCCCATTAGTGCTAGGCGACTTTCCGATCAGCTGCCTTGGATAAAAATTACCGCCCAACTGGCGCACGGACCGGATTGCTGAGCTGCTTAAAGTCCTCCGTGATACCAGCAGCAACCCTGGCAGCATCTGCCCGTAACAGATGTCTAGGAGATCCGTCCACTAGCTTCTGCCTCAAGTCTTTACGAGTATCAGTGAGTGCTAGTGAGTGCCAGTGCTTTGTGGTTCACACTAGTTCCCATTGGGTTCACCACTGACAAGCACCTGCCATTGCTTATCTCGATCGTTCTGTCACCCCACTATCTCTATCTGTACCCGCCTAAATCCATCACTCACCTCTTCTTTGCACTCTCTACACTGTACACTACAACTTGATATTCTGAGTGACACACAGACACAGACACATACACAGCTAACAAATCCTAGTTACTAACCATCCAACTTATGTCAACCCAACGACAACCCAATGATAACCACCAAGCCACTACCCAATCACTCGCCCCTAGTAACTAATCCACCGTAGTGGTTGTAACGTCCTAGCTTGTATAGAAAATATCATAAATTGTCAGAGCTCCGCAAATCACAAAATCACAAGAACCTCTCCAGCAAACGCTCCAGCAAACGCTCCACTGCTTCACATGCACTCCACTGGCCCCACCATTGACTCCTCCGGCCGGTGTCACACACTCGCTCTCCACCTTCTGTGTCAACCGTTGAGCCCACCCGAACTTTGTTGCCAGCCCCCCGATTCTGGGCCAACTTAGCACGTTTCAGGCCGGCTCCAGACTAACTTTCGGGGGGTGTCACTACCCAAACCCTCGGGCAGCGATGTACATACTTATGACACCGCCCGCTCATTGCTTGCACCAAGCTATTGTCGAGGGAGGCATATACAATGGAATGAGCAACAGACTCTAAGAACCAACTACGTAGCAGCAACTGGTCAACACACAAATAACCAACTCAACATCTTATCCACTCACCCACTTAATAAATATATTCTCTAGTATATACAGTCATCAGTAAATTATAGTAGTAAAGCATCGTTAGTACAATGCGCCCGCACCCCCAGTCTGCTCCACATCTCATCCCCAATCCGGTCATGCCAGCCCATCCTCCTATATAGTGGAGTTTCTACTATGCGTCTCAATTTGTCCCCTGCTTTCTTCCCTAGCAAACCGTCCTGTACCTGAAACTCTCACGACTTTCCACCATGGGACTTGCTAGCAACCACCACAACCCGTACTACCACTCTGTTCCAGCTCCCCAAGCCCTGGGCTCGGGCCTGGCTTCAGGGCTGGGATATGCCACGATTAACAACGCCCCGGTGTTCAAACACATCGACAACATCTACACCGACCGGTTGCGGCAGTTCATTGACGAGGGCGAGTACAAGCAGTTCAACTTGCCCAAGTTCTACAACAAGGCCTCCATCGACCACGGCAGAGACAACAACGACCTTGCCAAAGGGTACATCAACTTGAAAGTCCACTCTGTCCCCGACCTCCAGAGACCCCTTTTCCGGGACTTAATCCCGTCGTTGAAGGCCGAGGACTGGGACAACACCCTGAAAGGAGCGAGCTTTGGTCCGTCCTGGTCCACCCATTGGTTCGAGGTCACTGCCAAGGTCCCTGAAAAATGGGAGTCCGAGGAAACCGTGCTTTTCAAATGGGATTGTGACAACGAGGGGTTGGTCTACACCACCGACGGTGAGCCTTTGCAGGCTTTCACTGGTGGTAACGAGCGGACCGAGTTCATCTTGCCTCCAGACTGGTACAAGGCCGGCAAAGAGTTCAAGTTCTACCTTGAGATGTCTTGTAACGGGATGTTTGGATGTGGTTCTGGTAGCACCATCAACCCTCCAGACCCAAACCGGTACTTTCGTCTCAATGTCTGCGACTTGATCTTGCCGAACCTCGATGCTCGGAACCTCCATGTGGATTTCTGGGAGATTGGTGACTCGGCAAGAGAGTTCCCTGGTGATTCTTGGCAGAAACACAAAGCCAGACAGCTTGGTAACGAGATTATGAACGCTTTTGACGAGGACGACATTGAGTCGATCAAGAAGTGCCAGGACCTTGCTGCCACTTATGTTGGTAAAGACCGGTACTCTGAGGCAGTGTACAAGGACACCGACTTGGACAAGATCGAGATCATTGGTGTTGGTAACTGTCACATTGACACTGCCTGGTTGTGGCCTTTTGCTGAGACCAAGCGTAAAGTTATCCGGTCCTGGACTACTCAATGTGATTTGCTTGACAGATACCCTGAGTACAAGTTTGCTGCTTCGCAAGCTCAACAGTTCAGATGGTTGAAACACGACTCTCCAATTGCGTTCAACAAGGTCAAGTCCAAGGTTGAAGATGGTCGGTTCATTCCAATTGGTGGTAGTTGGGTCGAGAACGACACCAACATGCCTTGCGGTGAATCCATTGGAAGACAGTTCTTGAAGGGTCAATTGTTCTTCAAGCAGAACTTTGGGTTCTATTCCGACACTTTCTGGTTGCCTGACACTTTTGGATACTCGTCGCAGATCCCACAGTTCTGTCGATTGTCCAACTTGTCTCGTTTCTTGACCCAGAAATTGTCCTGGAACAATATCAACTCGTTCCCACTCACCACTTTCAACTGGGTTGCCATTGACGGGTCTCAAGTCTTGACCCATATGCCTCCAGACAACACCTACACTGCCGACGCCAACTGGGGTGACGTCAGACGGTCGCTCACCCAGCACAAGAACATGGCCTACAACGAGAAAGGGTTGTTGTTGTTCGGCCACGGTGACGGAGGAGGAGGTCCAAGTCCTGAGCAGATCGATAAACTTAGAAGATGTAGAGGTATTTCCAACACCGTGGGCGAGTTGCCTGCTGTCCATGTGGGTGCCACAGTCAAAGATTTCTACGACTTGGTGTTGAAGAACACCGACAACGGTACCAAGTTGCCTTCGTGGAACGGGGAGTTGTACTTCGAGTTCCACAGAGGTACCTACACCACCCAGGCCAAGATCAAGAAGTTTATCCGATGGAGTGAGTTCAACTTGCACGACTTGGAATACTTTGCAACCATTGCCTCGTTGTTCAAGAAATCGTACAAGTACCCAAAGAACGAGCTCAGCAGTTTCTGGGAAGACGTGTTGTTGTGTCAGTTCCATGACGTGTTGCCAGGTTCCTGTATCGAGATGGTCTATGACGATGCCAAGCCAATGTTATCTTCGGTGATCCACAAGTCTCACAAACTTATCTTGAGTGCCTTGAAATCGTTGGGTGCCGACAGTTTGGTCATGGATTCTCAAGCCAAGAAGGTCAGTGCTAAGAGTAAAGTCACCGTTGAGGACTTGGTGGTTGGTAACTTCAGCTTGATCAACAGTTTCCCATGGAAACGGTCTGAGGTTGTCAAGATTCCTAAGGTCAACACGTATGTCGACCAACCAGGTCACAGAGTTTATCCATTGGTTGACAAGTTTGTCCAGAAGGGTGAGTCGCACGACTACATCTATGTTTCCAGTGGAGAGTCTGACAACCACCATATTTTGACCCCACACGTCTCGAAGATCAAGTACCCATCGAGTATCAAGGAGACCGACGACTCGTTTGTGCTTGAGAACTCGAAACTCAGAGCCTTGATCAGCAAGAAGACTGGTGTCATCACGTCTCTTTTCGACTTGAAGGCCAACAAGGAAGTGTTGGACTTGAAGACCGGCGACAATAAGACCGGTGCCAACCAGTTTGTGTTGTTGAATGACACTCCTTTGGGATGGCAAGCCTGGGACACCGAATTGTTCTCGTTGGAGAAGATCAAGAAGTTGGAAGCTTCGTCGGTGAGCCAATACGAGGCCGGACCTTTGAAATCGTCCGTCAAGATTGTTGTGGACATTCCAGCTTCGCTGACCACCGACAAGGCTTCGAAGGTGGTCTCGATCATCTCGTTGGCCGGGTTGAACTCCGAGTCTGACTTGTCGTACATCGAGGTCGAGAACAAGGTTGTCTGGAACGAGAACTGTAAGTTCTTGAAGGTGGAGTTCCCAGTGGACATCCACAACGAGTACGCCAGTTACGAGACCCAGTTTGGACTCACCAAGCGTCCTACTCACTACAACACCAGTTGGGACGTTGCCAAGTTCGAGGTTTGTCACCATAAGTTTGCCGACTACTCCGAGTACAACTACGGTGTCACGATCTTTAACGACTCCAAGTACGGGTTCTCGACCCACGGTAACCTCATGCGTCTCTCGTTGTTGCGGTCTCCAAAGGCCCCAGATGGACATGCCGACATGGACACCCACTTCATTCGGTACGCCATCTACCCACACCAGGGTCCATTGGACGGCGACGCAGTGAAGCTCGGGTACCAGTTCAACACCAAGTTGTTGCACAACTCGTTGGACGACTCGGAGAACACCCACTACGACTTGAAGAAGGTCAAGAACGCCAGCGGCGACGACTCGTACGAGTTGATGGAGACCGACTTTGGAGCCAACTCTGTGTTTGGTAAGATCGGAGAGTTTGACGAGAACTTCTTTGATTTCATCAAGTTGGACGGCAGTGGCAACGTGCTCTTGTCGAACATCAAACGGTACGAGCTTGACACTGATGTGTTCACCAACTACGCCAAGTACGACGATCCAAGCTACGATATTGATGCGCTTGACGACGAGGATGTTCTCAACCATCAATTGGAGTCGCATCAAGCGGGCCACTACACCTACTCTTCTTTGTCAGACTTGTCTGCTAGCAAGTCGGTTATTTTGCGTACTTACGAGTCGTTGGGCGGTAAAGCCAGCTCGACTATTGTTGTTCGTAAATTGTTGACTTTGAAGAAGGCTTACAAGGTGAACAACTTGGAAGAAGATATCGAGGAGTTGACTTTCAGCACTTCTAAGGACGGTCTCTTCTACCATATTCCATTCACTTTGCGTGCTTTTGAGATTGCAGGTTACCGTTTGGAATTTGAAGTATCTTGAATTGCTTGGTTGTTGGATGTATGTTAGGGTGTTAGGGTGTTTGGTTGGTGTTTGGCTGTTGAAAGGTGTTAGGGTGTTGAATGGTGTATGGATGTTATGATGTTAGGATGTTGCTGTGAACTGGAAGCTATGTTTGGGATTGGCAAGGCATACAGGGGTTTAGGTTTGAGGTATGGAGCAAGGATTGATTTTGAGAAACGAAAACGAGAAAAAATATGAAAAAAGTTTGATTTGAATTTGAAACAGTGATAAGATAAATATATATGATATTATTATTGGGTGTAGTGAAAAGAGGGACAAGACAAAATGGGAAGGAGGTTTAGAGTTGAGAGGCTGAGAGCAATGCATGTTGAGAAAGATGCAAGGCAGAGAGTATGCGGTGCGCGCTCAGTGGTTAGAGCTAGAAAGGGAGAGATAAGAGATTGGTTAAAGGTAGAGGTAAAGGTGTGTTGTTTAATTGGGAAATAATTAGGAGGAGAGTGGAGGGTGGAGGTGGTGGGCGCCAGTACAATGTGCAGGGAAGTGGTAGAGAGAGGAGGTACGACGAAGACTGTTCAAGGACAATGCAAAAGAAGAGGGCACAAAGTAGATGCTCGGGTGTAGAAAGCACAATGCAACTAGTGTAAATGAGTAGAACTAGAACGCAGTACATGTGAAGGAGGCAGAGTACAAGCAATGTACTACAATTGACAAAGAAGGAAGAAAGAAAGTATGAGAATAGCGCAATGCAAGAGAGTAGGACATTGAACAAGACAAGAAATGAAAGAGCGAACAAGAAAGTCAATGGTGATGATATATGTATGCTATCAATCTGCAGGCACCATGTGTCAACCAGTAACTATCAGACAAGAAAGAGAGACGTGAAGAAGAAAGAATAAGGTGAGTAGAACACAAATCGTATATAGAGGTAATCAGTATGTACTAAGTAACAAACACCAGGTGCAAACGCCAACTTACAAACACCAAATTACAAACACCAAATTACAAACACCAGGCAACCAATACCTCCTAATCAACTACAAGTAACATTAAACACCAGCTGTCAAAGTATAAACATCAAGCACATTCCTGTGCAACTGCAAACGACAATCTATCAAACACAATCCTACACACGACGACCCTCTGCAAGCGACCACCTTCAACGATAGCGACCTCCCTCCCACCCCATGCAGCCGCCCGCACCTTTGGTCGTATGCATCGTTCGACCGGTTCTGTGGACGGGCGTCGACCAGGGCCCTCGTATAACCCGGTCGCATTGGTCGTATAGCGACCACCTACGCGGACACGCCTCGGCCAGGAATTTTCACCACTATAAATATACTGGGAGCCACCTGTTGAGGCAATTTCCAATCCACCCTCATCAATTTTCAACAAATTCACGACAATGGTCGACGCATCCGTCAAGAAACAAGACAAGGAGTTCTCTGAGACTCTCCACAACGCCTCGGTCAAGACCGGTGGTTTGGGAGCCTGGATGTCCAAAGACAGAAAGGCCCAAGAGGTGGCCTTGGAAGGTTACTTCAGACACTGGGACGGTAAGACCGACGCCGAGGCCGAGGAGAGAAGATTGAAGGACTACAAGACCGGCACCAACAACTACTACAACTTGGTCACTGATTTCTACGAGTACGGCTGGGGCACTTCTTTCCACTTCTCTACTTACTACCCTGGAGAAGCTTTCAAACAGGCCACTGCCAGACACGAGCACTACCTTGCGTCGAAGATCGGAATTGACTCCGACATGACGGTGTTGGACGTGGGCTGTGGTGTCGGGGGCCCTTCGCGTGAGATCCAACGGTTCACCGGCTGCAGAGTCATTGGTCTCAACAACAATGACTACCAGATCGAGCGTGCCAACAGATACGCCAGAGAACACAATTTGTCCGACAGACTCTCGTACGTCAAAGGTGACTTCATGGCCATGGATTTCCCAGAGAACTCTTTTGACGCAGTGTATGCTATCGAGGCTACCGTCCACGCTCCTAAGTTGGAAGGTGTCTATGGAGAGATCTACAAGGTGTTGAAACCAGGTGGAACTTTCGGAGTTTACGAGTGGGTTATGACCGATGACTACGACGAGACCAACCCTGAGCACCGTCGCATCTGCTACGGAATCGAGATCGGGGACGGAATCCCAAAAATGTACTCGCGTAAGGTGGCCGAACAGGCTCTTGAGAACGTCGGGTTCGAACTTGTGTACAAGCGAGACTTGGCAGTGAAGGATGCACCAATCCCATGGTACTACCCATTGACTGGTGAGTACAAGTACATCCAGAGCTTGTCGGACATATTCACGTTCTGCAGAACCTCGTACATCGGCAGAAAAGTCACCACCAACGCGTTGGCGTTGTTGGAGACCTTGAGAATCGTGCCAAAGGACTCGTCCAGGGTCACTGAAGCCTTGGAGGAGGCTGCGGTCAACTTGGTCGAAGGAGGCAAGCAGGGTCTTTTCACCCCTATGATGTTGTACATTGTCAAGAAGCCATTGGCCTAAGCGCATTTGCTTCTTTCATTTCTGATTACTTGCAATAGACTTAACCATAATTTCTTTTTCCACTGTCGCTGTAGCTTGGTGACCTCAACCCCGAGATCGCCGCGGGGCTCGTGACGCTGGGTGTCACAGTTACCCGGCCACAAACTAGTACATGGGGTGTGCAGTCCCAATTAAGGTCGATGGTCGGGATGGCGGCGTTCCAATCTTGCTGCGAGCCACTCGTGTTTGTGTCACCTCTGAAGGTCTAGGCCCTTTAATTTTTAGGAATATATAAATCGCAGTATCCGCCCTGTCCCACGGTGTTCTCGGGTTGGTTTTTCCAGGTCCTGTCTTCTCTGATCTGGGTTTGAAACTGTCCACAACTACGCTGCATAAAAGCAACCACCTTGGTTTGGCAGCCACACCCCTCCCATAGAACAAAGAAAAAGGTTCCACAAGCGCAATTAGTAATCACATCCTGACATAACCACGATTTACTTACTTCCTCAAGCGGCAGCCGGTGCAAACTATTTTTTTCTTCCTAACACTTTTTTTTTTGGTGCTTCACAACCCAGCTTCGTTGTAGTAAATAATTATATAGTCAACTGCCGCGATGTACGACTCTTCTAACATCAAGCGAAACCTCAGTCAGATCCAACCGGTCCAGACCAAGCGTCAGGAGGTGGACCAGAAGAAATCCAGCAAACCAAAGCCTGGTCGCAAGCCGATCAATTCCGAGCCGAAGAACAAGAGAACTGCTCAGAATAGAGCGGCCCAGCGAGCTTTCAGAGAGCGGAAGCAACAGAGAATGCAGGAGTTGGAGGACAAGGTCCAGGAACTCGAGCAGGAAAAGAAAGCCGCCGACACCGAGAGCGACTTTTTGCGGATGCAAGTGGAGATGTTGAGTAGCGAGTTGAACAAGTACCGAGGAACCGACGTGAAATTGAACTCGTTGGATTTTGAGAAGTACAAGATGAATGCTCGTAACTCCACCAGTTCCGCTACCACTCCTAGTGCCATAGACTCGACCGAGCAAACCCCGAAGGAGCGAAACCCTAGTATCGAAGGCGGCAAGAACGGATACAACTTGCAGTTCCCTTGGAGCAACATGAAGACCACCGACTCGAACACCAAGAACAGTGTCAGTTATAGTGAGAGCTCGGCGTCGTTTAAGGGCGACCTGTTGTCTCCAGACTCGGACTTGCTTTCATCTTCGGAATCTCCTTCGGACCGCGGGAACATGAGAATCAGCAACTCGGCCACCAGTTTCAAATCAAAAGGGAACGAGTACGACTACTCTAAGGATTTCGATGAGAAGTCTTTCTGTAACAACTTGGGGTTGGCCTGCGGTACTAAAGAAAACCCAGTTCCTAAGTTTCCTAACACCAACAACTTCTCGTTGGATTTGAACGACCAACCGGCAGTTCTGACTCCAAAGACCGATGTTTCTTCCGTGTCGCAGCCTTCGAACGATGACTTCTTGTCGCTTTTCAACCAGAGCTCGAACTACGACCAGAAGTTGGCTTTCAACTTCGACGACCCAAACAATAAGTTGTTGAACGATTTGGATTTCTTGAAGAACCCTTCCACCAATAACTACAGAGACATCAATAACGATCTCCAGTTGTTTGATGGCCTTGAGGGAATCGACGGTGTGGATAAGGATTTGGACTTTGACCCGATCACCAACTTGACCACCGAGCAGTCGGCCTACGATCCGTTTGATATCCAAGCCTTGGGTATCATGCCAGATAAGAACGGCGACGGAAGCACGATACCTCTGCTTTCGCCAGCCGGTGAGAGTTCCACTAAGTCTGTGTCGACGGAGCAGTCGTCGATGTCCAAGTATCTTAACGAGAACTCGCCTATCGAATACGTTGGTACTCCAGCTACTATCCCTGAGAAGAGCAAGGTGGAGGAAGAGGTGGTGCCTAACACGGATGCGAACTTGATGCAATGCTCACAGATCTGGGACAGAGTGACGTCGCATCCAAAGTACTCGCAGCTAGACATCGAGGGATTATGTACCGAGTTGCGAACGAAGGCCAAGTGCTCGGACCAAGGGGTGGTGTTGAAGAAGAAAGAGTTTGAGGAGATTCTCCAGAAGTCGGGTGGAGCCACTGCCTAACTGCTGGAGCTAGTTTATTATTTTTGATGTTTGATGTTACAAAAACTATTTTGGTAGTTGATTTTAATTTACGATACGATGAACCTTGGGAGTAGGATGGTGGTTTGTGTCAAGTTGGACAAGAATTATAGTGTTTCATTGATGTTCATTTATGTTCATTTAGTATGAATCTATTGACTTGACAATGATTGTCGTAGTTTCGTGAGGCTGTTCCTAATGGAGTATAGTCGTAGGATGTTTAAACACCCAGCTGATGAGCAAAGCATTGTGACGGGATGTTTACGACAGCCGGGTGGAGATGTGATGGGCACAAAAGAAAACTGTGGAACAATGGAAGAACAATAATGTAATGTTGACCAGTGATGACATGAGATGCGACTTTGCAGGAGCATCTGAGCAGCCCACGCAAACATATAATCTAACTGGTTTAGTTCGCTTGTCATATCAGCGACTCCAACAATCGCACCTAATCAATGCACTTAATCAATCCATCAAAACAGTTCATTAAGTCATGTTAATTCGTCAACCCATTCAAGCTATCCCAAAAGCCACCCAATCAAACCAATAGCTACCCACTAAACTTCTTCACTTTTGGAATCTCCAACTTGAGCAGCACATTGTCTCCGTTCTTCACCAACTTGAACCGTTTGTTGGCAAGCCGGAAAAGTATGTAGAAGATCGCAATATTGATCAACACTCGTTTTGCAATATCTTTCAACACTGCCACCAACGAATACTTCTTGTTGAGCTTGACAAAGTAATTGACAATCCTCTGTAACCATGAAGGCTTGTTTCTTTTGTTTGGCCCAGACGGTCGACTTGGCTCACTTAAAGCATAGTGCAAGTAAGATCTACTGGGATGGGCAGCAGCATTGCGAAGAGAAACAGATTTTGTGAATGGGTAACGATACATGGAAGTGACCATGCTTTGTACTTCGTCCTGAGTCTGATGGAGCAGCTGGTTGAGAGGTTCTCCAGCAATATGCAGTTTCAATTGACGGATTTCCTGGGTCATCGATTCAATGGCCCACTTGATTTCTCGCTTGAGCGATTTCAATTCTTCGTAATTTTTGTTTGTTTTATCGTAATAGTCTTGGAGTTGGTTGGTGTAACCTGTGCTGCTTGCTTTCACATTTGAGGCCAGTTTCGAATCGTCTTTGAAATTGGTTGATTGTGAGATCTCTTGGTACAAAAGATCATTGTAGTCGTTCTTACTGAAATCGATATTGTCCATGTCGTCTCCGCTATCGAGATCTTTGATCTGGTCCCACAAATACTCAAGCTCTGACAACAACTCCCGAGCTTCATGTGTGCCTGTGGCATATATACGCATGGTGTCTATCAAATACGAGATGTACCGTCGCTTTGCATCAGTAGGAGACAATCCCTCCTGCTGTTTCCAAGCATCCCACTTCTTTTTTGCTGCCTCGTCTTCTGGGGAGTTTCCTACCGGACGAGCAATGATTCCCTCGACGTCTCCTTCAGTGGCTTGCTTGTAGAGTCCATACAAATTGATACGGCTCTCCAATGGAGGACGAGGAAGTGATCCGTAACCTGATCTGGTGGAAAGTGCTTTTATGATGGTGATAGCTTTCACGAATATCCGATCTATAATTAGTAACTTAGTCAACTAAACCGATCTCCAAATATCTACTCACCTATAGAGTCTGACATGGTTGTTGTGTTTTGATCCACACTGCAACCGAGTGCCATTTATTCTCCAGCATCCGGGGCCAGGGCCGCCTAACCAGAGCCTCGATTAGTACTGTGGAGGCGACTGCAGGTGTCAAATGAGGAGTTGAGGTCTTAGTGGAGATTGCTGACTTTTTGATTGCTAAGGTTAATATGTTACGATTTTGTAATGAGAAGCAAGGTGTAAGGATGTCTAAAAAGGGGGTAGATACTTAAGATAACTTGCTGGAGTTGCAGAGGACACTCAAAATACATTGGATGCACAGCAGCATTTGAGATCAGTGCATGCATGTGCTCTGTAACCCATGTGGATGGTATATGGTTCCAATAAGAAGAGCAGTGAGCAGCAGATCAAGAGGTAGACCGAATGATGAATGTGTTGGATTTGTAAGGTATCAGTAAGGTGCTATCAAAATCCACTGCTATATCCATTGTCGTATTCGGATGTTCAGTGGATGTTTGGATGATGACTGCTATAGATTAGGATGGTACCTATTCCCAACATCCATTAAGGCACTAAGACTCAGTCTATAAATATAATCCCACCCGTTACGACCCCAACCGATTACCTTTACCTGGAAACTTGGCTGCCGGTCTGTCCACTCCCGTCAGTTTTCCAGAGACTTGACCAGCAGCCGAGCGGAAACTTGACGAGCTCGAGGACGACTTGACGTCCTTCAACGTGCCCAACCGAGACCCACCAGGAGCAAGTCTATTACGAAGTCCATGGAACGAACTGCCATGGACCATCGCCACCAACCATTGGACGATACTGCGTAGCCAGGCAGGGGCCTCGAGTCCCGGGTTGTCGGTGTACTCAGGCGCAGTGCCTTGGACCAAGCTGCCATGCACGTACAGATACAACGGACCAAAGTCCTTATTCTCAAGACAGCAGAGCACATACCCAGCAAACGTACCAACAAGAGTACCTGTGACGTCGTCGTTAAGAAACCCGAGTGCCAAGTCCACTGCAGACAGGTACTCGGCAGGATACTCGAAGAAAAACAATTGTACTCTGGTGCCTTTCATGAGTCTGGAGTGAGTAAACACCATGGCAGACGAGAGGGCCAGAAACAACCCATAGAGCTCGTAGAAGTACGCCAACGCCAAGATAATAGGACACACAATCACAAAATAGTATATATAGTTGGCGAGGTCGCGCTTGTAGCGTTTGGTCTCGATCTTACTAGAAATGGTGTACACTTTGTATACCATGAACATCCAACTGAGAGGAGTCCAATTGCCATCACCCAACAAGAACGCAGTCAACAATCGCCATATCTGGCCCTTGGCCACGTAATAATATTCCAAGTGGATAAGCAGCTTGCTGACAAAGAAGTACACGATCACCGCCAACCCGACAAGCGTCCGGGTCACCGGCGGCGTGGTCACAAAGATATTGTCGCTCATGGTGCTCGGGGAGGTTGACGTTTTGGCGACACCTAGGGTGAAAAATCGGGCTGCATGGCGTGGGGTTACCCGGGGCGATGGGGCCCAAAATTTTTTTTCTGTCTGAGCAGAGCATACTGAAGAGAGTATCAACCATGGACGGAAGCGGTTTGAATCTCAGTTCTTTAAGAGAGAAAGTTGCTGAGAAGCTCAAGGCCCAGGCCAAGGGGTCGGAGCCAAAAAAATTGAAGAAATCTGGTGAAGACAGTAAGCTGGTGAAGCTTGAGAATAAGAAGAAAAGTAAGAGTAACCAAGTGAACCGGAAAGAAAAAAAGAAGGGTAAAGATAGAGGAGAAAAGAAACAGCCAGAGGTGAAAGAGGATGAGAAAGATGTGCTTAGACGTGAAGCTCTTGAATTGGGAGCCACAGAAGACGATTTGAAGTTGTTGGCTGGGTTTGATGATCAGCAGTATGCTAATAAAGAAGACGATGAAGTGTTGGAGTTTGATGATCTGAAATCGAGCAATTCTTTGAAGAAAAGCGATGTGGAGTCGTTCATCAAGCAGCTTGGGTTCAATTCTGAAATGGCAGTTGTTCCAGATGATGAGGTTGGAGAAGAAGATAAAAGTAGTAGTGCTGCTGAAGACAGTGAGGAAGAAGACAGTGAGGAAGAACTTGACCAGGCGAGTTCAACTAAATCCCAAAAGAAGAAAAACGAAGTGAAACAGCCACCTCCTGAAAGCAAGGCTGCTCAGCGGGAAGAAATCAAGAAGATGACTTCTGTTGATAACAGTGAGTTGCTTGTTCCTGCCAGACTTGACTGGTACAATTGCCAACAAGAATTGGGTAATCCTACATTGGACTCAAACTTGACTAAACAAGGGATCAGTGAAATTTTTGAGAAAGCAAAGAGTTTAGCTGAGGCTGAGAATGCTGCTTATTACAAAGAGTTCTCTAAGAAATCGTCACAGAAGAAGTTCTTTACTGAGATCTTGACCAGTGGTACTTTAAGTGATAAGATCTCGTCGTTGACACTTATGATTCAGGAGGCTCCTGTGCACAACATGAAGAGTTTAGACACACTCTTGAGTTTCTGTGGTAAGAAATCCAGAACTGCTGCACTCCAGGCTATCACTTCCTTGAAAGATTTGTTGGCAAGTGGGTTGTTGCCAGACAGAAAACTCAAATACTTCAAGAACCAGCCATTGAGCTGGGGGTTGACTGACGAGCAGTTGGTGCTTTTCTACTATGAAGATTTCTTGAAACAGAAAGTGTATCAATTGTTAGAGATTCTTGAGAAGCTTTCACATGATACTGTGATCCATGTTAAGATGAGCACTGTGTCGCATATATTTGAGCTCTTGACCAAGAAGCCAGAACAAGAACAGAACTTGTTGGCTATTGGTACAAACAAGTTGGGTGATATCGAGAACAAGGTGGCAGCTCAGAGTTCATTTGCGCTTTTGCAGTTGGAACAAGCACATCCTGCTATGAAAGAAACCATTGTCAAGTCGGTGATTGATTTCTTGAACAAAAGCAAGGACAACTACAACAGCAAGTACTATTCGTTGTTGACATTGAACCAGACAGTGTTGATGCGTAAGGAAACTGGATTAGCCAATATCTTGATCAAAGCTTATTTTGCATTGTTCAAGCAGATCTTGGTGATGCAACAACAGTTCCAGAAAGAAGAGGCCAATGACGTGATTGGTAAAGTCGATGGTCGTAAAAGAGAGTCTCGTAAAGGGTTCAAGAGAGGAAAGAAAGGTGGGAAGTCTGTGAAACAAGTGGAGAAGACTGACGATGAAATCAAGAACGAGCAAAGCACCAAATTGTTCTCTGCTGTGTTGACTGGTTTGAACAGAGCCTTCCCATTTTCTGATTTGCCTAACGAAGTGTACCTTGAACATTTGGATAGTTTGTACAAGATCGCCCACTCCTCAAACTTCAACACCAACATTCAAGCCTTGTCTTTAATCAACCATATCATCAGCACCCAGAAACTCGAGAACTCTCGTTACTACAAATCTCTATATGAGACTTTGCTTGACGAGCGGTTGGCCAACAGTTCTAAGCAAGGTATTTACTTGAACTTGTTGTATAAGTCTCTCAAGGACGATGACAACATTGAAAGAGTGTTGGCCTTTGTCAAGAGAATTGTTCAAGTGTGTTACAACTGGATAAACATTGGTGCTGTCTGTGGTATGTTTTTCTTGTTGATGCAATTGGAAAAACATCAACCTGCTATTAGAACCTTGTTGGGCTCTGTTATTGAGAAGTCCAGTGATGAAGCTTATGATGCCAACAAGAGAGATCCGCAGTACAGTCATGCTGAGAACTCTGCGCTCTGGGAAGTGACTCAGTTCCTCAACCATTTCCATCCAAGTGTCAAGCTTTATGCAGAACGTCTTTTCCATGGGTCTAAGGAAGGTGATGAGGAATTAGTGAAACCAGACTTGGGACTTTATACTTTGGCACATTTCTTAGACAAGTTCGTGTACAAGAACCCTAAACAAAATGCCACAGCTAAAGGTGTGTCGATTATGCAACCGTTAGCAGGAGCTCAGACTGGTTCTCTTTTAATGAGATCCACCAACTTGAACAGAAAAGCTGAGGTGCCAGTCAACATGAAGTTCTGGTTCAACCAGAAGGTTGAAGACATTAACCCTGACGAACGGTTCTTCTACGAGTTTTTCAAGGACAAAGAAAGAGATCCTCCAAAGGCAGATGCTGAAGGTGATGACAGTGACCTTGATGACGAGGAGGTATGGCAAGCGTTGGTGAACTCACGTCCAGACATTGACGGTGAGGGAGAAGGGTTCAGTGACGAAGATGTTGGGTTTGATGATGAGGATATGTCTTCTGATGAGGAACTTGAGAAAGCATTGGAAGCAGACAGTGACGGAGAAGGGTTCAGTGATGCAGAAGATTTTGGTGGAGACGTCGATGAAGAAGCTGGAGAAGCCGACAGTGAAGAAGACGAAGAGGATGATGTTGGCAGTGAAGCTGGTAGTGACCACTTGAACGTTGTTGGAATGGAGTCTGAAAGCGAGGAAGAGTTCCAACAGTTCAGCGATGCTGACAGTGACGAAGAAGCGTTTGAGTTGTTTAAACAAGACGACGAAGACGAGGTTTCTGCGGACGAAGAAGTGCCAGTGTCTCGTAAGAGATCTGCAGGTTCTGACAACAAGAAAGCAAAGAAACAACGGGTCAAGGACTTGCCGGTGTTTGCTTCTGCAGACGACTATGCTCAGTATTTGGAATCTGACGAGGAGTAGTGTAAGGGGAGTATTTTAGTGCATTGAAAATCTATAAACTAGCAGTGACTGTTGTAGGTGGTTTGTTCGAAACACTTCAATTCTAATTGTAGCATCAGCAAATGGTCTCTACTGGAGTCTCGTCTCAAGTAGATCAAGTGTAGAGCCAGCAAATGAATCTGATTGAAACAGAAAACTGTGAGATCAGTAAGCGAAATGTAAGTGAAGGTGAAGGTCTACACTGAGGTCTACCCCATCGAAAAAATCATTCATATTATATTAGGCATTAAGTAGGACAAAAATTCTATAAACCAGAAGAAATCAGGCGAGGAGTCTAATACAAGTAAGGAATGTTAGGGTTCTTGTCTCCACGGATAGCTTTCTCTCTTGGAGACAAAGCTTCGTACTCAACTGCAAACTCATGGGTCAATTTCTTTTGGTTACCTTTGTAAAAATAAAGGAAGATGAGGCCCATGATAGCCATGGCAAACACAACAAATGCAAGACTGACAGACAATCCTTTGACGTATCTTGGAGCATCAGTTGCCAAGAAAATGTAGGTGGAGATGATACCTCCGATGTTTCCAAAACCGACTTGCCAACTGGACCCGACAGATTTACGCAAATGACCTCCGTAGTTCAAAGAGCACCAGCAGATAAGAATTGGCATGGCAGAGTAAAGACCCATGACACTCAAGAAACATCCACCGTAACGAGCATTGATGTTAGTCTTGGCGCCCAAGACAATGGCCAACCCAACAATAGCAATGACACTGTTGAGCAAGGCAAAAGGCAATCTTCGTTTAAGACTGTCAGATACAAAAGAGATGAAGATAGACCATCCGAAAGCAACAAGCCATGGATACACGGATCTCTGATTAGCTTCAGCACCAGTGTAACCCATGACCTTGATGATGCTGGTAGCAAAGTAGGCGTAACCGTAAGATGGGATAATGAGACCGAAGTATGCTAAGGCAGCCAACCAGATAATTGGGTCCTTGAACACTCCGAGAACTTCTCTTGGAGTGTACTGGAACTCGAACCCAGAGTCACCGTTGTAGATAGCCAACTTCTGTTTCAAGAACTGCATCTCGTTCTCAGAGAGGAACCGGGAGTTTTCAGGGAAGTCTGGAAGAATGAAGAAAAGCACAAAGGCCAAACCAGCAGTGAAAGAACCTTCAACAATGAAGATCCATTGCCAACTGGAGATTCCGTAACGGCCATCCAAGTGACGGAGCTGGTATGCAAGCGAGCCACCAGCAGCACCAGCAAGACATGTGCATGAGAAGAAGGTGCTGAAACGACGCTGGGACTCTTTTTTGGCGTAGAAGTTGGCCAAGATGTAGAAGATGGCTGGGAAAGTGCCGGCCTCGAAGATGCCAAGCAAGAATCTGCAGGCTGCCAAGTCGCCAAAGTTACGCGAGAAACCCATACCTATGGACACTGCTCCGAAAAGCAAGATGCACGTACTCAACCAGATATGTGGCTTGACAAACTTAAGAGCATAGTTGGAGAACACCTCGAAGAAAATGTATGGCACAAAGAACAAGGTGAGGCAGGTGTTGAACTGGTTGCCTTTCAACCCAAGGGCAGTCTCAAGTCCGTACACTTTTGCATTAGAGATATTCACTCTGTCAAGAAACGACAAGAAGTAGAGCAACGCCAATGGAGGAACAACACACACATCGATCTTCCACATCAATCTGCGGTGGTTGACTCCGTATTTCTCTGCGAGTGCTTCCACCTCGGCATCTTGTTCAGCCTCAGACTTAAACCCTTTGACAGCTGGGAGTTTCTCCGAATCATAATGACTGGAGTTGTCGACGTCGGTACTATTCTTGGACATTGTCGACGGTAGTGAATGTGTTGGAACTGGCAGAATGAAAACTTTTCACTGCTGCTCCAGGCTTTTATATACTTTGCATTGGAGGTGACTAACTTGACGGGGTTGCCATTACTCATCCCGTCGGCAGCTACGGGTGCTGCTAACTCCCGCCGGTATCGGCGATATGCGTTTCCTGCTGTCGGAGTACCGGTTTCTGTGGCCGACGCACGTCGGCCTGCGGGCGCCACTCCGGTGGGTTGCAAACTGGTTCTATGGGCACGGCGTAATTGCTAGGGGCACGCAAGGGTTTGGTATTGAAAAGCTCTGGGGTATAAGTGAAGCTTCAGCAGAGATGAGCAGTGACAAATACGACTTATTTATAAAGCAATTAGTAGACCAAGGGGTCAGATTGAATGATAGATTGTCAATTGAGGATAGTCCGTTAGGAGGTACTGGGTTATTTTATAGTGGCTCTGATTCAGATGGTAATAACGAAGGTCAGATCGAATTAGTGCGGGTTCCTCGCAGATGTTCAATAAGTATTCCGAGTTTCAAAGAAAAGTTCCAACAAGCTATTAAGTATGAGAAAGAAGTGCTTGAGAAGCACGGGGATGACTTCTCATTGTTTAATATTGTGCCAGAGTCCGGTGTTATGGTGGAGATATTGGGATTGTTGCGCAGCAATTATGAAGAACCACCAGAACTGGCAGAGTTGCAGTATTTGTTGATTGGGATTCTAGTAGTAAAGAATTTACGACAGTATCAACTTGATTCGATCGATGGTTTCTATGGAGTTGCCAATGAGATGTCGGAGCTGTTGATTGAAGCCATACAACAGCATCCTTTCACTGCGTACGACAACTACATCGACCAGTTGCTCAAGGTGGAAATTTCCAGTTTGGATAATCTTATAGTTTATGACGACGCAGATATAGAGCAAGATTCCAAGGATGCAGATGATCATGATTTGTTGTACGAATTTTTTTCTGGCTACAAAGGTCACAGAAAGATGGAACTGGCAGTGCATTCGGTGCTTGAGCAAAGGTATATGTTGTACGATCAGTTCTTGGAGACAGTCAGTGAAGCCACAGGGTTCGATGAGCCTTTGGTTAGAGAGAACGTTTTAAGTTTGGTTGAGTTCCACCAGGCCATGTCGTTGGAAAAGTCCCGCGCTCTTGAGATTCCCCTGTCGGTTAACAGCGGCTCGGATGGGGTAGACGTCTGCCCTGATGTCGCAGACTATGTCACAGACCATAGCATGGTGCCTATAATCGACTTTGCCAACCACGCGCCTCTGCCGTATACGAATGCAAGCTTTGACGTTGACCGGAGGACTGGAGATATTTTGCTTTTGCTTGACCCCAAGGGCCAGGGCAAGCGAGAGGTGTTGATCCTGTACGCACCACTGCAGACGGTGGTGGACTTTCTATGTACCTATGGATTTATTCCGAGTCATGGACTGATTGAACACCATATTTCATTGAAGATTAAGAGTGGGAGTACGCCATGGATGGAGCAGTATATTGAAAAGAGTAAGAGCGAAGGTTTGGACGGAGGCTTGGATCTTGTGATGAATGGAGCAACTGACATTAAAGAAGTTCGGAATAGAGGAAATAATGAGAAAACTGTGCTATATGGAAGGACTATCGAAGAGTTAAGGGAGAAACTTTACAGAAAATCCAGGGACGTTGTAATGCTGTTGGCCAAATGGACGATGGATGAAAATTATGAGAACTGGATACGTGAGTTTGAGAACGGCTTAGCAACTGAGTCACTGGAGGATGGTGCCATTAAGATATTGATAGGTTTAGAGAAACAGAGATTACTTGAGTTGCAGAACTTGAGATCACAGCTCATCGAGAACTTTGGGCTGCCTGGGATAGTGAAAGAGTTTCTCGAATGGGAGATCAGTGCATTAGAGCATATTATTGACGCTCAAGGTGGGTCAGCTAGCATACAGCTGCCTTAGTCATAGTGAATTGTATATGTTCCATATTACTGTTTGGTGAACTTTGGTGGAGACTTGTAGTGGAGGTTTCTGTGGGCCTCCGATAGGCCCTGCGACAAGCAAACATCGTCGTTGAAAAGCAGTATACTGCAGAATAGACGTTGGCCTCAAGAACGTTTTGGAATGTACTTTGAGGTGGTTCTTGGGAAGGCAATGAGAGTAATCTTCTAGCTGGACACTGGCAGAACGACGTCAGTGACTATCAAAATACTTAACGGAGAATCCAGAGTTTATGTCAAGGACTTCAAAACGATTAACACCCGACTCTGACGAATTTATCATAGTAGCAATCGCCAGGATCTTACATTTCCAAGCAATCAAAGATTCGATGCGTCCTTAGTTATCATCGCCCGACGAGTGTTATCTCAAAATCGGATACATTAGGCCACTGAGAGTAGAAGAGTTTCTTCAAAACCTTCTATCTGGCAGGAGCCTGTCTTGATCTTGGTCTATGATCACTTTAGAGACGATTCAACTTCTGACACTCTCATTTGCCGAACGGTTGACATCCTTGGCTTCTTGGCTCCACCTTGGCACCCAGATCTGATCTATTGAATTAAATGGCACATCCTGACAAACTCGGAACAAACAAATCGGCAATATTCAGTAGGTTCCTACAAATATATCATACATAGCGTAATACCTGACATAAAATCAGACTTTCCCTTAAGACCGCATATTCCCGACAGCGCACTTATCGGATAGAGTTCAATAGATTAGAGATGGCATCTACTCATGTGGTGCTCTGCTTTTCTTCTAGCCCATTTGTCAAAACGGGAAGACCAATAGTTCTACAAAGTGTCTTGTCACTTTAGCTCTCTCATCACCGACCTTTCACAGACTCTTCGAATCAGTCCCTTTATTGCTATCTGTACAACTCTCCGGTAACTTTTATGGTCAAAACCTTGTTTGAATTTTTCAGAGACAAGCTGAATACTTCATAAACACCTACTTAGATAAAGGATCTACTTAGTAAACCGCTTTGCCAGTTCTTTACTGTCCCTTTCATTACCGCTTGCAACTTCACACCTTTCATACTCGTCCTTTCTTTTTCACTCATTTCCGACTCACTCCAAAGACACTCCCCCGCTCACCTAAACCACACCCTGACGTACAACTGCTTATACCCTTGGTTCCGCCATGATCTTTCCTCCGCACATCAGAAAACCTTCCCACTCATCGTACCTCTTCAGGCCCCGCCTGTCACCCTTGCCCCACGGCCCAGGTCAGTCTGCTTTTCAAATGGGGAGAAGTGCGGATTAAACTGCTGCTGTACCCCAGATTCCAGATTGGCTGATCGGAAAAACCTTAATCTGGTTCCCGAAGAGGTCCACTATATAAGATACCCCCGTCGCCAGTGCTTCTCGGGGCCTCGAGCCAGTATATTTGTAGGGAAACATGACCATTACCACACCTACTCCGGGGGTCTACACCCCGTTGCCGACGTTCTACAAGCTGGACAACTACACCATTGACTGGGACGCCTGTGTCGCTCAGGCCAAGTTCGTTTTGGACAACGGCATCACAGGCTTGGTTGTCAACGGATCCTTGGCTGAAAACGCTAATCTCCGTTTGGAAGAGCGCATCGAGGGAATCAAGAGATACCGGGCAGCGTTCCCAGAGGTCACGATCATTGCGGGCATTGCACAGCACGGGTTGGCAGACACCGTGGACGAGATCAAGTTGCAAAAGCTGGCAGGTGCAAATTACACCTTGATCGTGCCCAGCAATTTCTACGGGAAGTTGCAGAGCCAGGCCGGAATTGTGAGCTGGTGTTCTCAGGTTGCCGACCAATCTCCATTGCCCGTGATCTTGTACCAGTACCCTGAGATTTCCAACGGAGTGTGGTTCGAAGTAGACACTGTTAAGAAACTTTCTGCCCACCCAAACATCGTTGGAATCAAGATGACCCACGGCAACATCCCGTTCTACACTGATGTGTGTCTCAGTGACGAAGTCAAGAACAACAACTTCGTCGGCATTGCCGGAATGGGTCAGTTGTTGTTCTCAGGGCTCGCACTCAACACCATCGGGGTCATTGGTGCCGTTGCAAATGTGTACCCTAAGTTGTACGTACACATTTTTAAGTTAGTCCAGCAGGGCCGGTATCAGGAGGCAGCACAATACCAGCATTTGGCCACTATTGGTGAGTGTATCTCACAAAGAGGTCCTATTGGAGTCAAGAAGGCGCTTAACGTGTTCTACAAGCGTGGAGAAGTTTATGTTGGAAGAGCTCCATTAGATCAGAAGATTGAAGATCAATGGGATATAATTAAAGATGACGCTACCAAGATACTCGCAGTTGAGTCCAAACTTACTTGAGTGATTGAGGTGCAAGGATGTTGATTTTTGAGGTTGGTGTTCGAATGTTTGGTGTCAGGATGGTTGGTGTCAGGATGGTTGGTGTAGAGATTAATGTAATTTATGCAAGGTACTACATGCATGTCTCTCAACCGGCATCGAGCACTCTCAACGATTACCCCAAGACATGGACAGCACTCAAACGGCTACTCTGAATCTGTTCTTTGGAGGTTAGATTATGATGCTGATATTTTGATTTAAGTTACAGGTTGATATCTGAGTTGGACTTGTCCATCGAGTTCAGAGCAACTTATTAGCGTTCTGAGCCTTTACTTGCTTTTCTATCTTTACCGTACCTTTCTTTCAATTCCCATATATATGCCCATATACTTTCTTTACGCATAAATTTACAAGAAATTCATCAACTGAGTATTACAATATCTTAAATCGATCTTTTTTTGTAGTTTCGTGAGGTCTGAAGAACGGATGCGGAGGAAAAGTGACAGATATGGCGACACTGTTACGAGAAGAAACAAAAAATGCTCAGTGACACCAGAACTTGGTTCTACACGGTTTCAATCAAACGTTAAAGGTTATTAACATATACGTGGGCATCGTACTATGGCACATAATGGTGGTACAGGCAGTTCAATAAAGGGTTTGGTGATGATTGCAAAATGTGACGTTTCTGCAATCAAGTATCACCTTTGTGGCAGAGTGGCTCTCTTTATCCACTCCTACAGTCAACCACCATCCAAGCTAGAAACAATTAAACTTCTGCCTCGATTTTTAATCTTTGAAGTCAAACGGAGGTATTTCGGAATCAGACATTACATGCACTCGTCCCTTATACTTTTCATGAACTTCGTCCTCACCGCAGTCTGGTTTATAAACTTCTAGCTTGGGATACTTCTCAAGGAGCTTTACAAGGCCGATTGATTCGCAATCCGGGATATAAAAATCAAGGAGGAGTCTCTGAAGTGTTGGAGTATCATTTAGCACATCCAAATTAAAGCACCTCATTGATGAAATTTCGAGCACTTGTAATGATTCCAACTCTTTCATTGCCGGCAAGCTTTCAAGACGGTCAGCGTTCATTTTTAAGGATTTCAAATGCTCTAACCCCTTGAAATTAAAAGAAGACATACGATTATTTTCTAGGAGATCTAATTCTCTGACAAATCGATACCCAGAAAAATCTTCTGCGGCTTTGATTGATGTTCCAAGTGATAGATATTCAACCTTTTGTTCGTGCATTTTAGGTACTGCCTCACAGTGTTCGATCCGAATTGCCTTCAATGTTGGGCACTGAGGTATACGATCCGTATTAACAATGTCAGAATAACAAACAATTAATATTTCTAGATTCTCAAATTCGTCAAGACGCTCCAACGTGCGCAGAAAGCCACAATCCTCATTGGGGTAGGGGAAATTAGCCAACTCGAGTGTTTTTATGTTATTGAATCCTTTCAAACAATCTTCATTTTGATTAGCTTTCTTAAAATCTCCCAGTAGCCGCACACAGTTCGCAGATCTAAACGGCGAGAGGTCTATTGTGCTCTCTTCTGAGATTTGTCTAACAATAAGAGTCTCAAGCTTTGGGGTTTTGATTTTAGAGAGGGCCTCTTTGGTTAAAGTTATTTTGCCCGAATTTGAACTAGGACTCGGACAGAACACAAGCAAGCTCAATTGCGGTAAGTCTAAGAATTTCACATCCCTGAACAAGACGTCAATATTGTCGCACATCAACTGTAACTCGTGAAGGCTAGAAAAGCGGTAAGTCTCAGAATCGAATTTTCCAAGATAATCTGCCTCCAATTGAAGCAATTTCAAATCTTTCAAGTTTGGACTGCTATTCAAAAATGCAGCGAACCCTGAGGTCCAGTATCCAGCAGCAGACGTTAGCGAGTCAATACCAGTGAATCTTAACGAGGTAGAGTGTAATCCGACATCGGAGGAGAATTGATTAAATGATCTGAGCTCGGTGAAACTGGCTAAGAACTTATGAGTTGATGCAGGAGAATCCCAAAATCCCAGGAGGTCATCTCCTTGAGTCCCCTGTGTAGGCAGGGGATCTGACGGTTCGATTTCAAGTTTCTTGGTAAAAGAAGAAAATCCATAGCGTCTAAACTTTTCCCCATCTTTAGCATCCTGAAGTCTCAAATCTCTAGGAAAGTCAGAGTTAATTGGCAATCCAAAGAACAGACACAAAGGTTCACGGTTATGCCACCAGTCTTTACGAAAAACCACTGTCACAAACCCAAAAATATATTCACAAACAGCGAACCGGAGATTATTGAGCTTGTTTTCAGGATTGGTCAGTGGGTTGTTGATTAATAAGGTGTCAAATAATCTTTGCGGCGATGCTGCAGTCGGTGTTCTATTGTCATCTGCGGAATCCTCATTATCGATCAAGGTAATGTGTTCCACCAACTCCAATAGCGGAAGGATACCTCCCACATAAGACGTTTCAATTATTAAAAGTATGTTGTTTACCACATCAAGCAGCAAGTCATCAAACGAAGTCATGATGTTGCTATGGGTTCTTCGCAGATTCTTTTTGTGGGGCTGAACTAGAGTTATATGGTGTGCGACAAACTGTTGGATGCTAAGCTGATTATAGTTTCAATACCAGACACATAGCAACCACTCTTCTGGAAAAGGGAGTTCTTTTAGAAGTGGGGTTCACTCACAATAAATACTTAACAAATAGAGTTTGGCTGTGTAGCTCTAGTTAGTAGAGTGAATAATAAGCTACCTTACAAGATCAGCATATACGTCAGAACATAGCTATTTCAACCACTCTATTGGGCAATGCAACTACACACTGCGCACAATTCCATTATTCTTTCTCAATTCTTGAATCAACATTAAAATCTATTACTTATTATTTCAAGCAGACACAGTTCACAGGTCCAGGGTACTATTTCTTACAGATCAGAAACTCCCACGCATTCATTCAAGTCCCACACACTACATTCATAATATACATCATGACCTATTAAAAGATCGCACTGTACTCCAACACAAACTCTTTAGTCACACGTTCCCAAATCTGAGGATCAAAAAAGGTGTACACTCCGCGCTCCGACAATGGAGTCTCTTGTACTGGTTCCACCTCTTTGATCTTGGTGAGCCACACCTTCAATCCTTTGTGGAATCTCCAACTGCGCTCCCGCAACTCCCGTGCAGCCAACTCCTGCAATATGTCTTTTGGTTTTGAGTAAAAAATGAAAAACAACGTGTCCTCAGGATAGCTGCCAAACCGGTTTTCTGCTGGCTGCAAGAACTTATACTTCTCCTTGTTCAATTGGCGTACCGATTCAGGCAACTGGTATGCAGGCTCCACGTCTTTGATTGAGGTCTCCATCCACGGTGACTGGAACAGATGTAGTAGCTTATCGGTTTTCGACGCCGACTCCAAACCTATTCCTGCCATCGACAAGTCGGTGCCCACCGCCACTTTGGTCAATTCGCTGTTGGGCATGGTAAGCAATGGCAACAACCCTTTCAATCCGAACTTCTCGATATCCGTCATATTGTCTTCCTGGCCCGTTGCAGTTCCTACAGTTCCTGGGGCCACCTGCCCACTGGCTATCCCGTTGCCCACCGTCAAGCTTCCGTTTGCCAGTCCCATGAACCCTGCTGGGTTGCTTTCGAAACTCTGGAGCGGAGTGCCAATGCTACCTCCACCCATGATCTTGCTAGACACACTCTTCAATCCAGGAGGAAGACTTGTGGCTGCCGGTGACCCGGTTCGTTTCAGACTCAAATCTGCACCCCCTAATTGTGGATGGCTGGTCACTGGTGCTGTTTGGCCATGAGTTTCTCCCATGCTGTTGATCGAGTCTTTGACCTCGGCATTACTGCTTGAAGCTTGTTCGTTCATGTCTTTCTCGCTAAATGGCTTGCTATTGCTGGTGGCACCGTTCAAGTGCGGCTGGCCAAAGTTGCCAAAGTTGCCAAAACTTCCAAACGTATTCACACCGCTGATATTTCCTGTTCCCCAGTTCAACGCTGGATGTTAGTAAATGGTCTTAAGTAACAAGATGAGTATGTCTATATTCATATTTGGAGAATTCCAGACCTAGAGAAATAGGCACACTCCCTCCCCACGTAAACACTTACACATTCTCACAATATTTTCAACTGGACGTGATCGGTTCAAGGCAATCTATGTTCATCGCAGCTACTTGGTCAAAAACTTCGACTATTGATCGCAGCCCGTTTTGTCACGTGACTTTCACAAGTCCTGCAAAAACTTTGACCGATGTTGAAAACTCTTTAGAACTTTACAAAGATGTCTAGACGATCAGTGCCAAATATTATTCTTACTGGGACTCCAGGATGTGGCAAAACCAGTCATGCTGCAATGTTGATCCAGCAGATTCCTCAGTTGAGACATTTCAATATCTCTGAGTATGCCAAGAGCAATGGTTACATCGAAGGTCATGATGAGGTTAGAGACTCAGACATTGTAGATGAAGACAAGTTGCTTGACGCTTTAGAGCCTGAGATGGAGAAGGGGGGATGTTTGTTGGACTGGCATGTGTGTGAAGTATTTCCTGAGCGGTTGATTGATCTTGTGATTGTGTTACGGTGTGACAATTCGGTTTTGTACGACAGATTGACCAAGCGTGGGTATGCCGACAACAAGGTGCAAGAGAACTTGGATGTGGAGATCATGGACATGTTGCTTCAAGAAGCAAAAGAAAGTTACAAAAACGAGATTGTCATTGAATTGCGTAGTGATGATATTGATCAGATAGAAGAGAATGTCGCCAGAATTGGACAGTGGATGGAGATGTGGGTTAGAGACCATCCTGAAGGAGTGACGAATGAGCTCGAGGAAGAAGATGAAGAGTAAGAAGCATATCATTGGAAGCTCGGTGTGGTATGGGTTATTGGGCATAATTAATGGCCTTGGTTTGTACAAGAAAAACTGAATAGAATGTAAATTAGAAGTATACCTGGGGTTTTCCAGGTTTTCATGAAATGTAGTAACTAAGAAGTACAACTATTACTGATCTTCATTCAATAAGAATATAAGGTGCCATACAACAATTACACATCTTGGCAACCTCATTGTCTGTCACCCCTCAACTACGTCTCACCAAAAGATGCTCCATCGTCCACCTACACTTCACAACATGCAAATGCTAACATTCTTCAGTCTATAAAGAAAAAGAAACTAGTTCTCATCGTCACTTGAGATTGGCTCGTCGTCGCCCTCACCTTCACCTTCGTCTGATTCGTCCAGTGCCTCATCGTCACGGACATCAGCTTCCAACACTTTCTCGTCATAAGACTCATGGTACTTACGAGAGAATCTGGAAGCTCTTGAGTTTTGTTTGGCCTGCTCCCTTGCCTTGGTCTGAAGTGCTCGGAGTGGTTCCTGGAACGCTTTTCTCACAGATTTGTTAGAGAAAGCATCCCACATCTTCAAAGGTCCGTTGACTCCTCCTGCAACAACATGTCCTGCCACTTCGATGTCACAAGCAAAAGCAGTAGACAACACATTGCCGACACCAAGGTCTCTGGACAAAATCATGCTTGGTTTCACTTCTGCAGTGTTGGCGTTCTCCACAGGCACTTTCCAGATCTTCACTGATTTGTCACCCATACCACTGGTCACCAATAAACCTTCAACGAACGAGTTGGAATCCAAAGAGGAGATTCCAGAATCGTGCGCCTGCAACTTCCAAAGTGGTTTCTGGCTCTCGTTTCTAATATCAAACCCATACACCGTACCACTGTCGGTTCCTGCATAGAAGATATTGTCGTTGGCCGAGCCTCCCCATCGGACATTCTCCACTTCCTCACCAGGGTTCACCAACCATCTCTTTGCCATGCTGGACTCCTCAGTGATTCTCACATCGGAAATACACACCGACGAGTCGTATCCTCCAGAAAGCAAGATCGAGCCTGCACCGTCCTGCGTCACATTAGGATGCCACTGGATCGAACTCACCTGTTTCTCACGATGAACAGATTTCATGCTTCTGACAGCAGTGCAGGTGGTCAAGTCCCACAATTTAATAGTTTTGTCTGCGGAAGAAGACGCCAACACTGCACGGTGCACTTTATTGTGACTGAGCGACAAGATCGCATCAGTATGATGGGTAGTGACATGTGCACTCTTCTTAGCTTTCTTCTTCTTCTTCGACACTCCTCCAAACGCTATTGGCTCTCCCAAAATCGCATCTGGGAAAGCCTTGTCCATACAGTCCAAGTTCCAGAGCTCGATCTGTGGATCAAACGTACCAATAGCTGCAAAGTTGCCAACGTTGTCGCTGTTGTTCTCTTGATTAGGTCTGAAACTGATCCACTCAGTGCACAATGGGAAAGATGGCAACATGAAATCATGGTGCACATACAAATTGCTTTCTCTCACCATTCCCTTCTCAACATCTGGATCCAATTTGTCTAACTCGTCTTCTTCAGCTCCCTCTGGAGCACCAGCTCCATCGTCATATACATACACGTCCATGTACGACACCTCGTCCTCGGTACGCCCCGACAAAATCAAGTTGTCTGTTGGGTATATTTGGAGTTCCTGTTTCTCTTCATACTGGTCTGCGTCAGTTGGAAGTGTCAAGTAAGCATCGTCTTCATCTTCCACTATCTTTGCATCACTAGTAGATAATCCAGGAAGAAACCCTACACGACCACCTTCTTCTCCCTCGTCGTCTTCATCATCGTAATGTTCTAAATCGTATTTCTTAAGATCGTCATCTTCTTCAGTCTGATCTTTAAGTGCAGAGCTTTTCACTGGCTTTTCGTCCTGTTCTTCAGCATCTGCCAAATCCTGTTTGGCGTCGCCAAGCTGCAAATTAGCCATTGCGTTGATCCGCTCGATTTCCTCATCATTCAATTCGTATTTCTCTGGAAATTCAGAGGCAAATCCTCTGGGAACCCAGCAATTGGTGGATATCATGTTGATACTTAGCTGCTTAGTGCGTGCCAAATAAAAAAAAATTTTCGGCAGATGCTCATTACAAGCAGCGGTTACCCGGGGCACAGCCGAGGTTCTCCACATGGAAGGCGGACGAGATTGCAGAGTTGCAACCACGACTACCTATGTCTGAGAAAAAAGTCGAAGTGATTGGCAAGGACAGCGACTCCAAGAAGAAGCTTGAGGAGTTGTTGCGCCAGTTGGCCTTGGGCAACGAGCCTACCGAGCCGCAAAGAAAAGAAATGGATCAGTACAAGTTCTGGAAGACCCAGCCGGTGCCTAAGTTTGATGAGAATTTCAAAGAGGAAGGACCTATTGAGCCTTTAAAGACTCCAGACCAGGTGCAAGACACCCTGTATCCGATGTTGAAAGAGTTTGAGTGGGTGACTCTTGACTTGACTAAGTCCAGTGAGTTGAACGATGTGTATGAGTTGTTGCATGAGAATTACGTAGAGGATACCAGTGCCACGTTCCGGTTCAAGTACTCTGCCGAGTTCTTCAACTGGTCGTTGAAACCTCCTGGGTGGAAACCTCAATGGCATGTGGGGGTGCGGGTCAAGGAGAGTGGACGGTTGGTGGCGTTTATTTCTGCCATTCCTACGGTGATCCAGTTGCACGGGAAACCAATCAAGTCTGTAGAGATCAACTTCTTGAACGTCCACAAGAAATTGCGAAGTAAGAGATTGGCTCCGGTGTTGATCAAGGAGATCACCCGGAGAGTCAACAAGGAAGATATCTGGCAGGCGTTCTACACTGCTGGAGTGGTGTTGCCTAGTCCTGTGTCAGTGTGTCGGTACACTCATCGTCCAATCAATTGGTTGAAATTGAAAGAGGTTGGATTCTCCGGAGTGGCTCCAGGCAAAACCGAGCAGCAAATGATCGACAACTACGCATTGCCATCTAAGACTCTGGTTAAAGGATTGCGTCTTGCCAAGATCGAAGATGTCGATGCTATTCATAAATTGTACCAGGAGTTCCATGAACGGTATGAGATCTACCAAACCCTTACAAAGGACGAGGTGGAACACTGGTTTTTGAACCAGAGCAGTACCGTTTCCAACAAAGATGAGTCCAAGAAAGTGGTGTATGCTTACGTTGTTGAAAACGACGCTGGTGAGATCACTGACTTCTTCACGTTCTACTTACTTCCATTCTCAGTGTTGGAGAATGAAAAACATGACAAGTTGAACATTGCCTACTTGTTTTACTACGCCAGTTCTGTGGGTGTTGGAAGCACCAGAAAAGATACAGAAACCCAGGCCAAGTTGGGCCAGCGACTCAACGAGTTGATTGGCGACGCTCTTGTGTTGGCCAAGCAGTTGGGCATGGACGTTTTCAACGCATTGACTTCTCAAGACAACACTTTGTTTATTGACGAGTTGAAATTCGGGCTTGGTGATGGGTTCTTGAACTACTACTTGTTCAACTGGAAGACGTTCCCTATTGATGGAGGAATCGACAAAGAGACTAAGGAACTCGACCCAAAGACTGGAAGCAGTGTGGGGGTAGTGATGTTATAAGGGTGCAAAATACCGTGCTAGCAAATTAGGTTGTTATTAATGCAAGACATTGATGTATTGTGAGACTTTTGTATTGTGCTTTGTACTAGTTGGTTGTAGGTTCCTCTTGCGAGCTAGAAACTGAGGATCCAAAGTTAACCATCTAAGCCGCCCAAGCCGCCCGAATAAGCCACCCAGACATTGAATCAGTAGACAGAAAAGCCGCCTGTAGTACAGTCAAAAACAGTTAGTTGGTGGTCGAGACCGCCCAGAGCGAAGCAGCGCCGAGACGGCCCTGCCCACCAGCAGCTCAGCTTTCTAAAGAATGGCCGCCAAGGGCCGCCCGTAGAAGAGTACTTTTCCTTAAACAGGTGGAGACTCAATTAAAGATTACCAATATTTGTAACTCGGTTAAACTGACCATTACTACAACTACTACCGAGTTGGCAATTGACAAACCTCCAAACACTCAAATATATAAACAGCAGAATATAGCAATTCCATATTTTTGGGTCGACTGTCGTTCTAGCAGCCACATTCCTGGTAGTCTCAAACTCTATCTCATGCTTGTGTCTCATAATTCTATCTTATCGTTATCTCGTTTCCTTCCACTCACTATCGTGGAACTCTCACATGCATTTCTTACACAACTGTTTCATACAAATTTCTTAAGGACGACTACTCCGCATTTACAAATATCAAGGTATTCTCTAAAACTATTAAGCGTCAAAGACTTCTGAATTTCATGAACACGCTCACAACTACTCGATGATTATCACATACTTACCTCCCAAAATTAACTCACAGCTGCCTGCACTATCTTACCATCTCACTATCTTGCAACTGTTCCAAGACATTTTCAGAATTCTCTTGCATCTGTTTCAAACTCATACTTTTCTCAATAATCATCTTTCCATATCATTTCTATCCTAAATATCGCTACTAAATAACATCCTCACATCAACTCAAGCAACTATACCTCCCTCTCATTAGCCTAATTAGAACAGCCGCGCCACATCCCCACAAAAACCTTGACGGCCAATGATCTGCCCTCTTCATGCAGGGCTCATCAAGTCTTACTACACCCTAACATATGCCACTCCCACTCAATGTAACCCAAACATCCCAACCTCATGTGCAGATTACATTAACATGTACACCCTTACCTCTTCCATCCTTACATATTACATTCTAACAGCATCACGCTGCTTCCTCTTTAACCTCTACACCAAGGCAGTGCTGCGGCGCCATCGGCACACCCCCGGCCACCCCATACACGTGATATTGGAAAAATACCAAGAAATCTCGGCATGGCTGCTACAATTGTGAGGGAATAGTCACGAAAAAAACTCTTGCTTGTTTTTTGTATTGACATTCTGACCCAGAACTTTCACCAGACAGGTTCTGACAACACGTTAAACTGGCAGGTTAGTTCAATTGGCGTATTTGTTCCATAGCAATGTCGAAATCCGTATCCCCAAGATTGGAGCCTCAGACCTCCAATACTGTGTACACCCACATTGGACGAGGAGGAGGAGGCAATATCTTCCAAACCCAAGAGAAGAGTCCTTCGCCACATTTGATCCCAGTATCGTCAGCAGGTCACACTGTTCCTCCTGACCAGAAAAAGTTTTCAATTGCTCGTGGTGGCTATGGAAATATCAAGAACAATCCGGGGTCTAATAAGAACTCTCCGGTCATGAAACCAGAGAGCGATGAAGAGATTGCTCGGAATTTGACTCCGCTCAACTCGGTCAGAAGTATTGGAAGAGGAGGGTTTGGCAACCAAGTCAAAAATATAAAGTCTCATGAGAAGCATGAGAAAGATAAATCACACAGTGGTGTTGTTGGCAAGCTTAAGAAAATCTTCAAATGAGTGTGCATAAGTGCAAGTGCTTTGCTGAGTCTGTAAGCTTTGTTAGACAGTAATAGGAGACATCAAGTTGTGGGTTACACCATGAGATCTAAATAACTGTCTACGGCCGTTTGTCTTGACTAAAATCAAGTTACTCAGGATCGATCTACTTGTCTTCGAAGGGTTTTACTGTGGGGTATTTTTTCTCGTTTTTCTTCTCTCTTTTACTTTTATTTTCATGAGTTTCGTACGACTTTTATCTTTTTTTATTTGACTTCTCTTAGACTAGAATATTTTACATGATATATTTATAATGATGATGATTTTGTGATCCGTAGAGGAGTCTGGCTGGAGAGGTTAAGATAAGAGGAGTGGATTGTTGGACGAGCGGAGGTATGTTGGGATCATGTTGCGATGAGGTTTGAGTTTTAGACAGAACTGAGCAAAAACTGCAGTGAGAAACCATCAAAGGAAACTAGTCTGCTGAGTAGTCTGAGAGATTTCTGTTGACTTCTTGATTATTGAGAGGATTCTAGTTGAACCAGGTATTCAGTATTCGAGAAAGACTCTAAGAAACCTATGCACCTGTGAAATTGTTGTGAGACACTCAATAAAGCAGCACTTACTCATCCCCAGTTAAGACTGCGATTTCCATCATCCAACACAAACGAGACAAATTAGTTTACCCTTCGCTGACACCTTTTAGTTATTTATCTGAGAGGTCCTCTTCAATTATTGTGGTCTTGGAGTGTTACAGTATCACATGCATAGAGCAACTTCCTTGGCATTCGCATAATGAAGAGAGAGTAATGTCTTCCTCGGCCCCACACACTTTAGCACACCACCACCTAATCAATAATACTGAAAATTTTAAGTATGAGCAGTCTGAGATCACAGTTTCTTATAAACTCACACTCTTAGATTTCAAAATCATCTCCCCATCGAAACACCCACTTCACTTTCCCATACGCACAGAGATTTGATTCAAGCACTAGTCAGTTTTAGCTAGTGGCACATCAGTATCATTTTCTGTTTTTACACAGTCTCCCTTAATGCTGTATCATCAAACATTTCTTGACGTCTGGGTTATCATGTTACAGTTCAGTATCTTAAGCTTGTCTTATCAAATGCAGAAACATGTCATCTCAGAAATCAAGAACCAACAATCCAGAAACTGCCTCAAGATCATTCACTTCCAACACCTTCTCTCCGTCCTCTTCTGTATTTTCTGGCTCAGTTATATCTTTATTGTCAGCTAATTGTTGTAGTCTGTGCTCATTGGATCTTAGTATCGCCTCGGTAGTAAAGATCTTAAGGTACTCATTGGCAAGCTTCAATGTATTTTTCGTGATCTTGATATTCTCTTCCTGAGAAAACGCAACTGTTTGAAACAATCGAGCTATCGTTTGGGTCTTAAAATCAATATCTCCGGTCTCCATTCCTGTAGTTGTTGTAGTATTATTGTTCAGTCGCGTCTGATCTGCTATTCAACATATCGCTGCTTATGTAAGCGGACTTACTTACTATACACTCACTCTTTACTTTACTGCAGTAATACGTTCAGTCTGTTTCTTCCCTTATTGATTCTAATTCGCAACTGCTCTGTTATTAATTCCACTATTCCGCTTTTTCAGTCTTCCACTTTATGTCTATTCCACAGCTCTTCTTTTTCAAACTCTAATAGTCACAATCTACAGAACAACCATTCAGAACCAACCTAATCTCTCAATCTTATTCCTCTAACAGAACTTGACTCCCGTCCCTCTTCCAATTCCTCTACTATTCCTTTCCAATGCGTTTATTATATACATGCACTTCCAATCGGGAAATCCCAGCCCATTCACTATTTACCCAACTTCTGTCTCATGGCCCGCTGTGCCTTTCTTCTCTTTCTCAACTTATGCTTTTTCATTTTCAATCTTCTCTTTCTCATCACCGAATCAAGCTTGATTTCCTCAACGATTTGGCTGTTCTCCAATGGAACTTGTCTTTCTATTAAACTCCCAACTAGAGGCATTTGCAAACCTGCAAATCTTTGCGGTTGTAACTGCAACCCCGGTATTTTCGTAGTGCTGAACAATCTTATTGGGTTCTTAAACTGACTTTGTAATAAAGAGACTCCTCTCAAAGGAACCCCTAGTATTCTTCCAAACATCATTTTGCACACTGGTTCAACAGTAGACATCAGACTCTCGAAAAATTTCAGACCATAATCATGTGTGTTACCCGGAACCTAGCACCATAGATTTTCGATTGCATCTCCATTGATTTCTTTGAATCAGGTTCAAGAGACATGGAACAATTATCAATAGAGTATACCAAACTTCAAAATAGTGAGTGACTTTTTTAGCGAATAATTGAGCAATGCTTTTCTTTGAAGATTTTTTTTTGCAAGAAAGGTGCTACCACAATTGACCAAAGACTAACAACAGGTTTGAATGAGTTGGTGCAAGCCAGACAACAGCTCGAGACACAGTACCAGGAAAATAAAATAGTGCTAGATGAACTTGAATTGGTGAAAAAGAACAAGGAGGCTGGCAAAGAGATGCCCAAGATCTTCAAGCAAACCGGCTCGATCTTGTTACCAGTTTCGTTTGAGACTAGTGAGTCGAACGTCACAAAAAGAATTGAGTTTATTCGTAACGAGATTACCAGAGTGGAGACCAAACTCAAGTCGACCAATGCGGGGTTGGACAAGAAACGAGATGAGTTGATTAAGCTACAGGGAGCTCAGCCTGGACAGGCGTGAGGGTTGTGTGGTAGGAAGGATCGTTTAATTGCGTCAAGTATATGTTTTGTTGGACCACTTTGGCGGCGTGCATTCGGAGACCGGCTAACCCCTCGAGAGCTGGCTCTTAATTAGATTGATGAGCGAGAATCCGTTGAAAAGGAGCCATTCCTGAGTGTTGGCGACGTACTGGTTGATAGTGGAGTAGAGGTCGACTTGGTCGGCCGAGAATCCAATGGTTTTGTTGAATTCTTTGGAACGGTCTGTAAGCATGTAGAGTTCACATTTCACGTAGATGGCAGCGATCTTCAATCGTTTCTCATACCAATCGAATGAATGTGACGAGTCACCTGAGTAGAAAAGAATATCGTCTGCCAACTCGTACAATTGAGACACAGAACTAGGGATATTAGAAGGTAGCACCAAATGGCTGAGCAAACCTTTCAAGTTTTCATGGACACTGGAATTGTCATGTGCTGCCAAATGGGTTGCATTGTACTTCAATCTTGTCTGGATCAAGTATTTCAATTTGTCTGATTGTGAGCTGAGACCAGCAAACTCCTCGGACTCTGCTGCCTCTTTCAAGGCTAGTCTTGCCAGAGTAAGGTACCAATCTATAAGTTCATGGTTAGGATTATTGAGATCAAACAACACCGTGAGGTTCTTGTTGGCAAAAACCGGTTTGTGTTCACGCTGAAACAACTCAATTGCTTCGTTCAATGCTGTTTGTGAGAACCCATGGTGTTTAATGGTATAATTGACGGACAATCCAAGGATTTGTTCTTTCAACTGATCCTGTTTTAAATAAGCCACATCAAGATCGTTTAAATGGTTCTTTGAATGGTACAAGCGACGATAAGTGCCGACACGAGACACCGGAAGTCTGACCGGTTGCGTAGACAAAAACTTGAACCAGCGAGTCATGGTTGATGGTCAGGTATATGCATAATTTGATTGACGACAAGTGCCGGAGTGTGTGGCAGGGCTCGTAACCGGGAAAGCAGCCGGACGCTAGCTTAGTATAGTATTCAGGTGGATGTGGAACGATGCAAAGCGGTGTCACGATATAGTCCGGGGTGACAAAAACATAATCTGGGGTCGAGGAAATGCAATTAGCGGCAGTGAGTACCGGTTAGGACAAGTTTAGTGTAGGGAGCTGGGATTGGCCGGGAGACTTATTAGTAATCTCATGTAAGTGCTAACGGATGTGCGGTTTGAGGAGCGAGGAAATGAGGAGACGCAGTCAATGAGGGATTTGTTGAGATTGTAGGTGTGGGCTGGTGGAGACTTGCAAATTGGATTGTGGGTTTTGAGGGGTGGCCAGAGATTAGTTGGGGTTGGAGTTGGAAGGGGTCTGTGTAGAACTTGTTGAACTAGTGAGATAGTGTTTTGTAGATTGGTGGAGGGTCTTGGCAGAGCCAGAAGAAGTCAATCTCTTGACGAGATTGGAGGAGGACTGGATTGGTAGTTATGGACAGGGTGTGATTGGATTAGAAGATTAGCCAAGATTAGACAAGAGTAGACAAGATTAGACAAGATTAGACAAGATTAATTAGACAAGATAAGTGAGATTGTATTGTATTGGATTAAACAATGCTGGCAGACGTTAATTGTTGAAGGCTGGTGAATAATAGACAGGGTTGGGAGTTGTACTGAGTTGCACTGAGTTGCACTAGGTTGGACAGCATTGTACAGGGTTGGTAGAAAATACTGGGACATTGTAGTGCAAGGAAGTTGGACAAAAACGTTAAACAAAAAAGAATCGGGACAATGTAGGACAAGGTTAGTTGACACTAGTGCGAATACACCACCAGTTGTAACCAAAGGTTTCATTGGAACAAGTGTCAATAGGTTGTTGGTCAAGGCTGGATCAAGCTAGAACGTAGATGCAAGTGATGGTGGGCGAGGTTAGTGGGAGGTCAGGTCTGCAGAAATCAATTTGTAGATGCAGACCACAATTGGAGAACACAACACTCGAGGGTCCATGCTTGGGGTGTGGTGGGGTTCTGTTAATCTCGATTGGACTATTATGAGTGGGCTCACTATTGTTTTTGCAAAGTTTAACCTTGAGGTGAATCAAAGGTGGAGGTCATGGTGTATTGATGTCTAAGGCAGTGTCTTATACTAGCATGCAGTGCGTGGTGGTTTAGGGAAAGGCTTATTGTGGGGGTGACGTTCCAGGCACCCCGAGTCGGCCCCTGGAATGCCCAGCAGCAACCAACGGTGAGTGTAGCGGCAGCCAAGTCCCAAGAACTCAGAAAGCTTGTACGGAGTCTCGGAACTATTGCCATTGGTGGAGCTGAGTAATGAGAGATGGAAATGGTAGTCCGTCTGCAGGCGTCTGCGTTGGGGGATTGTGTGGAGTTGCCAGTACAACCGAAAAATTTTATTAGAGAGGTTTAGTGTGCTGGACCAGGCAGCAAACCACGTCGCTGTTGGGGTCGGAATCCGTAGGTTTGGAGCTGAGGTGAGTATTCCAAGGTCCACTAAAGGCTTAGGAAGAAAAAAATGCAGGTGCTGCTGCTGCACCACGCCCGATCCGGTATAATCTGGGGATAGGCTATGGAGTTGTGGGGTGACTTTGGCGTGGAGGCTTACGAAACGGCTGGTTGAGGTGAATGAGTGATGCAGCTCCGTCGATGAGCTGGCCTCTTGTTCGGAGTCCTCTGGCAACTGGTGATGGCATGGATCACCGTTGAGGGTTGAGGATTGAGGATGGGGTGGAAGGTGAGGTGAGGTTGAGGAAGTAGAGGAAGCTACAACAGATTAGGTGTATCTTTATTCCGGGTGCTAATATAATGCAATTGTTAATCTTAATCTATATGCCCCAGTGCTAAACACTTCTGTAAGGGCTCTTACAAGGACCGTTCGAGCTCGGCCAATTTCTCAAATGCCTTGAAGAATGGCTCAGACTTCTCTGGAGGAGAGTCGATGTTCAAAGGTGCTCTACCAAGAACGTACTCACCAATGCCAGTGAATTGTTGCACGGCTTTCTTGACGTTGACAATGACGTCTGGGCCCAACAAACACTCGACTGGGGTGACTTGGTTTTGCAAAGCAGCGGCCTCGGCAATCTTACCTTCTTGCACCAACTTGAAGATCTTAACGTAGACCTTAGGAGTAGCGTTACTAAGTCCGTCAATGACACCCTTACCTCCAACAAGCAACACCGAGGTCAAGATCTGTCCCAATCCAGAGAAGAAGTGGAAGTTGTTGGCAGCGATCTCCTTGTCACCAGCAATGATGGTGTAGTCAGCCACGTCGTTGTAAGAGAATTTGGTTCCCACAATGTTTGGGTGAGCAGAGAGAGTCTTAATGGTGGAGAGAGTCACATTGAGCATGTTGCTGACACCTGGGTAAATGTAGAGCAACACTGGCAACTCAGATTGGTCAGCAAAGGCAGTGTACCAGTCAATAATACCTTGTTGGTAGGTTCCTGGTCCGTAGTAGTTGGAGCAGAGTGCCAAAGCGTAGCTGGAACCAGCCTCCTTGACAAGCTTGACTTCCTCCACTGCAGAAGCAAGACAGTTCTGAGCAATCCCACTCACGATGGTGATCTCTGGAACAGCCTCGTGGATGGCCTTGACAACAGAAACACGCTCGGCCAAGGTCAAGTGGGCATTCTCACCGGTGGAACCGAAAATGACTAATCCCTCGATCCCGTTGTCGTGCAAGTACTTGGCGTGCTTGACTTGGGCGTCGACGTCCAAGGTGAACCCGTCCTTCTTGAAGAAAGTGACGGTTGGAGTGTAGATTCCTGGGGTTGGTGCAACAGACATGGTGGTGGTTGAGTTTCTGGGGTTTTTTTGGTGGTGAAAATCGAGCACAGCCAAGGCCCGGAGATTGTTCAGTTTTTTATTAACACCTGTGGCAGTGACCGTCGGGTATTTAGGCTGCAGATACTCAGGTTTATGCTGCTGATCGTGCAGGGTGCGCTGCATATAACCGACGCTATCGATCTGCGTTTCAACTCAGACCCAGCTGCACTAAGTTCTGCCGGCAACCCTTTATGCGGAGAGACAATTCGTTTCCAGTCACCCCTCCACAAAATACTGTTTTGGGAAGCTGGTCTGTGCGGTGGTCCCCCCGGCTTTCACTATATAAACTCCAGTGTGGGGCCCCAGGTTTTTGCAGATCGATATCTAAATTTGACAATGGGACTTCTTGATATTGTTGACCACTCCGACTTCCCAGCCCCAAAGGAAGTCTACAACTGGAGATTGTTCTTCTTGGCCTTGGCTGCCACCATGGGTTCGGCCCAGTACGGTTACGACAGTGGGTTCATTGGCGGAACCTTGTCGTTGCCGGCTTTCCAGTCTGCGTTCGGACTTGACAAGGCCAAGGGAAATGCCTTGGCTGCATTGAAGTCTAATATCGTGTCGACTTTCCAAGCCGGTGCGTTCTTTGGTGCTGCTATTGCCTACTTCTTCAACGAGAAGTTTGGAAGAAAGAAGACCTTGATTTTGTTTGGTATTATTTTCAACATCGGTGTCACCATCCAAGTGGCTTCCCAAGGTATCGTTGGACTTATTTACGCCGGAAGAGCTTTGACTGGTTTGAGTGTGGGTACCGTCAGTATGATTGTGCCTATCTATATTGCTGAATGGTCTCCACCAGCTTGTCGTGGTAGACTTGTGGGTATTTACGAAGTGGTGTACCAGAGTTTCCTTGTCATTGGATTCTGGGTCAACTACGGTGTTAAGCTCCATGTCTCAAGTACTTCTGCTACTCAATGGAGACTTCCATTTGCTTTGCAGTACATCCCAGGTGCTCTTTTGTTGATTGCTATTAGTTTCCAACCTGAGTCCTGGAGATGGTTGGTTAGAAACGGTAAGACTGACGTTGCTAGAAAACATCTTGCTAACATCAGACACTTGCCAGCTGACCACGCATACATCAACTGGGAAATCGAGAGTTGTGAGAACCAAATTGCTGAGGAGATTGCCATCAACGGAGGTGTCAGCTTCACCTCCAAGCTCGTTGAGTGCACCAAGAAGGGTGTCAGAGAAAGAATTCTTTTGGCTCTCAGTGTCATGATCTTCCAAAATCTTTCTGGTATTAATGCTTTGAACTACTACTCTCCATCTATTTTTGAAAGTATTGGATTCAAGGGTAACAACGTCGACTTGTTGGCTACTGGTATCTTTGGTATTGTCAAGGCTGTCACTAACCTTGGAGCCATTGTCGTCGGTATTGAGAAGTTGGGAAGAAGAAAGTCTATCATGTACGGTTCTGTTGGTACTATCTTTGCTATGCTTTACTTGACTGTGTACTCTGCTGTCAGTGGCTCGTTCGACCATGACGTCCCAAGAGACGGAGGTGCTTACGTTGCTATTGTGTCTGTGTACATCTTTGCTTTCTTCTACGCCTTCTCGTGGAATGCAGTTCCTTTCATCTACTGTTCTGAGATCATTGCTAACCAGATCAGAGATATTGGTATGGCCTTTGCTGTGATGATGCAATGGCTCATGCAATTTGTTATCGTCTACTCCAACCCATACATGATGCAAAACATCAAATGGGGTACCTTCTTGTTCTTCACCGTCTCGCTTGTTATCTCGGTGGTGTTCACTTACTTCTTCATCCCAGAGACCAGAGGTTTCACTTTGGAGAACATGGACGTGTTGTTCGCCGCAAAGGGTTTCGCTATCCAAAAGAGAAGAGAGGCTGAGAAGATCATTTCCCAGATGAAATCCGAGGAGCGTATTCACAGAAACGATTTCGAAGATGTGAAGACCGACAACGAGGAAAACATCGAGTAATTAGATCTATGATCCTCAGTCGGCTCGCTGCACTAGGCTGCTCAAATGTTTTTTTGTATGAACTTTTTTGTGTATTTTGTATGTCGCTTGTTAAAAATTTCTGACGATATCTTATTTTATTAAATGTAAAATTCTCTTTAATCTTGATCAATTTTTGGACTTTTCTTCTTCGGAAATTTTACTTGTTTCGTTGATTGAGCAGATTGCTGTCAGACCAATGTTCAGACCCCACGCACACCCTTCTAACTTTTCACCCTATGTACCAGTACGGTGGATGCCACCAATATTTTCTTGAAGCACTGCAAATGTGATCTCGAGATATTCAATAAGACTGTCGACAATGTCGACGAGACACCTTAGAAATCTACAGAGGCGAGTTCCAAAATGCTGTTCTGGCAGTAGGACATCTGTGGCTACGTGCTGCAAGGGGACAAGTTTAATAAAATCTCGAAACTGTGATACCTTGAGATATCAAACTCGGCAGCTTTCAACGAAAGAGAGCTCGTCTACTAGTACTCTGGCTTTTGCAAATAATAGTCGGCTCAGTGAAATAAACAGACAGTTATTTGATAATGCAACGGCACTTCTTTTGAAAAGCCTGACTGCAGAAAGTCTACTAAAAGACCTTCAGTCAATTGATCGATTCACTACTGTGCAATTATTAGGTGTGCCGGAAGTGAGATCTCAATTCTACCAACAGTTGTCCGAAATCATCAAGGATGAAATTATGGAAAACACCTCCCGTGTAACAGAATTGTTATTGTTTTTGAAAACGAATGTGTTTCAAATCTCTGAGCTTTGTAACCCTTTGTTACAGCAGTCACAAGACCAATTAGTTTCTGATCAAGACAGAATGTTTGGTTACCTCAGCAACTCATTGGCACAAAGTCCAGCGAAGCAAGTATTGATCAACTATATTCACAGACCTAATGCTAAAGCCGTGCATAAACAAATGTTTGAAATGTTAACGGCATCTATTAAACTTAGCTCTGACACAGAGACAGTCAAAAGTGCAGTGTTCTCCTACTTGGACAAATTTTGCACAGTTCAACTTACAATCATCGAGAACGATTTAATTAACTTTTTGAATGCATTAGATCAGCAATATGGTGAACTGTTTAAATCGGCAGCTCGACATGAGAAAGTGATTCTGTCGTTGGAAGAATCTGGTTCCAACTTCTTTGCAAATTATCGGATATTGATTTCCCCTCGGTTCTTCAAATCGTTCATGGCAATCTTGCAGCCCAGTGATTATGCTGAGCTCTATGCGAAACTCTTGGACTGCAACATTTCACTAGATACATCTAATATCTCTAGTGAGCTTGACACTCTACTTAAACATTTGCTCAATAAACTGGTTCCTCAGGATAGTGACCTAGTGACTAGTTTTGCATGGGAGGGACGATTGAGAATTCCACTTCTGGATCAATCTGAGTTACAGCAGGCATCACAATCAACTCAAACTATCATTAACGAAAACAAAGACCAATTACAACAAATATACTTCAACTCCAAACTTCTCAACTTATATTCTATTTCTCTATTATGCTCGGTGATATTTAAGAAAACCAAGCTGAACAGAGCACTCATTAATAAAGTCACTACTCAGTTGATTCAGAACATCAGTGGTGACAACAAGGCCAGCAACAAGCAATTCTTAGATCATTTGAAACTCCAATCTGAGAAACGCAACGATCATTTGAAACAGCTAATAAGTTTGCTTTTCAGTAAATCAAATGACGATTTGGCAATAGTTAACGGTGCAAGCAGTGGCAGTTACACTACACTTGTTCAGAAACTGCGTCTCTTGACAAAACTTTTCTCTGTGATTCTCAACTATTCTGCTAAAACCATCGGGACCAAATCAGTTGTTACCATACTCAGCGATGTGTCTCAAGCCAATAAAGCACTTGCAAAACGGGCCAACAAACTAATAGCCAGTCCCTCAGTAAAAGCTAAAAAGAACACAATTCTGACCAACTTGCTGATCAATTATAATCAGATATTAGGCTTATTAATTACCAATTTCCGTCAACGAGGCTACACTCAGGAATCTTTAAAGCTTCTCAATCTTCTTATCAACATGAACATTGAGAATTCGAACTTTGACAACCGCGATTTCAGAACTAAATCGATTGTTGTGAAAGACTTGCTCACGGAGTTCTATATGATTTTAAGAGCGAACTACTATGATGATCCCAAAATAATCTTGAGTTATTTCATAGAATTGCTGACCAATTTTCAAGCGATCTCCCATGATGGTTCCGCAGTCACAACAAAGCAATTACTTGATTACTACTCACGGCACCCTAACTTGAACGAAGCACATAATTTCAAGTCGTCATTCTACATCGCTAACAAGCTTGGGCTTATCCGTACCATTTACGAAGGGAAAGTTGGAGAAATTAGGTTCTCTAATTCTCAAGATATCGACTATTATGATGAGAATTTGGTACGTGCGCAGGTGAAATCCGAGTTGAAAAGCTTAGATTTTTTCGAAGAGCATTTGACAATCCTATATTCAGTTGTGTTACGCAGCATTAAGAACTCGAATACTGACATAACCACTCTTCAAAGAATGTTTGAAAAGTATATCGATACTATGGCTGAGTATCAAGCCCAGGTTCGCTCCGGGCCGTTTACCGAGAAGTTTATTTCTGATTCGATCATAATCCAGTTCGTCAATCAAGCATTAGGTTTCAAGAATGTGGAGTTAGCAGAAGATTTCTTGGCTCGGTTCTTGAAGAAAGTTAATATCCGACCGAAAAACATAAGTGCTCAACCATTTGAAAGGCTTATATATTGCTACGCTTTGAAAGCACTTGCTAAGAAACACGACTCTAGGTACCACAGCAAAGTGGTGCACTGGATCAATGTGATGCAGGACCAGTTCCAACTTCCGTTGACGTTCTGGAGCAAATTTTCTATGATTCTAGTCAATTACAACAAAGACCCGGATTTGAGTTATCAGTGGTACTTAGAATTGACAGACAACGGCACAAATTTGCACGAGCTTAAAAGTGTTCTTCTAGTGAAACTAGCCCAAGAGAACCAATGGCCATTGCCTGATGGTCTTAAGCAATTCCAAGACATGGATCCTTTAGGAGATTCTAAAGTGTTTGATTTAGACAGAGACGACATTCTTGAGTTTGACAACGATCAGTTGGAGCTGGGCCAGCAGAATCAGTTAATGGGTGGGAGTGACGACCTAACTCAGTTACCAACAATGGAAATTGAGTCTGATAACGAAGACCTTGATACTAAAGCGTTCAATGAGATACTCTCTTTACTTCCGATTCATTAAGAGAGGTCACACTGCTTAAATTTCCTTACTCTGAGGAACAAGTTTGTGAGGAGCAAGCCAGAGATCAGGCACATCACTTTCAATTTAGTGATGCATTTGGCTTCCACACCTGATTCCTTTTGGGTTTTCCTTTGTGTATACTAACGACTTCCAACTCTTATAAATAGTTACAATTAACGTAATGGCACATTGCCAGTCGTGTATTCCACAACTTTCTACGTAAGGGTGTCCAATGAAACATTGCAATCGTCTCATCAGTAGAAGACAAGACATTAAACGTCACATTGAGTTTAATTTTTCTCTGCTGTCCACACGAAATAGCTCATTGAAGTCCGAGACTCAAACTATCCGCTCTATCTATTGTCAGAGATATATTTAAATTACTATCAAAGGGGAAAACTTTATAAAACGAATAAAGTTTGACTTTTGGCGTGGTTCCCCTGTCACGTGCAGGGTGCATTTGCCTAATGAGTGTGCATGAGTGACTGCAGCGAAGAAAAGCATGGTACTAAAGAGTGGTTGACATCATACAAGTCAATCCTTACTTCTGTGAAAAACACAGAAGAATTGCTATTCTTGAACCCCTATTCCGACTCTCTACATGTAAAAATCCACGTGTAAAGTGTATGTCGCGCACTGCTTGATGGTGGTTAGGAAAGTTTACAAATCTGTTGAACTGGCAATCCGTCTCCATTTTGGTTAATGGTGCCTGAGTGTTCAGAAACACGAACTGCCCCAAAACCATATTGGCTGACTGTAAGCCCTAATACGCTTAACACAGAACTCAGAATTCTTTGCAAGTTAAAAGGAAGCACAGCAAATTCAAAACATGCAGTTAAATCAAATCATACACACAAGTCACTCATTCCATTGCACAAACACAAGGATTCCATCGTAGTTCCAATACGCTTTCCCACACAAACACGAGCTCTGGCACATTTTGAATAAATCATTCAAGGTTCAAATTATTCGGGTAAAGAATTAGATACTATCTATTCTGGTACGCAAACGTCATTTTACGAGTGGTTATATAATCGATTATATAATCATGGTGGTTCAGATGGACGGGATCCCACCGACGTAGATACGGTCTAGATACTAGATTCAGGTTCGTACAACGGGGATTCCCAAGACAAATCTAAGTGTCTAACAACTTAGAGAATTACACAGGAATTGTGCTGCATCTGATGTTGCGTAAGAGGTACCGATGCTCTCTGAGCAGAACCCCACATCCAGAAATGTTCACTGTGAGTTCTGCAAGCGTGGCTTGATACGCATTTAGTTAGTTCCGGCTGGAAATGAAAATAAACTCAGCAGCACCCGGAATTCCGTCACAGCAACTATAATAGTAGCTCAATCCCAGCAAAAGAGTCCGAAAAGCACTACCATAGAGCGATATGGTTTCATTCGACGACTTGCCATCTGAGGTGGTGCACAAGATACTTTCTATAGTAGACAAGTTTGACAAACGCAGTGCTATCTATCTGCTTATGGAGTTAATGGAAGACATCACCTTGGTTGATGATGGAGATTCTAAAGATGACAATCGAACTCTGACGGGAGACCCACAGCAAAGATTGCTTGGCACAGCATTAATCAACAATTCATCTACCAACCCTGAAAATAAGCTCGCTACTCTCCGATTTACTTTGTGTGGGCTTGTGTTCGAGTCTTTGGGGGTAAGATTCCTGGGGAAGCAAGGAAAGCCGCTGATAAGATCTAAGGGCCTGTTCTTTGGGCTCCCGCTTTGTGATTCCTACCATCGCCAGTTTACTTGGCTTGAGACCAATGCTGATCAGGAGAAGTTCAGACGTTATGGGTTTTCTCAATTCACCAAAGATCTTGGTCTCGAGGATTCAGTAGGTTTGGATGTTAAGAGCATTTCCAAGGATGGGGCAGGCTCCTCTGATTCTTCTGAGTCAATGCAAAAATTCTTAGACAGTTTCACCAACGTGAATGACCTCAGCCAACGTTCGAAACTTGTTGCGTTCCACACAATAACAAGCACACATTCTGGGACTAAGTCCCTTACTTCTGCTTGTGGGTATTGGACTTCTGGGTTTGCTGGGCTTTTGGCTAGCAGCCCAAATTTGAAAGACTTGGAATTGCTTCAATTAGAGACCGATGATGTTGGAAACTTCGACTCCGACACTTACGACTTCCCTCGTCTTCAAAAGTTGCGGTTGCGATGTCGAAATATTGACCTGTTGTTCAAAGCCGTGAAATCCTTACATTTTCCACAATTGACTGAGCTCACCTTCTCCCCAGGTGGCGCGCCGAGAAATGGAACTTTGTTAACCAAGGACAGTCTATCCAAGTTCCAGACTCCAAAGCTTGAGAATTTAAGCTTGGGAGGGATTTCGTCTAACAGCTCAATAGACTTCTCGCTGTTTAGATCTGCTAAGCAGGTTCAGTTGTATGGCGATTTTCTGGAGGTGTATAACCACGAAAATTGTCTTAAAGGATTCAAGAATTTGACCGAACTCGAGTTAACCTACTTCAAAGTGGATTCTGGCCTTCTGCGGATGTTAAAGCCCCTAAACAATCTTGAGACTTTGTTCATTTTCTACTCTGATATTGTAGATATGGATAGCCTACCACGGATGCAGAGTTTGAAGAGACTTCATATTGAATCCAGTGAAGTTAAAGCATTACCGAGAATGCATGAGAGAAGTCTTGAATATCTATCGTTGGCTACGAATTGCATCAAGTTAATCGGAGACTTTTCTGGGTATAGAAACATAAAAGAATTGGATCTCCTGTCGGGTGTTCCCGCCGTTTTCGATAACTTCAAAGGATTGGAGAATTTGCAGTCGCTAATTTTGGACAGCTATTGGCTAATTGGCTTGCCACCAATGAAGGATTTGAAATCCATAGAAAAGCTCATGGTTACTATATCTCTGTCAGGAGAGTCTGCGTTTGACACTTTACAAGATATTCCAACGCTTCAGAAGCTTATCATTAATTGTTATCAGTTGGATTGGGAAGCGTCTGGCTTAGAAAAGTACCTTGAGAAGTATCCTAAACTAGAAATTGAATTAACGGGAATCAGTGAGGAATCAATCGCCGAGTTGAAAGAGGCCCGTGAAAAGTACAAAGGACGCCTCGTTGTCAATAATCCCGAATTGGTGCCATTTTAGGGTGGATGAGTATCTCGATTTTGACTTTTATACTATAAGAATCGGACCCAGGTGGGGAACTTCAAGAGGCTTTTGACGATAATAACGCGGACACATGATGTATAGCTTCGTAATACACCGATTTAGTTTTAGCGATTGAAAAGTTATCTTGTAATGGAGCCTCTGTTCTTTGCAGCTCGAAATGACAGAAGGTGAACTGAGAAGCTAAATAGGAAGAGCCATAAATACAAGAAGCTGGTGTTAGTTTACAAATCTTTACTTTTTGTAAGCATACAAGCGAGAATATTATGATTAAAATTTTGAAATGGAGTTTGTATGATTCTCTGATTTTTAATTTCAACTCCCTTGAGAGTGAGATTGTTTGCTGGGAGACATAATTCTTAAAAGACCTGCACAAAAGTCTTCGATTGAATTTTTCTCCAGTAGATTGGAAACAGACTCCAAGATCCTCACACACATCTCGAACTAGTCGATTATATTTTTATCTTCTACGTACAAAACTCTAGCACAAGATACTGGAGTAAAACCAAGAGTAAGATTCCACTTTCAAGAATCTCAGTAAGACACTGCCACTCACATGCATACGGCCAAGGTATTGCCGCAGGTCTCAGAAGACGGAATCTCAACATCCAGAAACTACGAAAAAATCAGAATAAATATTCTTCTGAAGGACGTTTCATAAATAGAAGCACGCCGAACATAGGCTTCAATAAAGAACCGTGTCTTATAGAATGAGTGTCTACAAATGCAATCCGCGGCCATCTACTGCATGTCAGTTGGTAACGGTGATGTGGAGCAGATGCTGGTTCCAGGGCCGCGTAACCATCACTAATTTTATAGGGGCGAAAATCACGGCATTGGTGTGGATACATATTAACTTCTGGGTCGAGGTATAATACGACGATAGTTTCTGAGGCAGAAGTTTCACGTATATAAGCTATGTCTGATAAGCCAGAAGAAACCAAGGCTGCGGAGGAAGTTCCTAAAGCGGTCGAGAAACCGGTTGTTGACACCTCAGCAGTTGGAAGTGATGAGCCAACTGATGAGGTAGAGATCGATGACATCGACGGTAGACCAAAGAAGAGTGTTTCGTTTAGTTCGGAGCACATAGGGGCCCCTACCACGTTGTCCAACCCTTCTTCTGACAGTATCACTCTGCCTTCGATTTTGAAGAAGCCTAACGAGATTCCTCCAGTGAAACCTAAGCGACCATTATCTCCAAGAGAGCAAGCCAAGAAGACACTCAAGGAAGCATTCCCTACGGTTGAGGAGAAGTACATTATTGCAACTTTGATTGCCAGTGAGGGCGATCCTGCACCTGCATTCAATGCTCTTTTGTACTTGTCTGATCCAGAGTCCAAGGTCGAGATTCCTGAACCAAGACCCAAGCCAATTGTTCCACCTAAAGACAAATTAAGATCGAGACAGTTGGAGGAGGACGAGCGATTGGCACGTAGATTGGCCAAAGAGTATTCTGGTAGCTCGCATTCAACTCTGGGCAAACCAAAGGTTCCACCTAAGAACCGTCGGACTCACGAGTCGAGCGATTCGGAACCAGATGCACTTAACGCATTTTTGGACGAGGACTTGCCTCAGTTAAAGAAACAATTCGAAAGGGGGTTTGAAGACACCAAGCAGAAAGTGGGCTCGTTTTTCTCTGGGTTCACTAAACAGTTCCAGGACTTTGGCAACGATGAATACAACGATCAGAAATACGACGGACGCCGCGACTACAAACAAGCGAACGACAATCAGCTCTTTGGGGCCCTTGGATCGTTGGGGTCACCACCAACTTCGGCTAGAAACTCCGCCACATTGAAAAGAGACAACCATTACGACGAAGACTACAATGACATGACCAAGCTGTACTCGACGATTACCCTAACCAACAACGATAAGGATCTTCCGAATGTGCCAATAGTGGGGGAGAATGTTGAGGCCAAGACCACGCCTCAGAAACCGGGCTTGCAGAAGGAGGTGTCAACTGATTTGTATGGAACCCCGAAGCCAAGCCCCCAAGGCGACGGCAAGAAGTGGGAGCCACTAAGCACGGTTGCCCCTGAGCCCGTGGCCAGCGATGCGTTCTTGGTGACCAGTAGCGACGACGAGGACGAGGACGAGGACGTCAAACCGAAATAGTTCAGTAGGCCCTGCTAATTATAGTTCCAGTTGGCTTGTTGTTTTAAACCGCAACTCATTTTCTTGCCTGTAGAAACACTTGAGACCGATTGTGCATAGGCGTGCAGAATCTCAGTGCACTCCGAATGGCTCTCCGTAGATTAGGACGAAACCTCATCTTGGGAAGAGGCAACATCTCCGACACTGAAGCCAGACTAGTGCCGGAGTATTTATGGTCTGTGGGTCCGTGAAACTCACACTTGCTTTCTGTTTCCTGTACCTGTTTCCACATGTTTTCCATCACCGCGATTGTATGCTTCTTGGGCTGCTTCATTGCAGTGCAAGGATATAAGGTGCAAGCCAACCGGTTTCAGAAGAGAGACGGGTTTGTTACTGTCCAACCGAGTTCTGTCTCAAGCTTGTCTTTCCCAATGATTTCCCCTACGGTTGTCTTGAAACCAAACAGAAACAACAGATTGAAACCTATGGCCTCCGCTTCTACAGTATATCCAAATGCTTACAGAACCATCACCAAGTCCTCAAGTCCAACGGCAATCCAAACGACACCAGACAGGATCATTTTCGGAGACTCGAAAACGGCTACCACAAAAGCTCCGTTGGCTTATAATAGGGCTCCACAAGTAAACTTGAGACTTGATCACGAGGTACCAGATTACGTTCTTGCATTATAATCAACGGACCAAAAGGCACGATCGAGGCTGGCCCTCGCTGAAATGAGGCTAACATCTTAACATACAGACATCCTTACCTACTAGGTCTCACCCTCAATTCCCAGTGCCTTTCTATTTTTGAGATCTCACCATAAGCTGCCATATCGTTGAAACGCTGCTTTCTTATCACAAGCATACTCTATTTAGAGTTTTCTATTAATTGTCATATGCTCGGTTGCAAGCTTGCCACCCCGCATCCTCACCTCTTGCATCCGTACCTCACAAATTCCTTACACCACATCTCTACACCACATCCGGACACCACCTTTTCAATTCCCCAGTCCATTATAATCCAATATTTTTAAATTCGTCGTTTCGTTGTTTGGTTTCGTTCTCTGTTTATATGTTAATTATATTCTGTTATCCTCGAGTGTAAGTAACCGTAAAATGGAAGGCAGGTATTATGCACGTGATCGCGGGGACAGATAAAAAAATTAGTCAACGAAATTTGAAAAACCCACTTAATCTGAGAAACCAGCCCAGTGGAAAAACATCAGAGATTTCCCTTAAAAGGTAATTACCTCTATTTTGTTGAGCTTGAATTGGCGAAGTCACTTATCTGTGCTCGTGGATGTTCCTTAGACGTTTGCCATTGAACAATTGCTATCTAAGGTATCTTCACCAATCGCCGTTAGTATCTTACAAATACCCCAAAGTACGCCCCAGTGACCTTGTCTGTGTTTACCTGTTCATTTACTAACCGCCAGCAGAGATTTTCGAGTTTTTCAAGAGTCATGGCTGAGAAAGAGATCCCAGAGACTCCTGCTGCTGCTCCAGCTGCTGGAGTTGACGCAGAGCCAAAGAAGCCTAAGACTGCCAAAGAGTTAGAGAAAGAGAGAAAGAAGGCAGAGAAATTGGCCAAGTTCCAAGCCAAGCAGGCCAAATTGAAGGCCCAAGCAGGTGCTGCTCCAAAAGAAGCTAAGAAAGCTAAGGCTAAACCTGCTAAAGCCGAGCCTGCTCCAACCTGGGTTGACCCAACCAAGCCAGGTGAGAAGAAGGTGTTGGTGGATTTGGAGGATCCAGCTTTCAAGTCGTACAACCCAAAGAACGTCGAGAGTTCGTGGTACGCATGGTGGGTGAAACAAGGATACTTTGAGCCTAAATTTGCTGAGGATGGAAACCCATTGCCAGCAGGTACCTTTACTATTCCATCGCCACCTCCAAATGTTACTGGTGCATTGCACATTGGACATGCGTTGACCGTGGCCATCCAAGATGCATTGGTCAGATACAACAGAATGAAGGGTAAGACTGTGTTGTACTTGCCAGGATTTGACCACGCAGGAATCTCCACCCAATCTGTTGTCGAGAAGCATTTGTGGGCCCAAGGAAAAGTCACTAGACAACAATTGGGCAGAGAGAAGTTTGTCGAGAAAGTGTGGGACTGGAAAGAAGTGTACCACAAGAAGATCAAGGACCAATTCACCACTTTGGGTGCTTCGTACGACTGGACCAGAGAGGCATTCACTTTGTCTCCAGAGTTGTCTAAGGCAGTGATTGAGGCATTTGTCAGATTGCACAAGGACGGGTTGATCTACCGTGAGAACAAGTTAGTCAACTGGTGTGTGCAGTTACGGTCGGCCACCTCGAACTCTGAGATCGAGAGTGTTGAGTACGAAGGCAGAACCTTGGTGAAAGTGCCAGGTTACGACGAGAAGGTCGAGGTCGGAGTCATCACCTCGTTTGCCTACCCAATTGAAAATTCCGAGGAAACCATTGTTTGTGCCACCACCAGACCAGAGACCATCTTTGGTGATACTGCTGTGGCAGTGCATCCAGATGACAAGAGATACACTCACTTGCACGGCAAGTACGTTGTCCATCCATTCTTGAACAGACGTTTGCCTATCATCACCGATGCTGAGACCGTCGACATGGAGTTTGGTACTGGTGCAGTGAAGATTACTCCGGCACACGACGAGAACGATTACAACACCGGTAAGAGAAACAACTTGGAGTTCATCAACATCTACACCGAGGAAGGTATCTTGAACGAGAACTGTGGAGAGTGGGCCGGCATGAAACGGTTCGACGCCAGAAAGAAGGTCATTGAGGCTTTGAAAGAGAAGGGACTCTTTGTTGACCAGAAGGACAACAAGATGGCTATTCCAAAATGTACGAGAACCGGTGACTTGATTGAGCCATTCCTCAAGCCACAATGGTGGGTTGCTCAAGCTGAGTTGGGTAAGTTGGGTTTGAAGGCCGTGAAGGAGAACAAGATCAAGATTCATCCAAAATCGTCTGAGGCCGAGTACTTGAACTGGGTCAACTCTTTGAGAGACTGGTGTGTTTCCAGACAGTTGTGGTGGGGACACCGAATTCCAGCATGGTTCGTCAACATCGAGGGAGAATTCCACGAGTCTGGTGATGGTGACTACTGGATTGTTGCCAGAGACGTTGAGGAAGCCGAACAATTGGCCAAGGAAAGATTCCCGGGCAAGAAGTTCGCTCTTGAGCAGGACGAGGACGTGCTTGACACATGGTTCTCGTCTGGTTTGTGGCCGTTTGCCACCTTGGGCTGGCCAAACAAGACCGACGACTTTGCCAAATTCTACCCAACCACCTTATTGGAGACCGGTTGGGACATTATCTTCAACTGGGTCATCCGTATGGTTATCTTGGGATACAAGTTGACCGGAGACGTTCCATTCACCGAGGTGTACTGTCACCCATTGGTCCGTGATGCTCAGGGAAGAAAGATGTCTAAGTCTTTGGGTAACGTTGTCGACCCTACCGATGTCATCAACGGTATTTCCTTGAGTGCCCTTCACGAGAAATTGAACCAAGGAAACTTGGATCCTCGTGAAATCGAGAAAGCCAAGGCTGGCCAGAAGGAATCGTATCCTAATGGTATTGCCGAGTGTGGTGCTGACGCTTTGAGATTTGCTCTTTGTGCCTACACCACCGGTGGAAGAGACATTAACTTGAACATTCTCCGTGTCGAGGGCTACAGAAAGTTCTGTAACAAGATGTACCAGGCCACTAAGTTTGCCTTGTTGCGTTTGGGTAAGGACTTTGTTCCAAACGCCTCGGCCAAACCTACCGGCAAAGAATCTTTGGTTGAGAAGTGGATCTTGAACAAGCTCAACTTTGCTGCCGAGCAGGCCAACACCTGTATCGAGAACAGAGAGTTCATGAACGCCACTACCGCTATCTACAACTTCTGGTTGAACGAGTTGTGTGACGTCTACATTGAGAACTCCAAGTACTTGATCTTGGAAGGTACCGAAGAAGAGAGACTTTCTGCAAGAAACACTTTGTACACTTGTCTTGACGGGGCCTTGAGATTGATCCATCCATTCATGCCTTATGTCACCGAAGAGCTTTGGCAAAGATTGCCTCGTAGACCAAACGATACCACCGAGTCGATTGTCATTGCTTCTTACCCAGTGTTTGAAGAGTACTTCCAATTCAAGGAAGCCGATGCTCAGTACGACTTGATTCTCGACATCACCAAATCGTTCAGATCTCTTTTGGCTCAGTACGATATCATCAAGAACGCCCAGATCTTTGTCGAAGCTTTGGATGAGTCCACCTATGAGATCGCTCACTCTCAACAGGCATTGATTGTCTCGTTGATCAAGGGTGCCAACAAGGTGTCTGTTGTCAAGTCTGCTTCAGAGATTCCAGCTGGCTGTGGTGCTGGTGCCGTCAATTCTTCTTGTAACGTCCACGTTTTGGTTAAGGGACAAGTCGATATTGACGAGCAGATTGCCAAGATCACCAAGAAACTTGCCAAGGCCACTGCCGGTAAGGCTAACACCGAGAAGGTGATCAGTGCCAAGGATTTCACCAACAAGGCCAACCCTGAGGTCCAGAAGGCCACCTTGGAGAGATTCGAGAACTACAAGGCTGATATTCAGACTTTAGAAAGTACCATTGCCAGCTTGGAGAAGCTCAAGTTGTAGGAATGGTCAGCTATATAGTATTGCAAATATAATATAAATTGCTTTTAGCTAATGTAGTGGGCTACGGATGGAAAGTAGTGAAAATAGTCGCACTTCTGTGGAGTTTACACCTTGGAACCTTAGGCTACTCTATTGAACAAACTTCTTCGTACCCCTTTCACATTCTCCCTTCAACTCTTAGCTCTAATCATTTTGGGTACCTCATGTAATCCAGTTTACACAGAAATCCCATTAAATCATTTCATTCATGTCCTATAAAATTCGTACCAACTAATCTACTCCCCCATTCTCTATAACACTGTATCATTTATAACTTCACTGCTTGCAAGCATGACATTGTCATTTCAATCAGGCCGCTGTCTGACAGCACACTCTATGGATCAAACAATAATGAGTGGCTGCGTTTACCATCGACCAGTTCCACTTTAAAGAATAGTCCATTGAGAGTTAAAAGCTCCAAATTGCGCATTCTTTTAGTAAACAATTTGATGTAGTCATCCATTACTTCAGTGAGTAGTTGTATAACCACCTTGTAGTCATCCTTCTGGCAATTGCATCTGTCACTCATCTTCCACGATTTGTCTTTGTGGAAAAACTGTTTGTGAAAGTCCACATTCATATTCAAGCCCTTGATATAGTTAATTCTGCTGATAAAGTTGTCCAGGTTCAGAGTGCCTCTGAAAAAATGGTAAGACGGATCATCCAAAGAGCTGTACTTGATGTAGTTCAGTCTGAGTAAGTTCAAACAGTAGCTGATAAGATCATATTCTGTACAGTCGACATTCTCATCAAAATCATCGTCAAATGCATCGATGTAGAACTGAGAGTAGCCAAAAGATGCAATTTGTGTAAGCTTTTCTTTGATCGCATCGTCTTTACAACTTTGATACAAGAACTTGAGCATCTTGCTGCTATTCTGAACATTGACAAACTCATCTATGATCAAGACCTTCAATTGATGGCAGTTCTCAAAAACCTGATGGAAGTTATTGGCAAACAAATTGAGCCGTTCTTCTGCTGTGTAGTTGGTGCTATTGATGATATATTCTTTGTTCATATAGTTTCCACTAAGTTGTAGAATCTTCAAATTAGAGAGGTTGTAATTGAAGAACAGTCTGTAGTTGCGGCTGACCAAAGTGAAAGTGTCATTGAACTCCGGGGTCTCAAAAATGTAGGCGAGCATGTTTCTTTTGAGTTCAAAGTTCTCCACTGTTTGCAAGTAAGGGTTTAGTTTCTGAAGGAACTGGATTGCATACGGTTCAATATCTTCAGTGTACCATAAGATGAGTTTGAAATTCTTGATGGACAGGAAATCTAAGAACTCGGTTAGCACTTCAAAATTGAACTTGTTCTTCTTTGGCGTAGATAAGCAGTCGATCTTGTAAGTGAACGACACTAAGTTGTCTAACTTAATACCTCTGGCCAGGAACTCTTTGGCAAATATTCGCGAAAGTCCAGTGTCTTCCAATGCTAAAGATGTCAAGCTGTGGATTATGTCATAACTTTTGGGGTTGCTTAGGGCGTTCTGCGGACGTGGGACTGGCGATTCCAACACTTTGAGTTTCTTCAAGTTAGAATACACAGACAAATCGTTGATGTCATTGAGGCTGGGCGTAAGTAAGTTTTCAATCGAGCTATGTGCCACGATTTTGGCGTTGATGTTCCAGGTGACGTTCTTGAACCATGAAATAGGATACTCGAGCCGTCGTAGCACTGGACTGCTGAGCACTATATTGAGAAGCAGTATAAGTTCACCAGTGCCTTTGGAATTGTCGCACAAAAACGACCTCACTTTGGATTTGTACTCTGGGGTTTCTTCAAACGTCCTTATAAGCAACTCGACTTTAGCAGGCACCTTCCTCACTGTGCCGTGGCTCTGTGTATTGTGGATCACCACAGTCTTAAACTTATGGCTAGGCCACTGAACTGGATAAGCGTCTGTGATTATTAAGCTCGAATACAACCGAGCCCGTGCCACTGTACTGAGTCTTTTGCAAACTAATGTGAGTGCTAGCAACTGTTGCTGGGTGAGAAGCTCGAGGATCTCATCAAAGATCTCTACTGGTAGAGTTTCAATTGTGGGGGTTATCATTGTAAAGCATCAACAACAACTGTTGTCCTGACCAGTACCGCAATAACACAAACAAACCACTAAGTCCAACAGTTATTTGGCACTCTGTTTACACTATTAGAATAGTACAACAGGTCTGTGGAGCAAGTAAACGTAAACTGTTTTAGTTGGAATCTTGCTTGGTGCAGTCCCGTGCTCCAGATTAAATTACCCCATACTTGCGATCGAGTCCAATTACAATCCTGGAAGTAAGCAACTCTCTAGGCAGACTGGTACTATTCAACGAATTGTACATCTCTACACCATTCTTCAAAAAATTTCTTTCAGGTTTGATTGTTTCTGAGAAATTGTATTTCTGAGAAATTAAAACAACAAATCTTAATTGAGTACAATTACAGTTACTGATACAGATTCATGGGTATTAGTAACCCACTTGGTACATTCAAAGTAAGTGACATAGGTTCGGTACAATTCAAAATTGTCAGAGCATTATTAACCAATAGATAATCCGACCAATCCTTCGAACCAACAAGTTCAATTATCAAAGACTTACTCAGAAAAGAACAATGCATATCCAATTTATTCCTATGAGATGGGGCCGTGGTGATAACTACTGTTATCTATTGTCGGATGATACCACCAAAGACTCTTGGATCATTGACCCAGCCCAACCAGAAGAAGTGATTCCGGAGCTTGAGAAATTGAAAGATTATTTGTCAATTACCGCGGTGGTGAACACTCATCATCACTACGACCATTCAGGAGGTAACAATGCACTCTTGAAATATTTGGGAGACAAGTCTGGAGGTAAACCAGTTCCTCTCTACGCTGGAAAAGATTCTCCTGCAGTGTCCTATGTTGCTAAGGACAAGGAATTGTTGAAACTTGGCCAGGATATCGAAGTTCAAGCTCTTCATACTCCTTGCCATACTCAAGACTCGATCTGCTGGTATGCTACGGACAAACGCACTGGTGAAAAGGCATTGTTCTCGGGTGATACTTTGTTTACTGCTGGTTGTGGTCGATTTTTCGAGGGTACAGGTGAAGAAATGGACAAGATCTTGAATCATATCTTTCCAGATAATGTCGATAAGGCAACTAAGATCTATCCTGGACATGAGTACACTAAAAGTGACATCAAGTTTGCCAAAACAGTGTTGAAAAACAACAAGGCTCTTAAAGACTTGGATGACGACGTCCAACACAGAGAGTATACTACCGGATTGTACACTCTTCAAGACGAATTGAATTTCAATCCGTTCATGAGACTCGATGATGCAGAAATCGTGGCTGCCACCAACGGTCAAGGCAAATCTCATTCTGAGATCATGGACAAGTTGAGAGAGCTTAAGAATAACAGTTGAAATATGTCATGGTCTTGTTTTAGTTCTCGCTTCTAGTAATTACTTGAAATTGAGATATATTCGTTGTAGACCGTGTAGACTTTACTAGACTGAAGCAGGAGAGAGACAATGATAAACAATATGTTGGCAATCTACAATTAATGGAAATAATGGAAGTGTATTCAATAGCCTAAATCTTGTTAAGAAAACCCAAAATCTTAAAAGCAACTAAAATGAAACAAAAGGCCAGTGATAGAAAGTCATGGGAGCGTCATAAAATCTAAGAAGACAAGTCTAGATCTTCTTCATTGTCAGTCTTTTCAGCCTCTGACGATAAGAAAATAGTGAACACAGATGCAACCAGAATAAGACCGAAGAGCACAACAAAACATGCTTTTGCGTAAGTGTTGACTGTGTTTGCGTACACTGCGAGCACCGTGCTACCAATCACCATGATAGAAAGATTCTCTACCAACCCCATGGCACCAAACAACTCGCCGACTCTCGTGTCAGACTTGCCTTCTGCATGTTGCACATTCTCCGAGCATAATTTGACAAGCGACGCTTGAATAGTAGGGATGTTTATCGTGGCAAACGATCCAATGACCGCACCAACATAGAACGCACTGGTCGACTTTGCAGTGATCAATATCGTGAGTTCAATCAAAGTGATGACAGTAGCAAAACGGATATTGAAAACCTCCACCTTGCTTAAAGTGTCTGTGGACTCGGTATCATCGGTGATGTATCCCTTTCTCTTCAAGACTCGTTCGTAATAAGGAATTAAAACAAACGATTGGATGGCACGACAGCATCCAGTAAGAGACATGAAATACCCAATGTCCACAGATGTCCATCTGAGTTTAAAAGTACCGTATAATACAAGAGCCTGGCCTACCGACATCAAGGTGCTGTATGTGAGAATATCAATACCCAACAACAAAAACACCATGAGCCGTTTCTTCATTGGGTTTGGATTATGCACCGACTTGCGGATCCAGAACAATTTCAACGACTTGAAGAATTCCAATGGATTCCAACTCAGTTTCTGAACCGCTTTGCGATGCTGATGCACAAAATGGGTTTCTGGGATGAACGCAATAAGCAATACAGTGGAGGTGAAGATACCCACAAGTTCAAAATACACCGGGATACTGTCGTCACCTCCACTCAACTTATTGATCAAAGAATTGAGCAACGGACCTATTGCCAATCCAAGAAAAAATGTTCCTGTCATGACACTCAACGAGGTGATTCTGTCTTTTGGGTCCGTGATATCCACTACGTAAGTTCTCAAAATTCCTAGCACACCTTTAATACCACCAGCAAACGTCTGGACCAGATTTAGTAGCACGTACACAACCCAATTGAAATGCACAGCGGTGGTGAGCACAATAGCCGTCAGAATCTTGCTGACAAAAAGCATCGAGATACACAAGAGCAAGCCCATCTTTCTGCCGTGAGTGTCAGTGAACTCCCCGAGTTTCCCGGACACAAGAATACTGATCAGAGACATAATAAACAACCCCCAGGACTCGACCCTGGAATTTAGAGCCTGGGCTTTCACCGCATCGCATTTCTGGTCCGCGAGCATTGCTACGGCCGACGGGTCTATTGTGTCGGTGGGAAATAAATCTCTGCATATCTTGGAAATCTGTAAGATAACTCTTGGCGAGAGCGCCACCGAAAAGGACACAAAGAAGAAGAGCGATACCACGGCTATCTTGGTCAAGTTCAGTTTCTTGTGGGCAAGTACCCTGCTCTCAGAGAGCGCAATAAGGTAGTCTTCTTCCGCCTCCTCCAACAACTCTTGTTCGTCGGAGGTCGGATCAACCAACAACGTATCGCTCTCGTGGATTCCGTCCTCAGAGGACACTTTATTCAGTTCAAACCTTGCATGGCTCGAAGTTTCGCTCGTCATGATCAGCCAGCGACTCCTAGAAACCCACAAAGTTCGATGGCAGTCTGGGAATAAAGAGGCAAACGGCAATCGGTGCTCGGTGTTAGGCAAATCATAGTTTATCTGCCGTTCTCGGGGACACCTGCAGGTAGCTACGCGCACCCAAGGGCAGTGCAACGGGCTGTGGTGGTGCGCAGAGACATACAGCCACGTGCAGCATGACACAGTGACACTCCGAGTGTTGCTCACAATGTCAATGGAAACTGAGACGTTCTGTTTAAGCAAGTCTGCAGACCAATTCCAACTGCTTCCGGTAAATACTTAGGTGCTGAATCTTCCTCTACGTAGTCCAGGTCTACCGAACGAAAAACCATTGTTCATTCTTTTGATTTACTTATTTTCCCGACTTGATTTCATCATACTCGTCCTTAGCAAACTGTGCTGCATTCTCTCCCCAGCCCTTGAGTGATCTTTCATTGAGAGCAGCCAATTGCTCTTCGCTCAAGTGGCCTCTGGATTCCTCGATCTTCTTCTTGGTCCAGAATCCAAAATCGTCGGCAGACTTCTTCACCTTGTTGACTGAGTCGTCAACAGTGCCCTTAACGTACTCGGCATTGTTGTCAATCTCTCTCTGGACACTGTCAGCCTTCTTAGCTCCCCAGCCAAACCACGAGCTCTTGGTCTGCTCAGCTTTCTTGCTGGCCTCGTCGGCTTTGGCCTCAGCAGCACGCTTGGTCTCCTCCAACTTGCTCTTGGCCTCGTCGGTCTTCTTGGATCCCCAGCTGAACCACGAGTTCTTGGTCTGCTCGGCCTCTTTGCTCACCTCGTCGTACTTCTTGTCAAGGGTCTTCTTGGCCGAGTCCTTGGTCTCGAGCGCCTTGCCCTTCAAATCGTAAGCACCTCCTACAAGCTTGTCCTTGGCATCGACAACAGTGTCCTTGGTCAGCTGGGCAGCTCCCTCGACAGAGGACTTGATGTCGCTCGACACATTGGCAGCCTTGTTCTGCAAAGCAAGCCCGACATCGTCGTTGTGTCTGTAAGCCTGGTTCCAGAGCGCAGCTCTACGGGTCTGCTGGTTCTTCTCGTACAAGTAGACAGAACCTCCGCCAACAACTGCTCCGGTGAAAAAGTATTTGTTCAAATAACTGGCCATCTTCGAATGTAGTGAAAAAGAAGATCTGATCCGCAATTCTGGGGAGCAGTCACGGTTTTATACAAGGGCCCCTCCAAGCAATCATAGTTTAGCAACCATCGACCCCATGTTGCGCACTTACCTCATTTGGATACCCACCCGCATACCCAGTTGCCATCCGAGGTTGACGGGTGTGCTAACAACCATTGTGCCACAGTCACTGTGCTGAAGCTGTCCTCGAGGAATAGGTCCGGTGTTTTGTACCGGTGCGTTTTTCTCTGGGGTCAATTGGTCTGGCACTTGTGGTTCACGGGTAAAGGGAGAACCACTGTTTGGAATGAGTAAATGACAGTTGTGGAGTTGCTAGACCAGCTCCGGATTGGTGGGTGTCGCGGTGGTGTGAAGGGATGTCCCTTGGTGTTAGGATTGCTCACACTCTGTGACATTTAGCACTTCTGGAACATTCCAATGTACTCGCCCACCACATACATAGTGCACTTGCAATTGCTACGGGTGCCATTGACATCTCAACCTTGGTGGCTAACTGTCTACAGTTGCTTTATTCAGTAACCCTAGCAATTGGGGGGTTGTGAAGGTAAATCATTGCAGGTGGTGTTTTGCAATCTCACTGTGTAAGATTCCGCTGTCCCGTATTCCATGTTATGGAGCTTGTAACTTGTCGCTAGTAGTTTTCAGATTCTCCACCCATGAGTAGTAATGTCATACTGTACACTCAATGCTGGCCAAATTTTTCTAGCCATAAGGTCTGGCCAGAAAATACCAGATTCTACAATTTAACCATAGACGTACTTTCAATCAGGAAATCTACTCAAATTCCTTTACAGTATTCCCTGCAGGTTTAGATCTCACCTAGTACATTCCCCCGGTGATCTATATATCAATGCATTCATTCTTTAACGACAATTACCAGATTACCACTATTTCTTCTTCTGCTGACCAAAGAAACTCAACAACGTAGTCTGCTGTTTCTTCTTTGGTTTACTACTAACCTCTGCAACTCTTGCCTTTGGCTTTGCAGGCACTGGAGCAGGAACAGCAGCTGATTTCGTCACTGGTTTCTTCACTTTTCTTGTCACCAAGTAACCGTCTTCATCTCTGTACTTCTCATAAACTTCTTCTTCCTCAACTTCTTCTTGTTTAACCACTGGTTCTTGATTACCTCCTGTCTGAGGCACCTCGTCAGGTATCGTACTTTTATCCGATTTGGACTGCACAGTAATCACACTAGGAGAAGCTTCGGCCTCTTTAGGCTGCGAATACACTGACTCAATCTCCAGTTCATCCTCGTTCAACGCAGATTCAAAATTGTCGTCATCAAAAATACCTTCCAATTCCCCCGCTTGAAACTTCTTCAGGTTCGAAGGTTCGGCTTCTATTTCATCTTCTTCGGTATGAGTAGACACTATCACCTTCTCAACTGGCTTCTTGGTATCCTTTTTACGAGAAACATACTTATAAGTGGAAGCAGGCTTTTCAACAGCAGGAGTTGCAGCAGGTGTGGCTTTCTTCTTACCCAATGCCAGCATGATATTGTTACCACTGTCCTTGTTAGCCTGTGGTTTTCTAGAAACATAACGGGACGTTAGTCCAGTGTTAGGTGCAGGTTTCTTTGCTTCAACCTTGACAGGCTCTTCTTTCTTTGGTTCAACTTGTTTTGGCGCAGGCTTAACTTGAGGTTGAGCCGAGAAATCCGGTTGGGGTTCTGGATTCTTGATTATTCCCCAGGTCTCTGCTGATTCAAACGACGCAGGAAACTTAGATGCAATAGTGCTTTCGACTCCAGAAATGATCTCCCCCAACTTCCAGTTTGTTTTCTGTGGACTCAAACTGTATACCTGACAACTTTGGATAGTTTCATATTTTGCTTTTGCTTCAGCAAGTGCTGCATCGATTTCAGAACTACTAGACACAGACACCAGGTCTTGTGGAACTGTTTCAATGGCAAAAGCCATATCGCTACTCTTATTCTTTGGAACTCCTATAATGACATAAGACGGCGTCACCTCATCTGAATGTGTTTTATAATATTGTTCAAGATAATCCTTTGAGTCCTTGGCTTGTATGTTCAACTCACGACTAAGTAATCGAAAAGTAACCTGCTTATTAGTAACTCATTGACCAACAGACAAAACAACACAAGAAACGAATCTCAAAAACATGTTTCAAAACAGAAAACTTACCGGTTGCTCCAACCCCAATAGAGTAGAAGTCAAATATTTATCTACCTGAGACCCCATTATATTTCAGTGGTACAACTCTTATTGATAGTAAATCAGATCAGTCGCGTTTTCGCGTTCCTCCATCGCAAGTGCGTGATACATGCGCATAGGTGCATAATTGTACATGCAAAACATCCGTACACCTCCACCTGGAAGCTTGAAAAATTTTTGGTAGGGTGGTGTTGATTGCAGCAGTAACCATAATGAGTGAGAATACCGAGCCTACCTTGAGCGATTCTGAGCTTGAGATTGCCAGAAAGTATGACTTGACTGGCAAGATAATTCCTTTCTTGGACCGTCATTTGATTTATCCTTTGGTGGAGTCGTTGGGGTCTGAATTGCTTTATGATGATCAAGTTATCACCCAGCTAGTGTATGATTTATTGAAGGAGACCAACATGGTGTCCTTTGTCAAGAACCAGTTCAAAATATTGTACCCAGACCAGGAGTTCCCAGCCGAGTTATTGACTAAGGAGAAATTCGTCGACGAAGAGCTTGCAAGATTGGACACAGAGACCAGAGAGACCTTGAATATCTTATCGACCAAAGAAGTCCAGGATCATTTGAAACAAGACAAACACTACAACAGAAAGTACTTGGAGACCGAGCACGGGGTCACCGAAGACAAAATCAATGCTCTTTATGAGTTTGCTCAGTTCCAGTACAACAGAGGAGACTATGTCATGGCATCTGATTTGCTCAACAACTTCAGAGTGTTGTCGACCAACGTAGAGTTGATTGTCAGTGCTACCTGGGGACGATTTGCCACCGAGATCATCAGCTTGCAGTGGGACACCGCATTACAAGAGTTGGCCAAGTTGAGAGAAGTCATTGACTCGAGATCATCCACCGACCCATTGGTACAATTGCACAACAGAACCTGGATCATCCACTGGGCCCTCTTCCCATTCTTCAACACCAAGAACGGGTTGGACCAGTTGTGTGACTTGTTCTGCAGCAGCTCGTACCTCTCGACAATCCAGGCGGCTTGTCCTTGGATCTTGCGGTACTTGGTGGCCGCCGTGGTGTCTTCTTCTTCCAAATCTCACAACAGCCCTACTTTCCAGAAAAGATTAAAGGACATCATCCGGGTGGTTGGCCAGGAATTGTACGAGTACAACGACCCACTCACCGATTTCATCAAGGCATTATACATCGACTACAACTTTGAGGAGGCCACTGCCAAGTTGAACGAGGCCTCAGCTATAATAAAGTCTGACTTCTTCTTGGTCAACGGTGCAGGAGCTTTCTTGGAGAATGCTCGTTTCTTGATCAGTGAGGTTTACTGTAGAGTTCACCAGAGAATCGACTTGGCTCAATTGTCTGCTTCTTTGGACTTGACTAACGAACAAGGAGAGAAGTGGATTGCCAAGTTGATCAGAGATTCGAAGATGAACGCTAAGATCGATGAGAGCGAAGGAACGGTGATCATGAACCCTCCAGTGACCAGTGTCTACCAAGAAGTCATTGAGAAGACCAAGGGGTTGTCGTTCAGATCTAACCAGGTGTTGGCATCTGTGGTTCAGAAGCAAGAGAGTACCGTTCAATAAGTTTAATGGAAGTTCGTGTCATGGTTGTTGTAGAGTGTTTTGTTTGTAGTTGGTGGTTTGTGTCTTGGTGTGAGTTTTCGTTTTCTGTGGTTTGTTCTATCTGTGTATGTAGCACATAGCAGATTCTCGGTCCAGATACATATTCGAAGTACCTATCCTGTTGACTCTCCCTCCAGATCCTAACTAAACTTCTACTAGTCACTACTCGACTCCTCCATTCAAATTATCTTCCACACATCCCCACTACACACGTTGATTATCGCATCATCTATATTTACAGGGCTTCAATTGGCTATTTGGCAGGTCTTGGAACAACCTTGATATTCTTCCTCGACCCAGCTGACTGGAACTGGCCAGGAGTCAAGGCATAACTCTCTTGCTCACTATAAAACAATTGCTTCACTTCTTCAACAAGTTCTCTAAACTCTTGTTCTCCGTTCTTTCTGTACCGGATCAATTTATCGACATTCTGCTGAGTTGTAGCATCTATTGGGAGTCCCTGCTGTTCCAACCGAGCCACAACACGTGCCGTCAACCAGAACTTCATTTCTCTCTTTCCATCCACCAATTCTATTATAGCCGAAGGAGCCTTGTCCATAACTCTTGGCTCGAGCTTCAACACTCTGGTATATCCACCTGGTCTGTCTGCATATCTAGGTCCCAACTCATTGAACAATTTAGGTAACACTGTGCCAGTTTTAAAAATATGTGCTTGGGCCAACGATTTGGCCTTTTCCTGGTCACTGTTTTTAGTGTACGATATTATTTTCTCGGTAACTCTTTGTGTCTCTTTAGCTTTGGCCCATGTTGTAGTGATAGATTCTTTTTCCAACAATGACGTTGCCAAGTTTCTTAATAACGCTCTTCTATGAGAAGCAGTTCTGTCGTTAGACTCAATTCTAATGATAATTATTAAAAAACTAGCTCGATAACTTACCTGCTGAGTTGTCTGTGAGCTCCCATTATTCTCCATACACTGTTGTATTGTACTATGATCACAAATTTTTCAGACTGTCGGTGCTATGTCCGGGTAATCGTGTGATCTTGGTCAATGCCTATAGAAATTGATGTATAACCTGAACTTCTGCAGCACAGTATGAGTGGAAGAATACATGGTTTTTTAGGCGGTAGGTTTTGTTTCTTAAAGGTTCTGTTTAGTTCCTAAAATTACAAGCGTTGTTTCAATATGTACTGACCATCAGGGGTGTTATTGACCTCGTCTTTGACGTATTTGACTGCGGTCGAGATCAGACGCAACACTGAAACTGTTTCCACTGCACTTCGCAAATACAAAGACACTATTGAGCATGGCAGTAAGCCTGTGACCAAATTGCCAAACCAAGTGCGATACCTTGACCGGACCAATGTAAGAGAGATCTTTGCTGATATATGGAACGAGGAGATTATCAAGGGAGTGAATTGGGTGTACAGTGTGAATTGGTTGGCTGCTGGAGAGAAGATTGAGAAAGGATTGAAGAAAGTGACGAGTGCCAGTGAGGTTGCCAAGTAGGGGTGTTGGGAGTATGTTGTGTGTCAGTGGTCCATCGGATAAGTTAGAAAAATGCGATGTTAGTGAAGTACATGGAAGAAGATCTGTGAAGAAGTGGGAGTGACTGTGAGTCAAGAATTTCTCAACTGAGTGCTCACCAGGTGTTAGTGAGATAGAAAATTATTGATTTGACAAGGCGCAAGGTTTGAAGAAACTGAGCATGATTGTTTGCGAAACACATGAAGTCATGAGAGGCACGAAGCAAATCGTGGTAAGTGGTTCTCCTGTCCTTGGCGTGTCAGATGTAAGCGAATAATAAATGCATGACATGAAAGGTCGGGGAGAGTATTGAATTGGAATTTGAAGAGTACTCTGAGAAACGAGGCTGGGTGTTTGCAATGAGTATCTTAGAAGAGAGGGAAAGAAAAGAATAGCGATAGTTGCAGACTAGAACGAGAAATATGAATAAAAATCAACATCTAAAACCAGACGTAGAGTTTGTTAAATCAAAATAAACATAAATTAAAGTATAATAACGATATTCAAAGCATGAAACTGGGAGAATCCAGTTGGTCCCAATTAGTCTTTCTTGGTTCCAGCATTCTTATTCTTGAAAAACTTCTTGACATCACCATCTATGACCAAGTATGCAATAGGAGCGATCAAACTAAGAACTAATCCTACTAAGATTTGTAGAAGCCAATCAAAAGAGAAACCTTTTCTGATAGAGGTACAGCTGAGCAAGTAGCCGATAGTGTCGGTAGTGATAGAGTCTGCTCCTTTATCCAATTGACTGATGACGATCTCACAGCATTTCTCTGCAGAAATAGGATGGGATGGACCCTCAATGGATTTAGTGATTTCCGGTTTTGTTTTCTGTTCCTCAACAAATCCCTCGGACATGAAGTTCCCCGGGTACACACAGGCGATCTTGGTGTTGAACTCAAGAGCTTCCTGACGGAGCACGTCAGCTAAGTTCTTGACGGCAGCTTTCAAAGGAGAATATTGTCCATAACCAATGAATGTGAAGAACGCAACCACCGAGCTGAAGAACACAATATGACGCTGGGTCTTGTGGTCAGCCTTGGCAATCCGTTTGAGAGCTACATGTGAGAAATAGAGAGCCGACTCGTAGTTGGTCAGCACTCCAGATTTGAGTTCCTGTGGATTCAAGTCCACAAAGAGTTTAGGAATTGAGGAACCAACACAGCACACAAAGATCTCGGGCACCGAGTCAAGAGAATCAAATACACGCTCGCATTCGGAATACACGCTGATGTCAGCAGCCACACACCATACTTTTTGCGACGGCAGTTTCTTGACCTCAGAGATCTCCTGTACTGCTTTATCGAGTTTGGCTTGGTTTCTAGCTACCACCACGACATCACCACCCTGCGCAGCCAAAGCCTTGGCGAACTGTAGTCCTGCTCCCTGAGAGCCTCCTGTGACAACGGCTAGTCTGCCCTGGATTGGGAAACGCCCACTAAAAAAACCCATGGTTGGTGTACTATTGAGAGCCTGGGGTACTGATACCAGGACCTAGTGAGTTTGAAAATTCACACCTTTGACCCATGCGCCAACATGCATGCGTGGCATCCTCCGCTACCAGCAACGGCGATGAACATCGGTGACTGTTTCAGAGGGTACTGTTTATTTGTGGATTGAGGTGGCTAAGTAGTGTTCAGATGTTGCGGTCATTGATTACCGAGTGTGGCGATGCCAGGTAAGTGCAAGGGATATTGTGTAAGAGGTGGGCATGTGCACTGGGCATAGTAGAGTAGACTTAGGGAAGATACAATAGAGTAGACTCATGGAAGATACAATGGAAGGAGGGCTTAGTGGAAATAGTAAAAGAGACATTGAGTAATAGTACAATAGAGAACACAATAGAGAAAACAATAAACTAAAGAGAACAGTGGTAGCAATGAATTAGAGGGCAGCCCAAATTAAAGACAATGTATGGTAGAAGGCTCAATATGTCCAATAAAACACCCGTACCCACACCCCTACCCACAAACATCCACACACCTAATTTAAATCCACACCCACACACCTACACACAGCCGTACACACCCATACATCCAGAGGTTACTAGTTATTGCGTGCGTACTGCATCATACACCAAGACCACTTGGTGGTGGTCAGAGGTCTTTGGAGCCCATGTGGTCACCACTAAATGACTTCCATGCAATAAATTCGCAAGGCATTGGTTTTCAATTAGTATGTTTTCTAGAAATTGGTATTCTTCCAAGAGTTCACCGGAAGAATATTTCCGGTCCAAGCATGCTCCAGTGAGGTACGAGGCAGCTTACTGTTCGAAACAAAGCGCCTCCAAGCCACGACAATGGAAAGATATTTTTGGAAGCCGGCAGAGTCTGAGTATTGGCGCGGGTGTTTTCTCCTCGGGATTTTAATTTCATCTCCCGTTAGCTCATTACCACGGTAAACCCTAGGTTGGTCCGTGAACTGGTACAGCAAATCGTGCTAACGCTGCATGCTGCACTATATGCAACCGGCTTCAAATGCACACCTCTGACATGGGCGTGATATATAAAATCCAATGGTTCCCCAGGACAATGGCAGCCACACAATACCTCCATATCCTACACAATCATGAAATACTTCACTGTTGCCGCTGCGATCCTTGCCTCGGTTTCCACTGTGAGTGGGATCGCGTTGGCCCAGCCTCTTGTCAACGAAGCCAATGCAGGTATGGGACTTGTCAACAACATCTTGGCTCTTAAGAACAACGTCGAGAAACTCACGAGCAGTACTGTTAGTGGAGCCTCTGGGACTGGTGCATCAACAAACGCCAGAATCGTGGTGATCAACACCGATCTGGTTTCAAAGTCCTATTCCGGTAAGAAAGCTACTACTACTGTTGGCCCAGACGGAACCGACGCAGACGCTCAGGAACTGTTCACCAGCACTGCTTCTGTCACCAAACTCATCAGAATCTCAGGTACCGAAACTGAGTATATCCTTCCACATAGAACTTCTGGTGTTAGAAGAAAGGTCGTTGCTACCACCACTTCTTATGCAGACTAATCACTGTGAGTTAGTTGATGTTCCTTTTGGTCCCACTCAGTTTCCAACATGGATTTCCAAACCAGCTTCCCATCTCCACCGCTTTACTACTGCCTATTACTTTGCCTTGATCCTTTTATTACGATGCCTCATTGAATTGTGGTTTAAAAAGTCTGGAACCGTTTTGCTTGCCACACTGCACGGCACCTTGCACTCCCACACTTTATCTGGAGCACCATTTGATTATACCTTGAACTCACCACAGACTGTCGACAGACGACTCTTGATTACAGTGATACAAATTCCATGGACGCCACAATGTCAGAACACCAGCGACGACTTTGCATGGATCATCAGATCATCTATCGAACTAGTCTTGGTTTCACTCTCCCTCCGATAGCCGCACCTTGAATCACTTCCACCGATCCCCACTAGAATCAAAACGATACAACGAGCTACACTTATCCTCCCCCTACTACTATTATTTTCTAGATCGATTATATACCTTTTTTTCAAGTTCTGAATTATATTTTATTTTAGCTGTCCCTTAGAATCTATAGAGTTATCATAATCACCTGTCACTTAAATGAGACAATCGAGAAACCCGAGCTCCAGTTGAATACCACTCAGTACTGCAGCATGGGCCACCTGTCAGCGGCACCCGATTCTCCTAAAACGCAAAAATTACGTCCCATCATAAAACGTAACTGGTTGTTTAGGGTTGATAATGCGAATACTTTTGTTAAATATTACTTCGACGGACACTTGGCGTGTCAGATGCCACCTGTATTTTTTACCCATATTGACTTGATCTGTCAGTAAGTAAAACAGTCTCAACCGTTAATGTCTTTGATTCTCATCCAATATTTGTCCTTTCTTCTAAGCCTTGTTGCTTGTATCAGCACAGGCTCCGTAGACTGTTCCTGTATACTGGCTCCGGAAAATCCTTGTTATGTCAATCTCCTCACTAGTCATGGTACTTCCATTATTCTCTGGCAGTGTCTATCACAGTTTCTGCAGCTGGCTCCAGTGTCTGTACCTCCTCTGACACCACCTGCTCCCCCTCCGGCACAGGCCCATCCTCAACTTTGATCACCTTCTCAAACTCAGACGGTGCAACTGCCTGCGCACTAAGAATACTGTCTATCACTTCACCGGCAGTCTTGTACTCATCAAACACTTCACTAGCTAACGACCCGTCCACAGAATCAATAATCGACTCAGGATTAATTTCTCCAAAACTGCTAGGCTCAGTATAAGAAGTGCCCGAATTCAACACAAGCACATCCTCTTCTATAGCCGAGCTCAACAGTTCTATATCACTTCCAACCTTTCCTCTTCCAAAGAGCGTGAAGATATACATCCCAGTAGTCACGGTGTTGTACAACACCCAGATCGCAAAATACACCGGGTACTTCAAGATCCGTCTCCACAAAATCCAAAAACAGCACAACCCCAACCACCCGAGCGCAAGCTTGATTTTACGAAGGTCTGCCACATCGGCTTTCTGCAACTCTTGCACGAGATTTCTCGAAGCAAGCAACGACCCCGACAAAAACTCGTACCGGTCACTCAATCGCAACATCGTGTTAGTAGAATCGGTGAACGTGTCTATCACCAAATCACTGCTGATCACATTCGATTCCATAATTCCATACGTGTGCTGGAGAACCTGTGTAATACTCTGGTTCGTCTTCAACACTTTCTGATTAGTAGACAAGTTCTCCATGGCTTCCGAACGGCCAGCAAACAAATCTTCTCGCAGACCATCTTCAGAGCCCGGTTTGTCCCCTTGCTGATACTCTGCTACTAGCTTTGTTCGCTGGTACGCCACTACCTCGTCACACTTTTGTTCAAGTGACACCTGCAAGTTCCTTAGAGCAGTTCTCAAGTCAGTCAACTGTTCATGCTGTTTCTCATACTCCACAAGCAACCCGACCTTGGTCTGGCCCTGCCGTTCCAATATCGCGTCAATGGCATCGACTGTGGCTTGTCTGCTGGACTCCAACACTAATAATCCACGGTCGATCTGTCGGTACAATTGTGCTACCTTGCTGTTATTCTCTGAATGGAACAGTCCATACTGGATCGTCGCTATGTCTACATTTTTTGCTTGTTCAAGATCATACAACTCAAACTGGATCTTAAGACACAAGTCTCGCAGCTGGTTATATCTCTCGACAATTCCTTTGTTCGTCATTGTTGGAGGTTTATTGATCTGAATAGAGAGGTGTGCTGGATCTGTGGAGACTTGAGTGTATATGCCGGGTAACTTCACACTCAACATTGAAGTCTGCAGTTCTCTACGACTAAGTCTATTGTTGATGTAGAAGAAGTACAAACTGTACAAACCTGAACTTGCAAAAAACAAAAACCATTCAATCAAGCTTATAAATTATTTTATATAGAAACTATTTAAATTCACTCTATTTCACGTCAGCACTTGTGTCTTAAACTATACTGAAGTACCTCAGTAAGTAACAGTACCATACTGTATGGTATTCCCCAACGCTGCCACTAAATCTTCTTAGGTGTGTGCCATTCTTCGTACTGAATGTAATCATCTTTAGGAAACTCGTCATTAGTATCAACCTCTGCGTCTCCTGTCGGCACATTAGTAATCACAGGGTATATGTCTTCATTGTTCAACAACTTAGACCCAGTGACTGCCAACAACACCGAAGCAGCAACTGCTAATATACAGAAGATCCCCCGTCGCGTGAGCGACCACCGAAGACTCTCAATACTGAACTTCAACTCTGAAATCAACTGCGAGCTGATCCTGTTGTCGATCTCCTTGATCCGGATCTTGAGCGACCTCTGCAACAACGTATTGTCTGTCTTATGGTCGTTCACTGCCACGTCCGAATCGTTCTTGCATTCACTCATAAGCGCATTCAACTCGTCGGTCACCGCATTGAGTTCACGGTCAAGCATGAAAAGACTGTTTTTGATCTCGTTCTGATGACTTACACGTGAACTCTTGACTGCCACTCTTAGCTCCGACGATGCCGCCTCAAACAAATAGTTCTCGTTCTCTAGATCAATTCTAGGAGTATATTTCCTTATCACTCTGTCCAAACTGTGCTCCAAAGTGCTTTCAGCTAATGCCACTATCTTTGTAGCTTGAGCATCAGTGAACCCTGCCAGCTTCAATTCCTCAGCCACTGCCAACGTATCAATACAATGCAACGTCTGATCGAGTTCCAACGACTTCTCTTCGCCGTTATTCGTCTGTATAATCTCGTTTTCTTCCAACAACGACTCAGGACTGGCTGCTGTCTCACTGAGTCTTCTTCGAGCCTCAGCCAAGTCATCGCCCAACTTGGTTCCTGTTGCCAATGGACTACTTAGCGGAGCTATAGGGTCCAGTCCAGTAGGCGTGAACCCGGTGGTGCCAAGCCCCCGGAACCGCATATACGACCGGGGCAACCGCCTGCTCATATGCCTTATGGGAGTTAAATATATCGACATTGGTGACGGTACGATGTGGGAGACAGAAGACTAGATGGATTCATCGTGACATGTCGGGATGCGCGGTTACCCGGAGCGAGGCAGGTGAAAAGTTGTTGAACCAGATTCTGTGCTTGAGTAGAAGACGACACACACACGATGATTGGACCTTTCCGAGCCAGTTTTGTTGCTCAAGGAGGATTGCTTTGGTGAGTAGCGGCTGACTTTTTTCTTCTATTATATGTGATAGAATCATTAGACTAACCAGCAGGAAATCTCCTTGGAGAATGTCTGCACATCAGAAATTCAGACAGAGAAAACGGTTACAGAATATCGACCATACTATTGATGTGTTGAAAAAAGGGTTGGAAGAAATAGGAGAGTCGTGTAAATCGATTGAGCGGTTGACAGACAGCAAACAGTTTCCAAAAGAGTCTGAGATGTTGGCCAAGGACAAGTACACGATATTCAACCGGTACTCCAGAGGGTACAGAAAAAGTCTTCATAAGGTACCTAAATGGACGAGATTGTCTAACAGGGTGAATCCAGACCACTTTTAGGGGGTCGTTGGGGGTTGCAGCGGTATTAGTTGTGTGAATAGTGAAGGTGTGAGGACTGACTAGTGAAGTAGTGAAGGTGTGAGAATGACTTGTGAAGTACTAAACGTGTGGTGAATAATAGTAAAGTAGTGAAGATGAGATGTGAATGGCAGGCACGGCTGCCTGTATACATGGACCTTGTTCTGTGTGAGATTTTTCAAAGGAGTACACTGATCGAGTCAATTGTTGTCTCTGAGTGCTTCTATTGATGTCCCGCTTTCTTGTCTCATTTACTGGAAAGCACGGAAGTCGTCCAAGTACTGTGTGGTGGACCTATCTGGTGGACCTACCTAGTGGACCTATCTGGTGGACCGGTGGGGAATTGAACTACTAAAGCCGCTTGCTTTAGTTCATATTGTGTATAGCTTGTTCATAGTAAATCCGTGTTGCATGGATAATTGACCCAATAACATTGATGGTTATTCAAACTTTGTAAACTGTTTCAGTCCCACTATTGTTTCTGGAAATTCAATTGGTCGGTTCTGCGACATTGAATCTATTGAACCTTGCTTGATGGTCCGATCATTGACGTAACTATTTGGTCTCACCTCTCTACATAAGTTGATGCATACTCAATGTCAATCTATAGGATCAGTTGGATTGGAGAGCTGCGTTGATTCTCAATTAATTAGCAGTTCAATGGTTTGATTTGACAGTTTTATGGCTTTAATTGTTTCTAGAAATTGTGGATTAATCTCTATTGATTGTTCCGTGGGTTACTCTGTTAGTTGTCCTTCCATACATCACCCAGACTGATCGGTATTTACAGTTCACGCATAGACTTTACTAAGAACCATAATTCCCACTCCTTGCTTATACCCCTGCTTGTTCTACATTCTCCTAGTTCTCCTTTTTTCTCCACACCTTGCCATTGCTGAGTGTTCAACTGTCTCTAATCTACTACTCTCACTTATTACATTGCTTCATCAACTAACATTCAAACATAACTAACGTCCCTCTAACATCTAACATACATGTAACATCCACTAGCTTCCAACGAATATCCCTAACGTCTCTCTAACAGCTTTCTCAACTTAGCTTAGTGCGATCGCCGTCTCCCAGACATCCTCCCACTCCCCATCCCTTAATCCGTGCACAAATCATACATTAATTAACCTTTCGCTACTTGACTTCTGGTGCGGTACCAGTGTTCCATCCCAGACACTCGCCCTACCTTATCCCCAGAAAAACTTGTCGGGGTTTGGCAAGAATCGGTCGGCACCACAGACTTCCACACACCACCACTAAGCGAGTATTCAGGTTTCGACAACTCCTGGACCCTGAGTCACCAATTCTTCGGGGCACCTTATTTCCATCCACGTCTAGTTTGTCCGGCGCTAATTTCGAAATTGCAATTTAGCCTAATTGGTACGCCAATGGCAACCCTGGTCAACCAAGTGCTCTAGCTGCCTCTACTCCAAACCTGCCATCGATCTCCGTTGTCTACTATATTTATTACCACTGCCATGAAACCCAAACACGCCTACAAACACACTCCCAGGGCCTGCCTTGAATGCCGGGGCCGTCACTCTAAGTGTGACGGTAAGCTTCCCATATGTTCCTACTGCGAGGCCAAAAACAAGACTTGTGTGTACGTTGAAAGCAAACGAGGAGGGTCTAGACAAAAAGGAGTGTCGAAGAAGAAAGATATCGTGCTCACGGACTCTTCCGGACTGACTCCTAGCCTCTCGGGGTTCCGTCTGCCAGACCAATCAAACCCCGGTGGGGACTTTGCTGACGACCTTCTCCTCCTTCCATGTCTTGACAAGAAAGACCCCAACTGCAAGCACAAGGACTGCCCGGGTGCCAGGTCGATGCTCGACAGCGGCGACAGTATTTCGAACTTGCCTTGTCACAAACACCGTGACTCTGAAGACTCCAGTGTGGAGATCCATCTGGTGCGAACCAGAGTGCCCAGATCAGACAAAAAGCCTCAGTCTGACATCTCCGAAACCTTCAACTCGTCCACTCCGGCGATTCCGGTGCTCACTGATATCACCAATTTTGTCGACCTTGACACTCTAGACTCGGGTTATATTCTCAACCAGTACTATGACAGGTTCCATCTTGCGCACCCGGTTGCACCTCCGCGCAACGAGATCGAGCAGTTTCTCACCAGCGACGAGTCCTGCTACCGCGAATGTCTCTTGGTGATGAAAGTGTTCAATGACGGCTACTACACTGCCATGTGTCATGCCGACGTCAACTATGTTGCTGACAGACTCTTGCAATGTTACCAAGAGATCATGAAACCGACTCCCGATGTCTTGACACTTCAGAACCTCTTGCTTGTTAGTGTGGTGGCTCATATCTCTGGTCTCCATGATTTCTCTTCTAGTATCCGTAATCAAATCGTGAAAATAATCACAGAGTACGAGGTCACCAGTCTTGACTCAGACACTTCTTCTCGAGACCCTCCATACATCCTGACTCCATCATCTATGTCTTCGTCAGGATCTATGGACATCTCGTATGGACTATGTCGCTCACAGAGATTTTCGAGGGTGCCGTTTGATAAATTGTTAGATGCCACTCGTCGATGTTTCTGGGAGTTCTATTTCTTTGATATCATCATTGGTTCTGCAGACGGTAAGACACTATCTAAGCTAGCTTCAATGGAACACAAGATCGCGTATCCTACCAACCCTCCTCCTAAAGAATTCGATTACCAGAGCAGAGCAGAAGCAGGCCATTTGGTCAGTGACGCAGTGCGTATTAATTTGAACTTGATTGAGAACAAGCCAGTCATGGGTCTAATAAAGGGTTTGACTGCCTCAATTGAAAACATGAACATGAGATTCCAAGACCCAGCATCGTTCAAGGCTCCTTTCCTTATAAATGCTCGAGGAACCGTCAACGAAGGTGTGCATCAGGCGATTATCTTGTTCAACTATGCCAAGATCTTTGCTCATAGACCGTTCTCGTTTCTTTGGAAGAGTGATATTCCTCAGAACCCAAGATGTACAAACGCAGTATTGGAAGACACCACTTTCAATCCACCGTCAAAAATGAACGCACGCAAACTCATAGAAACAAGAAAAACCTTGGACGCGGCAGAGATGATCATTGGACTTCTAATGGATACCGGAGCCTCCAGGGTGATAGAACGGACCCCAGTGTTTGCGTGCTCATTGGCACTTTCTTCTCTCGTGCATATCAGTGCGTATATTTGGATTGAGGGCCAGATGAGTTCTGACGGTAACGAGTCGTATGGAGATTTTGGGAAAGCAGACCTTGAAGTATATGCTGAGTATATCAAATTGGGGCTCAATGCAATAGAAAAAATCGCAGAACATTGGATCTTGTCCAACAAGCTTATCAAGCATATCAAAGAAACAATAGCCAAGCTTATACCGAGCTTATACAAGGAAATTAAGACACCTCCACTTCGACCTCAGTCTCCTCCTATCTTAGAAGACGTGGATTCTGGTCCACCTCCACTTGAAATGAGCTGGCCTGATGGTCCACGGTTGGACAGGAATGATAAGTTCATCCCTGAGTTTGTGGCTGAATCGTATTCTCCAGTGTCAGAGACTGGTTGTAATTGGATCGATAAAATGTTGGGAGACGATGAGCTTTTCAATGTTGATAATTTGCTTAGCACTAGGATTTTCTGAGGGTTGGACGTTTGGTAGATTGATGATTATTCGGTGTCACGGTTTATGAATAGTTAATGGATTTAGTGGTTTTTGAGGTTGCCTGTAGGTTTGTCTGTGGAGGTGCTTGTTTGAGCACCTGATCTTAGCTTTTGAGTTTGAGAAAGTCTACTTCATTCTAATCAAGGTTCACAGGTTTTTCATTTGTAGCTTTGAATATAGTGCTGAAACTCTGTTGCTGTTGTAACTTGACAACCGAAGCGTTATTAGCAGCCTACCACATTCAAACCTCATGCCCAGTGTCATTACTTAGAGCAGTCTACATCCATAACCACTCAATGCTCCCACTATATTTATTCTAACTTTTAACTTTGTATTCTCAGATTATTTCTTTTTGATGTCTTACTACAAATCACTCTACCTTGGGCAAACCACCACATCCATGCATGTCGAAACCGCATCACGAAAAATGGAGTACTTGAGATATTTCAGTGATCGGTGAAGCGCATCGCACAGAGTTATGAAGCTCAAGATCTCTACCGCGTCAGTTGACAGGTTTAAAAGTGAGTGGTTAGAAATTCAACAAGTGTCTTAAATGCAGACTTAATTTTAGAAGATCACAAATGATCAATACCAACCTCTTTGCAATTTACTAACGACAGACACCTTGGCTACTGTCGTTGGACTCCGGAAGTACTGTGTGCTACGATTCTCTCCAGACCAATTGAATATCGTCTCAGCATCATTGAACGATCCCCAAGTATGGTGTCGTCTAGCCACCAGTATCTTTGACGTTTACGAAGTGGAGTCTGCTCGTGATAATATCATCAGTCTTGAGATCAACATCGAGCTGTTGTTCAGTGTATTGAGGAACTACGAGAAAGCCGCCTCAGATGGAGTTCATATCCGACTTCAGAGGAAATTGGCCAATGAAATGACAGACACTAACCAAGGACAGAACAAGAAATTAGCTAGTTTGTCTGTGATATACACTGAACTGATCAACGGTACAGTGATCAATCACTCGTTCAAAATCCCGATCCGATTACTTAAGAAAGAAAGTGATGAACGGATCATCGAGCCAGAACTCAATTCCGTCGATTTGCTTTTGAAACTACCTGATACCATAGCGTCGCTTTTCAAGAGAATCGATCGGTTCAAGAATGCTAAGAACTTGTCGATCTGTGGTGACCGTTCTGGTAACTTATCGCTAATGTTGAACGATGATGATCTTAAAGTGATTCTTTCATGGAACGACAAATTGTTAGTTCAGAGGCACCCGCAAGACAATTCCAGAGAAAGCGGGGCACTGCTGAACGAAGTTACTAGTGTTGACATCAAATTGAAAGACTGGAGATTGGGAGTGAAATGCTGCGATCTCTGTTCCAACGTAGTGCTTATTCTCAGTCAGCCTTACGCTGTGGTGCTACACTGTTACCTTGACGATACCGACGACGTGGAAATCATTTATTATATTAACGGAATCACTAGTGACAACGACGCCTAGGCAGCAAATTCGTTGATATACTTGACCAAGCTTTGCACAGTGTCCAAGTCAATGGCGTTGTACAAACTGGCTCTGATCCCTCCGACAGAACGATGGCCCTTCAAACCGGTCAACCCACGTTCCTCTGCCCCTTTCAAGAACTTGGCTTCGTTTCCGTCTCCTTTCAAAGTGAACACCACGTTCATCTTGCTGCGCACTGCTGGCTCCACCGGCAACACAAACAAGTCCGGGTACTTCTCCAAAGTCAGGTACAACAACGCAGCCTTGTCCTCGTTCTGTTTCTGCTGGGCCTCCAACCCGCCGTTTTTGATCAAGTTCTCAAGAACCAAGTTCAAGATATGCACGGTGAAGATCGGGATTGTGTTGTAGGCACTGTTGTTCTTCACCACCGTAGGGAAGTGGAATGCAATGGGAGTGATAGGAATGTCGAGTTTTCTGAGCTCTTCGGTGGTTGGCTGGTCCAACAACGATTTCTTGATAATGAAAATCGTGATTCCTGCAATGCCCACGTTCTTCTGGGCCCCAGCAAAGATCAAGCCGTACTTACTGACATCGACCTTTCTCGACAAGAAGTTCGAGGACAAGTCGGCCACAAGCTCGATCTCGCCGTTGTTGGTGATCTCGGTCGGTGGGTCTTGGAATTCCACTCCATTCACTGTCTCGTTGTCACAATAGTACACATAAGCAGTGTTGCTGGAGTCGAGCTTGTTCCATTTGGAAACAGGTTCAATGTTACCAAACTTACCGTCAATTCCATTGGTGACGAGCTCAGCATCGATTCCTAACCGTTTGGCTTCTTCATACGACTTCTTACTCCAGGTACCTGTCACTATGTATCCGGCCTTACCTTTCTTACCAGTTTTCTTAGCAAACGAAGCAAGCAAGTTAGTGGCCACCACAGAGAAACCAGTGGTGCCTCCGCCTTGAAGGAAGAACACCTCGTGGGTGTCTGGGATAGCTAACACTTTCTTGAAATTGTCCTTGGTGGTGTTGATGATACTGGTAGCATCCTTGGACCGGTGGGAGATCTCAGCTACTCCAATACCGTTGTTCAAATAAGTGATCAAATCAATTGAGGCTTGCTGGAGAACATTGGTAGGAAGCAAGGCTGGGCCAGCTCCAAAATGAGTTGGTTTAGGACGATCCAATGAGTGTGACATTGTGTGCTACAGTAACACTCATTCATGAAATATCTTGAGTGAGATTTGTGTGCCCGAGTGAGTCATGTGTACCAGCGCGGTGGGTCATTGTGGGAGTGACTATGGGGGCTTACAAGCCAGAAATAGAACATGAGAAACAGGTCTGGTATTAGGGCAATGGATATTCTATACAAACTGGTAAGAATTTGGTTGTTCTGGACATGGGGCGGCAGCGGTGTGCGACAAGCAGGTCGACTAGTCGGCTGCGGTTCTGGGCAGCCGTGATCCTTAGGTAATCCTTAGTAATAATATGTAGCACCTAGAGTGGTACTTTTGAGATGTGGTGTAACTATGGTGGAGCGTAGTGGAGAGAAGTAGAGCGAAGTAGACCTCACAGTAAATGAATCGACAATGCTCACGCTATGTCCTCTCAGATTTAGCTTGGTCGCTGGATTTAGTTCCTTTGGGCAGGTACAACTGAGAAATCGTGGTGCGTTCGTCGATCGACCGGTCAAACTGTGGTTCGTAAGGGAGTTCCGAGTCCTCGTCGTCGTCGTCGGGCCCGTCGTCTTCAGCTCTACGTTTCCTGCTCGACTGCTCGTCCGGTTTGCGGAAATAATCGTTCTGTTTATACTGCGAGTAGTACTGCTGCACTTCGTTCTGAGCTAAAGGTGCCTGTTCTGCATACGCTCCAGACAGCTCTACTTCTCTGCCAGGCATCTGCTGGCCATGTTGTTCCTGCTGCGAATAGTAGTAATCGTAGTACTGCTGCCACATTTTCCATTTCCGTCGGCGGCCCCCGTGGCAGGGACCGTGGTGTGGAAAGAAGGGGCCGTGGTGTGGAGGCGGAGGTGGTGGCCAGTACGTTCCGTCGAATGGAGGAGGAGGAAACGGCGGAGGGAACCCACCAGGGTGTGCAAAGTGGCCAGGAGGAGGAGGAGGAGGCGGCCAGAACTCGTGCTGGTCCATCGGCGGTCCTCCATGCAGATACTCTTCTTCGTCATACATCGGCCCAGGCTTTCTGGCATACACCTGATCCCCTCCCCTCACCATCTTCTGATACCCATTGGGACTGTGTCGCAGCGGATACTCGTCGTCGTCCTCGCTGTAGCGCACCCTGCCTGCTCGGGACTCTGCCCCCGACTCTTGATCTTCGGTGGCCGACCTGTTGCTGTCAGACTTGCTCCGGAGAACGTCTGCGATTCGGTACTGCAACTGGACAAGCTCGTCATACGACGCCAGCTCGAGTAGCCCCTGGGGGACCTGTTGTAGCAAGCTCATGGTTTCAGGGTCCCTGGGTGGCTCTGGTCATCTATGGCGCAGCAAAAATCACTCTGACGGCTCTTGTATCTAAGCCTTAGCTGCTGGAGTATGGTACCTTCTCGCTGGCACGGTTCAGGGTAAATCGCTGCGAGTTCTCACCCTGCTTTGCCGGAGGCTTATATCGCTAGTGTGGTTTGAACTCAAAACACTGATCTGGTAGTCGCACAGTGTCCCTCGGGCGCCATTGGAAGCTACAACGCAAGCCTGCTAGCAACCAACAGAAATTATTTGCAAACTTAAGATTGTGTGCGCAGCCTGGTTAATATATTGGCAGCAAGCCTGGGCTGTTAACCCGGGTCACTGGTCACTTGCAGGCGGATGCATGGGCATACTCCAACGGTGTGGGTCCTTGGACGTCTTCCTTGGACATCTTCCTTTACGGTCTGTGCAAATCTGTGCATGTCATATGATCTGAAAAAATTTATGAGATGGGCTCTAAGCTTACAGTACTAATTATACTAAACCATAGAACATGCCCAGAAAGAAGTCGGCTGCTAAAAAAGCTAAGGAGCTTGAATTGAAGCAGAAGGTCGAGGAACCTGTGGTTTCTGTTGAAGATTCTGCAAACTCTGAAGAAGTCAGTTCTAATGAGTCTGGAGACGAATCTAGTAGTAGTGAAGAAGAAGACGAGTTCGGTGATTTGTTGGATCCAGAAACCGATAGCAAGATCACTGAGGTGTTGAATGCTTTGAAATCTAATGATAAATCTTTGTTGGATGGCAAGAAACGGTTTTTTGAAGACCCAGAAGATGCAGTGAAACGTATTGAGTCTAAAACAGGGTCTCAAAAACCTTTGTATTTGAAAGATTACCACAGAATGAACTTGCTTGAGCATGGGACCTCGGAAGTTGCTGACGATGAGCCTGTGAAAACGTACCAGGATGAACAAAATGAAGCCAAGCAGCAGTTGGTGTCTGAGATCAACGATGCGTTTGGTGAAGTGTCAGATGATGAAGATGAGTTCTTGCAGAAACGAAGTGGTGAGAAAGTGACCAAGACCTCGCTTCCTGATCCAGAAGAAAACCAAGAGAAGTATCTTGATGAGTACATTAACCAGCAAGCTTGGATTCCTAAGACAAAGGCTGAGATGAAGGAGTTGAGTGTTGGCAATGTTGATGCAGCTGAGATCAAAGCAGAGCAAGAGTTTGACGATGCAGTGGAAAACTTTGAGAAGGTTTACAATTTCAGATACGAGGATGCTAACTCTGCCGAGATCATTTCGTATGCCAGAAACCAAGCTACCATGAGAAGATCCAAGATGAACAGTCGTAAGAAGCAGCGATTGAAGAAACAGGAGAAGATCAAGGAGGAGAAAGTCAAGCATGAAGAGAGAGTGACCAAGAAAAAACAAGAAAAGGTCAACAAAGTCATGGACCGGTTGGCTTTAATTGAGAAAGAGGTTGGTGGAGACGTTGACAGCGATGTTCTTAAGAAAGTATTTGGTGACAGTCTTTTGAATGATGACTTTGATGATGCTGACTGGGACACCAAGATGAGTAAAGTGTTTGATGAGAAATACTACTCGGCAGAGAAACCAGAGTTTGATGAAGATGACGAGATCATGAAAGAGTTCTATGACGAGAAGAAGAAAGAACAAGACAGTGACGATGAGCCTGAGCAGGAAGATGAACCAGTAGCTAAGAAATCAAAGAAAGAAAAACATGCCGAGAAGAAGGCCAAGAAGAAGAACAAGGAGTCTTTGAAAAAGCAAGCTGAAGAAATCGTTCAATCGAATCTTTTGAAGGTGGAGAACGAGGTCGAGAAAGAAGAGTCTGCAAGCAAGGAGGGTGAAGAAGTGAGGTTCAAGTACAGAGAAGTGGACCCGGAGTCGTTTGGGTTGACTTACAGAGAAATCCTCACTGCCAAGCCTGCTGCCTTGGATAAGTATATTGGATTGAAGAAGTTTGCTCCTTACAGAGACACACAGTTGATCAACAAGGACAAGAGAAAAGTCAGCAAGGCTCGACGGTTGAGAGAGTGGAGAAAGGAGACGTTTGGTAAGGAGGAAGGATTGCAGTAGGCCATAGACAATACAGATTACGATTGCTACACTGTCCATCTAAATCATATATGGTATGTAGATTATACAATATTCTATCAAGTCATGGCGAAGGCCACCCACTTGGTTTAGCTTAAACTTGTCTATCAACTGAACGAGAAACATCAACCCCATTGATCTTTTGAGTGTAGGACGACGTAGGATGCCATTTACGGATACTGCGGATCTCGTCATTGGCGTACCCTGGGATCTTGATGTTAAAAGTCTTGTCCAAATGCAACTGGATATCCTTGGACTCGACTGCATCTGCTTTTCTTCTTTTGGCTAACTGGCAAGCAAACGAGGTGACACTGGTGACAAACTCGTCGGCCAAATCCAACAAAATCTCTTCCACGTCTCCTCCTACTACAGTCTCACCGTCTCCTTCATCGGTACCAACCGTTTTCACAAGCTCGCTCAATTTTCTTTTAGTGACCACTCTGTTCTGTCCTCCAGTCTCAACATCAAGTTCTGGTAATCTCACTAGTCCAGGCGTCGACAATGCAGGAACAGTTGCAAACCCGTTGTTGATGCTAGGCTTCAAGTCCTTAAGAAGCACCGGCTCTATAGGTTTGAGGTTCAATTCCTTGGAAATAGGAATCAGCGACACAGGCTCTTTCAAGATATTCTTCTGGATCAACGACGCAGTGAACTCCGAGTTGTCTCCAACATTAGGATCGATCTTGCTCTCCACCAAACTCGACAGCTCTGTCTTGGTCACTGACGGCTCAGTTTTCACTTCAGGTGCTGGTTTCTGTTGCTGCTGCTGGGCAGTAATAGGTTTCAGTGGAGCCTGAGGTTGCAGCTGAGGAGCTTGTCGAAGCATGATATTTGGCGACTGCACTCCAGAAGGTTTGATCTGCGGCTGCGATTGAGGAAGCTGAGGCATCATCATTGGCTGCTGGGCAGGCTGTGGCTGTTGTTGTTGAGGCTGTTGAGGTCTTTGCTGAGCCGCCATTGGAGACTGAGGAACAATTGGTGAACGACCTATTGGCATTGCTTGTTGGTTATTCATCTGCATTGGCATGTTGACAGGCAGCGACACCATGTTTGGAGAACTAGGGTGCGGTGACATCTGGTTCATTTTCTGTTGCATTTGCTGCTGGGCAGTCATCTGAGGCACCGGCACCCCATTAATTCCCAACTGATTAGGAACCTGTTGCGTATTGTTTCTTGCAGCAGCAGCGGCAGCAGCAGCTTTCATCTGGCGTTGTTTCTGGAACTGCTGGATCAATGCCACTTGCTGTTGAGGTGTGAGCTTGCTTAACATTGCTGGGTTCAACTGTACACCAGGCAACATCATCGAGGCAGCATTGGCCGTATTGGTATTAGTGTTGGTGGCGGTGCTGTTGTTCGGGAAATTGTTGTTGCCTTGCATGTTCTGATTGATGAGTCCTGGATTAGGCAGAATAGGAATCGATTTCGGCCCATTGTCCATCATCATGGTGTTTTGCATCATGTTGAGATTTGGAGACTGCATCTGGTTCTGCTGTGGCATCTGCTGGAGCATCTGGGACTGGCGAAGTTGCTGCTGTTGTTGTTGGTTTGGTTGTTGGTTCGTTTGCTGGTTAGGTTGCAGAGGCTGTTGTTGAGGCAGCTGCTGCTGGGGTTTCTGTCGTTGTTGCAGCTGAACAAGCGCAGAAATCGAGCCTCTATTCTGTCTAATGCTCTGGTTCAATTTGAACATCATCACTTTCACCTGGTCCAGTTTAGCTTGAGTAGTCTTCAACTCCTGACGAACCTGCTGCGCAGTCTCTGGAGGTAAATCTGGTTTCTGAAGAAGATTGCGATAGTGGTTGATTTTTTTCGTGTAGTCGGTATGCATATAATTGAGTTTCTTCATATGCTGGACCTGGGTCATCAAAGGTACGTTGTTACGAGAAGCTGCCGACATCTGAGACTCGCCAGACTTGTCGGTGCTTCCTGCACTTTTACTGGCGTCTGAAGACCCGTCTTTCAGGTCCACGTCCTTGCCAGCACTACTTTTATCCGAATCATCTTTCATTCCCCCCGCAGCTTGGTTCATGGCTCCTTGGTTCATGTACATGCCATTGAAATTCATGCCCTGAGTGTTGGTATTAATGTTGTTGTTCATGGCTCCTGAGCCTCCAGCACGCTGCTGCATTTCCATCATCTCCATCACTTTATTCACTAGATTGGCGTTATTTGGTGCTGGGCTGCCAGCTTGGTTCTGGGTATTCATGTTCATATTTGTAATATTGGCATTATTAGTCTTGTCTTGATCAAATTGCTGTTGACGTTGTTGTTGTTGTTGTTGCTGTTGCTGTTGTTGCTGTTGCTGTTTCTGCTGTTGTTGCTTAAGTTTTTGTTGATTCGTAAGTGTCAAGAGTAAACTCTTAATCTTAGCAGCAGTAGCAAGATGCTTCTTAGCCTCTTCAGTGCCAGCCCCAGCTTTGTTGGCAAGCTCCACTGCTGACTTGTACCTCATTATTAGCTGCTGCAATTGCTGCTGGGTCAATTGCTTCAACTGAGACTGTCCCCCGGCAGCCAGTTGTGCGCCCTGGTTGTTCATGGCCGATGTTTGTTACTATTCCTTACGGTCACGTTCAACCCTTGCAAATCCTAAACTGGAAAACCCGATTTTTCTTGCCGTGATTAAGTCCGACCCGGCCGCACACAATCAAATCGCTTTTTGAACTCAGATGGATCGAGAAACTGCTGGACTGGTCCTTAGGTATCCCGGTGTCTGACCCTCGTTACTGACGTTGGGTTTTCAAATCGATCTAATTTCGGCTCACGATTTCATGGTCATGTGACTTGGCCCGATGAGGTGCCATCTGGATGGGTGGTTCAGTGACAATCTCAGATTCAGTAGACTCTTAAACTCTGGTTAGGCAGTACCACACAAGAACACACAAGAACACAAGAACAAGCTTCTCTGTATTAGAGTCACACAGTAATCATTAATCACAATGACCTTGGCAATACCCCGTGGGTTCAAATTGTTGCCGGTGTCCAAGGCATTATTATTTGTCAATGTGCTTGGACCTTTGGCATGCTCGATGTTTGGAGTCAAGTATTTGTTCTATTTGAAGTTCTCTCCATATATATATGAATGGGGCCAGTACTGGCGGTTGTTGACCAACCAGGTGTTTTTCAGTAACGAGTCCCAGGTGCTCTTTAGTTCAATTGTGTTCTATTATTTCCGAGTTCTAGAACGCCTTCAGTCACCCCATCGGTACGTGCTGTTGCTCATTCTTGTGTACCTCTACAACATTGCGTTTGTGGTGGTAACGAACGTGCTATTCAAGGTGTTTGTGGCTGAGAAATGGAACGTGATCCAGCATCTAGATTATGCTAGTGGTCCGTTCCCAGTGCTAGGTGCTTTATTGTTCGAGTACTATTTCTACATTCCTGTGGTGTACCGGTTTGAAGTCAGTGAAGTGCTTCCTTGGGCTAGTGGTAAAGCAGTGTTTTCTGATAAATTGTTTGTTTATTTGTTATCTCTTCAGCTAGCAATGAGCGATGGATTTGGATCTTTCATACCGATGCTTACTGGTTGGATCCTTGGGTTACTTATTAATTATCAGATCTTGCCAGGTAAACAGTGGCGGATGCCGTTCTTCAAGCGCATCCTTAAGTTTTTCCATAGAATCGCAAAATCCAGAGCTCCTGACCAACAGAGAGTTGCTGTTGACGACACTGCCGTGGAAAACGGTGCTACGGACGGATCTCAGAGTCCAGGAGGCTTGATCCAAGCACAAATGGAAGCCACACTTCGACGCTACGGGCTGAACTAACGGCGATTAGTTTCGTGATTCTTAGTTTCAACGTTTATGACTCTTAGCTTCAATGTTTACAATTCTTGGTTCAATGCTCGCAACTCTTAGCTTCAATGTTTACGATTCTTAGTTAATGTCCGTGATTAGCTTGTGTTCTTTCTTCGGTTACCATACATTCATATTACAGGTCCAACCATTACCCCATGTATTCGCCTATAAAGCATTAGTTTCCTTGTAGAGCCACTTGGCAGCCCGGATATCGTTAAGTTTCATCAAGTACGGAGTCAAGGTGGCTCTGATATGTGCATGGAAGTTGTTGGTCCACTCAAGCTCAAAGCTGGTCATCCGTTTCTTGTCTATGAGATTCAAGTTGAAAGGCACCATGGTGAGGTACCCGAACTTGAGGAAACTGTTGCCGTTCAAGTCTCGCTTGTCGTTGCTTTTCAACACCTCAAGATCGCTTTCGATTCTGATTCCAAAGTGGTAGTCTTTATAGTATCCAGGCTCATCACTGATCACCTGGCCTGGCAAGAACGTGCAGTTTCTACCAAAATATATAGGACCTTCGTGCACCGACAAGAACGATCCAATCCCGTGTCCTGTTCCGTGTCTGTATTCAAGACCATACTCCCATAATGGAGCACGGGCAAGTGTGTCTAACGTGATTCCTGTGGCAGTGTCTGGAAACTCTGCCTTTGCAATTCCAATGTGTCCTCTAAGCACCGCCGTGTATGCGATTTTTTCTTCCTTAGTAGGTTTGGTGAAATGCAAAGTTCTAGTAATGTCGGTGGTTCCATCAAGGTACTGTGACCCTGCATCACAGAGGTATACTTTCTTAGGATCTATTATGGAGTTGACCTCGAAGCTTGGTTCGTAATGGTTGGAGGCTGCATTAGCACCAGAACTGGAGATCGTGGTGAAACTCACGCCTTTGTAATTGGACATTTTGGATTTGAAGTATTCGAGCTTGAGAGCTCCCTGGTACTCGTTGAGCACTTTCTTCTCTTTGGTCAACTGTTCTTCGAGCCAAGCAAAGTACCGCACCAAAGCAATGCCGTCTTTCACTTGAGCAAGTTTCATGCCGTAGATCTCGGTCGGGTTCTTGACACTTTTCAAGAGCTCGAGTAAGTTGAGCAACTTGTAGTTGACTACCGACAACGTCTTGATGAGTCCGTACGACACATTGGTCGACAAGATATAGTAGTAGGTGTCGAAGTTGATGGCAAGAGCAGAGAGATCGATCCAGAACGCCCCGTAGTCTTTGATGATCAAGTTGTTGATCTCGACGTTCAAGTAGCTCTCGACGGTTTTGGTGACTTTCTCAGGGTTGATGTAGAACCGGACCTCGTCTCTGGTGATGATCAAGTACGCAAAGAAAAGAGGAGTGGTTGCAAAATCGTTGCCTCGCAAATTCAATGTCCATGCGATCTCATCAAGCTGAGTCACTATGATCCCAGTAGCATTCTCGGCTTCGATTCTGTCTCTAATACGAGCAATCTTCTTGTTAGCAGATTCTCCTGTGAACTTATATGACAACTCATAGATCGGTTCCAGTGAACGATACGGCTTGGTGTCCCAGATCTCGTCGATGAAATTGTTGTGCAACGGTTTGAAAACGTACCCTGACTCAGTACATCTTGTCTCAAGACTACGGCCTACACTAAGAGAAACCAATTTAGGATCCACCGACAACGTCTTGTGTTTCAGGGACTTCAACTGAGAAATCGCCCATGATTGCCAGGTCGGGGTACCTGCCACGCCCTGTTTCAAAAGCTCCCAGTTGGCATCAAGCTGTTTCTCTGCCTCAAGGAAGTATCTGCTGTCGGTAGCAAGAGCTGCCTTGGTAAGAGACACCACAGCAACACCAGCAGACCCGTTGAACCCACAGATGTAAGCTCTCCGTTCGTCGCAGCTCGCAGTGTACTCACTCTGGTGCTCGTCCTCCGATGGCACCACATACACATCGACGTTGTTGGCGATCATCAACTGCCGGAGTCGATAGAGTCGCTGGGTGGTGTCTACCTCGGTAGTGGTAGCCTCGTCGTACATGCCAACGTTCAGCTGCGAGAATATATGCTGGTCGTTGCGCTTGTCGTCGTCAATGTTGAACTTGTCGGCGATGATCTCGTTGGGACTGAAGTTGATCACGTTGTTGAAACTGTACTCCACGGCAACGTCTTCGTCTGGGTCTTCATCATGGTATGAGTCCTTGGCAATATCGTCGTAGTTGTCCTTGTTCACAATAATCTCAGACCGGATGTTCTTGATCAGTTTCTTGGTGCCACTGGAAAACCGGTTGAACACGTTGGGGAAACAGTTGAGGATCGGAGACTTGACTCGACTCTGTTTCTCCATGATCACTTCACTCGAGGAGTTGGAATCAGTCTTTGACATGGTGATGTCCGGGGACTTGATACTTGGATCCATGATTCTGTCAAACCCTGATTATTATCTCGACACTGAGAAGAATGCAGATTCAAAAAATAAAAAATGTGCTGGGCTCTAACTCTACACCTTGAGCCTATCAGCCAAGGGGAACCAACACCCACCGCTGTAAGATAGATTCGCGCTGCAGTGTGATGCATGATGTCACGTGCGCTCAGGGTCGCCCAGCACACTAGAGGCACCAGTTACTGGATATGGCTGAATGATTGATTGACTAAGTGTTTAGTGTGGGATATGACACAGATTGAAGGTGCAACGAATATACGGTTTGACTTGCACCACAATGAAAGGCCAGGATTGACTCTGGAGTCAATTACCCGCTTAATTTATCCCGGAATGAAGATCGTATTGACCTGAGACACCTGCCCCGTCGGACATGCTGCCACCGAGTGGCATGTGCACGTGATTTTGCTGGTGCCAGGGCTCGTGTGCGGGCTGGTCTTGAATTTCACGGCAGGTCCCAGTGCTGTTGTAGGGAGTGTTGGTTTGGAAAGCGATTCTACAAGACTTAGCACTGGTTCTATTGTAATGTCACTGGACGACAGCATTTTGAAGGAGTCGAAGCCGCCGAGGTTTCCTCTTTTGGACTGTCTGCCTCCGTTTATCTTTGATGTATCTGGAGACACTGATTCCGAAACATCCAAGCAAACCACCAGTTATGTTGGGGCCATCGCACACGAGTCTGATCTGAACCCCGAATTGAAACGAGACTCCTCGATCACCATCCATCCGTTGCTGACTCCTATAGACACCGAGCCGGGTGAAAATTCTCACCACAGCAAGAAGAGAAGTGCCAACGATCGCAGCTCCGATGACTACAACGGTGATTCCGATCACACAGGAGATGTGCCACAGCGAAAACGCAGGGTCATCGAGACCTCCACCACCAAGGAAGAGCACCAGGCCGATCCTGTGGTCCAGCTGATTGCAAGAGAGTTCTCGGAGTTCCCAGAACTGACGTATACCCAACTTCCTCTTCCGTCACCATCCGCGTCGCCTGTGCATAATTCTTTCCCGGTAGATAACTCGCCCGAGCTCGACATAATACCTGAGCACCTGGAGCTGGGCCGGTCGAGTCCGTTCAACTTGGACTCGTTGCTTGACGGCGATGGCTTGAAACGGTTGCAGATGTCGAAGATCCTGCCAAAGAATTCCAGGAACGCGTTGCTCTACAGTATACTTCAACAGACAGACCGTAGTACGCTTTCGACACTTGTGCACCATGTGGTGAAACGGCTCCAGTTCGATATGCTTTCGAACTTTCCTCCGGAGTTGGTCACCAAGGTGTTGTCGTTTCTTGACTTCCGGTCGCTTGTCAAAGTCAGCATGGTGTCTAAGAACTGGGCGATTTTAGCCAACAAAGATGGAAAGTTGTGGGAAAACTTGATCCATCGTGACAAACTCATCAACGATCCAGGCACCCTTGAAAAAGAAAAACTGAAATTCCATTCGATCGTCGACAAGTATTATACCATAGATGAGCTGTACTACGGAGCAGCTCGTGACAAGTACACCCGAGCCTGTTTCCTGCCAAGCTTCTACAAGCTTGTTTACAAAAAACATTACATTATCAACCAGCACTGGAGCTCGCCGTCGTTCAAACCAAAACCGATCTCCTTGAAAGCTCATGGCGAGCATGTGATCACCTGTTTGCAGTTTGACGAAGACAAGATCATCACTGGGGCCGACGACAAGATCATGAACGTGTTTGATACCAACACCGGCAACAAACTCATGTCTCTTGAGGGTCACGAGGGTGGTGTCTGGGGTTTAAAATATATTGGTAACACTCTTGTGAGTGCAGCCACTGACAAAACGTTGCGGGTGTGGAACTTGAAAACCGGAAAATGCACCCATATTTTACGAGGTCACAATGCAACCGTCCGTTGCTTGGATATCATCGAACCTGAAGTGATAGGCAAGGACGACCGTGGCCAGGATATAGTGTTTCCAAAGACCCCTATTCTTGTGAGTGGGTCGCGAGACTACAACTTGAACATGTGGGACCTATCCATGATTAAGGGCGACGACATACTTAACAAGCGATACGGGGTCACTTACACTGCCGAGGAGGTGGCCGAGTCTGCTAGAGAGCTTGATGCTGCCAACGGGGCTCCGATCGAGCTCACCAGCACCAGCAAGTATTTCCTTGCTTGTCTTAAAGGCCACTCTGCGTCGGTGCGAACCATTTCTGTCTGTGGTAATATCATTGTGTCTGGGTCGTACGACACCAATGTGCGAGTGTGGGATGCACAGGCTCGTAAATGCAAGCATGTTCTTAGTGACCATACTTCCAAAGTGTATGCTACTGCCATTGACAAGAAACGCAACAGAGTGCTTTCTGGATCATATGACACCACAGTGAACATCTGGGATATCGACACTGGTGCAAAGCTCTACACTTTGAATGCTCACACTTACCTTGTTGGATTGATCCAGTTGTCACCAAACAACTTGGTGACTGCGGCTGCAGACTCCACTGTGAAAGTCTGGGACCCAGAAACCGCAGAGCAAAAGTTTGATTTGCAAGGACCTTCAGGGGCCATCACTTGTGTTCAACATAACGACAAGAGAGTGATCTCAGGGTCTGCCACTTTGCTTATGTGGGATATCAACACGGGGCAGATGATCAGACAGTTGTTGGATGATACCACGTTTGTGTGGCAGGTGAAGTTTAATGATAAAACTTGTGTCGCTGCAGTGCAAAAGAACAATGAAGCATGGATAGAGATCTTGGATTTCGAGACTCCTGCCTCGTAGAAAGAAGGAGAATAGTTGGTGTGCCAGGGTATAGAGGTGGAAAACCTGGAATAGGTCAGTAAGTGGCTGACCGTTGCGTATAGCTTTTTTGAGTAACTATAGACAGTGGGTAATGAATTTGTGTCAAAGACATCGTAAGTTGGTTTTTGGTGGAACCTGCATCCAAAATTAAGAAATGTTGCAGTATTGCAGTTGTACCGGGCAGCTTAGGGGGGTATATTTTCATGAAAGAGTGCTCCGGGCTTGAAATTAGTCTTATTTTTGTAATATATGGATATGAAAATGAACAGTTTTCTATCTCAGAAGTAGCAAATCTTCTCTCTGTTCAATATATTACAAGATCCAAATTGATAGATCAAGTATTTTTGTGTTTATTGTTGCCTAAGTACAGGGACATGCATCATTGAAGATGATGTGAGAATTGGATTGTTCAATGGTAAGCTGAACAGATAAGTGAATGCTACTTTAATTTTGAAAATTAATTATTTTTTTTTATTTACTTCTTTAATATTTTACTAGAATCGCTTTCTCGGGTTAACGTTGAAAAACTTGTCTTTGATTTCTCTCAGTTTAATTTCAAGAATCTCTGTTGAGAAACTTGGTGCAGCTTAGAAACTAGTAATCCTCCATATTTTCTAAAGATCACCTCGAATGATGTTTTAAACTATAAATTAAAATTGCAAAAGATTCATTTATTATAGCCTTTTATTTTTTATCTGTCCATTGATGCTAACTGGCTCGTGGTTGTGGAGTTCCAGTTTACATTTACAATCGGAGATGAGCAACAAACAGTAAACGCATTCTATATCTTCAATAGCCATACTTACTGGCAACATCAGCACGAACAACAATCGTATTCCGTGGTTCATTCTACGATTTCCAATGGTTCCGCTCTAACATTGTATTACTACCACGGAGAGTTCAATCTCCGTATTAAAGGTATCAAAACCTCATCTGCTCTTCGTTTATCCCACCCAACTTTGCTCTTCAAGTATTCTCTCAACATGTCCAAATCTGGATTGGCCCAAACAAACTCTGTAGGATCCATATCAACGTCTGGACTGAGGTAGGCAAGTCTCACTTTTGGATCTGGAAACTTCTTGTCAAGAAACACCTCGTTGTTGATAAGTCGTTTCCGCAACGACTTCTTGAACGGAGTATTACATAGTTCTTTGGTTTCACCATGGTCCTGAACTTCGATGCACCAGTCTCTGAAATTCATAAGACTTCCAAACTCATTAATGATCTTGAGCGCAATCACTGGTCCTATTCCTTTCAACCCTTCAGTATAATCACTTCCGAGCAAATAAGCCAACTCAATCATGTTGTCCCTCGTAAGGTTTAACTTGGATTCAACATCCGTGGTTTCATAGAACTCTGCAAACTTCTTTTCTGTGAATATATGTCTGTAGATCTTGTCTCCACCAAAAAGAAAACAATCACTATCGTCTGTTACTATACCGTCCACCAACTTAAGTTTGAGTAAAGCAGCACACTGTGCTTCTGCTTCCATTGGTGCAGTCACATAAGGAATACCAAAACATGTAAGAAGATCCTTGACTTCTTCTATCATGACGTCCGTCACCTCATCAGAATCTCTCAACTCTCTTTTCTGCTGAGCCCTCAAAGCTGCCTCGTCAAAATCGTTGATGTACAGTGAAGTAGGCTGGTACTGTGTCTTGAGAGTTTGTGTGAACTCTTTATTTGATTCTTCCTCCTTCTGAATGTTCTGTAACAACTCCTCCTCTTCATCCTCTTCAAAATCATAATACTTGATCTTTGTATCTTGCTTTTCTTTCGATTTCTCAGTTCCATTTTCAGTATGTGACTCATTGTTTCCAGTTGTACCATTCAGCGGTTGAGTTTCTACCACATCGTCTCCATCAACTACCGTTGGCTCTCTATCGTTTCTGTCTTCTTCTTCTAAATCTATAACTTCTTGCTTCTCATCCTCTAATTGGAAAACTTGCTGATCTTGATCACTATGCTCCTCAGCATTTTTAACTCCATCCTCTTCAAAATGATAATTCTCTATTAATTCATCACTGTCTTCAACTGTATCCTGCGGTACTTTTTTAGGCTGTTCATTATAATGCGGATTCTTAATTCCTTCCTCTTCAAACCACGACGGCAACTCAGTAGCCGGTTTGGGTTTTTCACTTGGTGGTGGCTCCTCACTCTCAGCTTCAAAATCATCAAAAGTGTCTAAGGATTTCTTCTCCTTCACTGAATTACTCTCTTTGACTTCGTTCTTCTTCACTGAACCATTCTCTTGGACTTTATTCTTGGCTTCTGGTTTTTTATCTGATTTGTCATCTGGCTTGGCAACAGGTTTCGGATTGGCTTTTCTAAAGAGACTGCGGCCAAACTTCATTTCTGGTAAAGGAGCTATTTGACCAGATATACTAGGATGATTACTGTCTTTTGGTCTGTCTTCTTTCTTGCCACCATACTCCATGGGATCAAAATCTAAGAACGACTCCTGCTCTTTCCGTAACTCTTCAAACTCTCTCTTTGAAACCTCAACTGCTTTTCTTAGTTCTTTTTGATACTCTTCATCATTTTGGTCAGCCGACGCCTGGACTGCTGCTTTCAATTCAACCTCGTCAAACTCTTCTGGCTCACTTTTCATACTTTTAGAAAGTACCATACTTCTTGGGCCATTGCTCAGATTATTCTGAGAAGCAGGAGGCAAAGGCATGGAATTCAACGAGAAGTTTTCTCTCGGCTGTTCAACCTTGACTTCTACATCTTCCCATTCAACCTCACTGAAATCCTCGTCCGAGTCCTCTTCTTTCTTAATTCTCTTCCTTGGACTATCCACCTCATTTGGTTTTCTTTTCTTGGGACTGTCACCATCCAACCTAATAGCATTGTCTTGATTAGAACCGTCTTTATCAAGCGACAAGGTCCAGCCATCGTCGTTTTTCAGTAAAGTGTATGCTTTGTCATTCTCACCAGCCATTCGTTTTGTGGTCGAGGTCACAGTTCCAAAAGCAGGCATATTGTCATCCAACCCAACAACATTCAACAATTTCTGTGTCAAGAATGCCCGTTTAGACACCATCTGGATCTGGAACTTGGAGAAATCCAAACTGTTCGGAAATATTTCTTGGAGCTGCTCTTTCGAGTACCCCATTCGTAATCTGGATCTGAGTCTCAACCGATGAAGGATCCGGTACTGTGTCTCCAACGGAAGCTTTTCAAACATTTCTGAAGCAGGATCGATGTTGGCAATATCAAAATCCTCATTATCTTCGTCTAATGCTTCCATATACTTGCGATACTCATCTGCAGATATCGTCCGCTTGTCGGATTTCTTACGGTAGAACCCATCAATATCAGGTAAATGGTAATCGTCTTCTTTTCTGAAATACTTTGGCAGCTCTTCTTCTGGTTTTGGCAGAACCCCTTTGGACTTCCCGACATGTTTCTCTGCTTCTTTCTGGAGTTTCATGAGCAAGAGTCTTTGGGCTGTAGCCTTAGCGTTTTGCCTCTGTCCCTCACGACGTTCTCTTCTTCTAGCAATGGTATTTATTTTTATTAACGGAGCCCCTCCATCAAACACAAATATCGGCAAAACTCCATGATATAGTAACTTGCAAATCCGTCTAAAAAACCCAACGATATGTGCGCCTCTCAATCCTACACCTTCCTTATTACGCACTGCTTTCAAGAACTGGTATACCCAGATCGAGGCATCGATAGCAAGACGTTTCTTTTTCATTGTCTCAAGCCGAATTGGCTTGCCTGATTTCTGGACAATATTCCAAAGCTTGTTGACACCCATAATCGACTAGCAATTGAAAGGGGCAACAGACAATAAGAAACTGTGTGGATCAATAAGTCCTTGAAAATTGCGATGAGCAGAGAAGACCTCTGCATAGTAGATGCATGTCTATTCGCCGGGGCTTCTAACCTGTTGACAGACGCGAAGTTGAGATGTGAGTTTTTGGTGTACTGATGAGGTTTGTTTATATTATACAAGAGGATGGATGAAGAAAATGAAGAAAGCAGTTCTGGGTCAGTGTTTGTAGATATCACTGCTGTTGATTCTGACTCGAACAATTTACCTGATGATTCGTCGTCAATGGATGAGGATGAAGATAGTGTTTTTAAAGATGCACAGACGGATCAATTGAGGATTAAGAAAGGGTTTACAAAGAAGCTGGTTTTGTTAGAGACCAAGGAGTTCGGTAGTTTGGCAATTGTTGGTGGAAACCAAGAGAAGGTGGAAGAGAAGACAGAGGAGGTAGTGGAGAAAGAAGAGTTCGTGATTACAGACGTGCTCGATAAACAGCCCAGTGAGAAAGAGAAGGAAGAGTTTGTGATTTCAGACAAGCACATTGAGGAACGGTCTATTGAAAAAGAGAAGGAAGAGTTTGTGATTTCAGATAAACAACTCGAGGAACAGCATAGTGAGAAAGAGGACGAGGAAGAGCAGCCCAGTGAGAAAGGTGAGGAAGAAGAGCAAGAGGAAGTGTTACAAAAAGAACAAGAACACAAAGAGGAAGAAAGTGAGGTACAACAAGAACAAGAACACAAAGAGAAAGTACAGGAGCAGGAACAGACGCAGAAACAAGCTAATATTCTTGATGAGGAACAGCCCAGAAAGTCACAGTTCGTTGAGAAAAATAATGAAAATAGCGACAATGACAGCGACAACTCGTCTCATTTTGATGGTGAAACACTCCGGTTAGGTAAAGAAGCAATTGGACAATCTACTCCTATGGGTCGTAAATCCAATTCACCAGCGAAGCATCGATCAGAGGAACAGTTACTGCCTGTGGTATTAAAGAAATCACGTTTAGACACAATTGTACCAGAACCAACACTCAAAACCAGTTCAACTAACAATGAACTGTCAACAGAATTAGAACAGAAACGAGACAGAGCGTTGAAATTGAATCAATTGCTCCGACAGAAACTAGACGAAGTCAAGCAGAACTATTCTGGCTCTGGAAAGTCAGTGACTGGGTCTCAAGACGAGATTGTTCTGGACTCTGATAAACAATTGATTGAACTACTTCTAAAAGACAAAGTTGATCAGACCGACTTCAAGGAGGCAGATATGGACGATTTATTGACGTTGGACGACCAGTTTCTGCGGTTCAGTGTGTTGCCGTTGTCTGATAATTGGCAGCTTCGACATGAAATGTCACGAAAGTTCACTCCTTTCATGGAAATATCAGGCCTTCAACCAACGATCCAGGTTCGTGATAGTCTTGATGTGCGTGTATCTGAGTTCAAGTGTCTGTTCAAGAACTTGTTTTACTTTCATTGTGAGCTTGTGCTTGATGATGCTAAGAGTTGTCTTGTGTCTTTCAAGATACTTAACCATTCAAACGAAAACTTGGCAGGGTTGCCTAAAATCGAACTCACCAGTCTTTTGAACGATTATTTTTCGGTTTTGCCTGGAACAGAGCCAGAAAATAGTCTGTCTCAACAAGCCAATACCACATTAACTAACACTTACGGCAACATGTTGAGCCATATTTCTAATGACACTGACGATATCACGCAGCTAGATTTGAGTACCAGAGAATACAATCTTGAACTCAAACAAGACAAAAACTTGACTTGCTGGTTCTATTCGTTGAACAATTACGCACTGCTAGTGTTGAAACGAATATTGCTTTTGTTGAAGCTTGTGAAATACTTTACTGAGAGCAAACACCAGGTACTTTCATCTGATTTTCAGAAACTGCTTCGATTGAAATTGAAAGTGATACTAAAATCGGTTGGCGAGAAAGATTTGACTGATAAATCTGATTTACTCGAGATCTTGTTCCAGAGATTGGGTAATTTCAATGACGCCAACATCGATCAACTTGTGACAAATCCTACGAGCGAGTCTAAAATCCAGCTATTGTTTCAATTGGTCAAGCATTTCAAAGGTCTTAATTTCTTGACTTTGGGTGAAACTTTCAGGTACTCTGTTACGATTAGCTGGCTAATCCAATTTGAGCCTGAAACAGATGAAGATCTTGATCTGACCAAGTTTTCTGAACCACTGTCAGTATTCAAAGTGACCTATTATGATACCAAAGAAGAGCAAGGAAGTGTTCCAAAGATTTACGGTCAGTTGAACAACATTCTTAAGAAACTGATTGAGCAGTATGGTGTGGTGGATGGTATTGCGGTGCTTGTAGAGAACTTCCTTGGCATTAAAGAGTGATGGGTGACTGCTTTATTGGTGGTTAGCCATTATTTTGGACGTCATTATCGGTCTCTTGAAACCATGACTTCTCACTCTCCAAAGGCTCGTGCGTTATTTATGATGAGCTTTCCTGTATCTACAGCTATGTACCGAAATGCGATGTGAAACGAACAAAATTTGTTGTTGGATCAGGTTCAGTTGACAGTCCGAGTGACTAGTGCCTGATCCATTTGTACTACTAGAGGTCGGGGGAATGTCATTATCACTACGTGAATTAGACATGATCAATAGACACAGAGTATCGGGTGGTTCACTATGATCAGTGTACATGATCTCCTTTTTCTCTATCTTCCTCAGGGCTAGTGCCCTCTATATAGTCTATATTCTTCTGAGGCTACTACCAGTGTTTCCCTTGGCCTCAAATTCACACCTCAACTCCAAGCTATTTCTCTTGGGTCACGTGTAAAATGTCTAACAAATCACCAATTGATACGAGAACAGTTCACAAGACTGTACCAGTGTTTCCGTTGGACGCCTCATCCTCTTAGAGTCTATGATCATGTCAGCGTCTGTCATGGGTGTTGCGAGCTCTGCGGACAATGAAGAACTTCGAAAGGAAAAAGAAGAACTTCAAAAGGAAAGAGAAGAACTTCAAAAGGAGAAAGAAGAACTTCAAAAGTTGAGAGTGATGATTGAAACAGAAAGACAGGCTGTCAAGAAGATGGAAATCGAGAACAATTTGGCTCATGTTACAAAGTTCATTGGAAGTGACTTCGTCGTATACTACGATTGGTCAGTTGATATTAGAGAAGTACTCAGAAAACTCGGACTTGAATACTTGATAAATGAAAGACACACTGCTGAACGAGAGGAAGGTGATGCTGAGAGAGTTGTAAACCTCATCAGAAACACATCTGAAAAAAGGAACGTCCTGAGTTTTAGAAAAACACCTGAAAGTGTCTACGACGCATGGCATAAATTAAGGGACGACAAAATATCAATGTTACGTCATGCTCGGACAAAAGCGCAATTCCTAAAATGCCATCCATCAGACGGAATTACCGTGATTTCTAACAGCATAAGTGATTACATGGAGTGCTTGAAGGATTGCGGTAGACAATGTTCAGTCTCGGATGTCAAGAAAGACTTCTTGGCGGCAAACCCGGATGCGTCGAGCTATCTTCGTGAACAATTACGTGGCAAGAAAACCCTAGAAGAGGTCTGCAATACGATCGAGGCTGACTGTGAATATTGGGAAGAGCATCCAATAGATGTCAACAACGTTGCAGGTCGTGGTAAGAACGGAAAGGTCTACAAAAGAAAGTGGATCGAATATCCAGATTGCACACACTGTGGTAAAGACAATCACGCTTCCAAGGACTGTCGGCACAAAGGCAAACAGGTCAATAATAACAAAAAGGCAAGAAAAATCCAAAAGCCTCGGAAGAAAAATAACGATTATCCTCCGCCAGCAACTGTAAAAGGCATAAATAGTTCACTGAACACAACACCTCTGGCAGTATACCTGGTTGCGATATACGACAACAATCATGCTAATGACGACCGCCCTAGAATCATATTAGATAGCGGGGCACAAATATCGTTAACAACAGATCCTTCACAGATCCATGATCTTGGAAACGAGACGCTCGAAATTCACACTGTCGGTGATGAAGAGAAAAAGACTGTTTGTGGCCCTGGATACTTACACCTAAAAGTCAAAGGAGACACTGTGAAAATCGAAGCGTGGCTTATGAAGTTGGACGAGCTGCCAGCGAAGAATAATATTACCATCATTAGCACCCAAGACTTGTTCAAGTTAAACTATAGCACTAGTTTGGGTCCTGTGGGATCGAAAATTTCTGATGCAAATGGTAATGAATGGGTAAAGTTGAACTATCAAAATGGGTTGTTCTACTTTGCTGATACTCAGGTAGTGAAGATCAATGATGCAAGTGAACAACAAGGAACAGTTTTACATTAGGGCCACTGATCCCAATGATACACTGCATGCTGACTTGATATTTAAGCTTGTCCACGGAGACAAGATTAAGATATTAGTGATGCTCAACGAATGGTCGAGAGTCATGACAGCAAAGAGATTGCATTACAAAAGCGATGCCGCTGCGCACTGAAAATTCCTGGTTAAATACAGTCTTCTATACACAATCTATTCACAATATCGATCTCACTATTTACATCATTTCTTGGTGACAAAACAAATGGCTTTTGGCTTGATGATTGTCTTCACAATATTTGCAAGCAAAGGCTTTTGTTCGGCAGTGGCATTCTCCATAACACGCTCCAACATCTCGTGTTCAGGCAATTGAGTGACTGTACGTAATCCACTGAACTTGAACTTGAACTTACCATTGATCATTACCGAAAAGTCTTGGTACAATGATTCTTTAGACGGTTGTTTTTGTGGCCATTGCTGTTCATCAATAGATGTTTCTGGCAACCCTAATGAACACAAAACCTTAGTCCATAACTCTTGTGCTGCTACTGGACAAACAGGAGCCACAAGCACAAGAAGTTTGGCAATGTAGTTGAAGAGAAGATCAGAGTCGGTTGCAGGGTTCTCCAACTCTGTAATTAAAGCGTTGGTCATTTTCATGTAATCAGAGATCACAGTGTTAAGTGTCAACTCACTGCCAAACGCAGTATCCAATTCCTCAACATAATGCTGCAAAGTATTGTACAACTGGATCTCATTGTCTTTGAATTGTTTTGTCTTCAACTTCTGTTCATTGATAGACAACAATTCATTAATATCGGAGACCCCAGAATATTCAGAAGAATCCATTCGCAGTAACACCAGTTCACAAGCTTTGTCCAATTTCTTGAGCCATCTCTGTATTCCAGAGATCTTGTTTTCGTCCCACAACAAGATCTGTTCTATAGGAGCTTGGAACAAGATATGTGCTCGGGTTGAATCAGCACCGTATTTCTCAATAAAGCTCACTGGATCCACCCCATTGTATTTCGATTTCGACATCTTTTCAAAAGTGATCTCTGGAACAAGATTCTCTTGGGTGGCAGAAGCTTTCTCAAACAATTTCGGGTTGTGAGGATCACTGAGATCCAACTCTTCTGGTTTCAAAAACTTACCAGTCACTGGATGGCCGTAAGTTTTACCATGGACCATACCTTGACTCACAAGTCTTTTGAACGGTTCTCCATTTAAGTCTCCTCCGTCCCACTTTCCAATCTTCTTGAGAAACTTACCCAAGAATCTGGAGTAAAGGAGATGAAGAATAGCATGTTCAATGCCTCCGATATACATATCCACCGGCATTCCTGTGTCAAGAGCTGCTTTGCTAAAAGGCTGCTTGGTATTGTTGACGTCAAGGAACCGGAAAAAGTACCATGAACTGTCCATGAAAGTGTCCATAGTGTCTGTCTCTCTTTTAGCAGGCTTGCTACAGTTTGGACACTTGCAGTTTATGAACTCTGAATGCGAGTCCAATGGATTGCCTTTAGAGCCAAAATTAGAAATATCTGGTAAAGTCACAGGTAAATCTTTCTCAGACACAGGAACCATTCCACAGTCGTCACAATAAACAATTGGAATAGGACATCCCCAATGTCTCTGTCTTGAAATAAGCCAGTCCCGTAACTTGAAATTCACAGCTATTTCACCGGCGCCATTCTCTTGCAAGTGTGTCATAATCTTGGTTGCACCTTGTTTAGTAGTCAAACCGACAAATTCCTCGTCACAGTTGTTGTTCAATACACCCTCTTTACCAGTATAAGGTACTTCTCCAGTAGACGGAACTGGCTTACCCGTTTTATTGACAGAATCTACTGAGTATCTTGGTGGAACAGACGGACAATTCTGGGCCCAGAACTCGAAATCTCTGTCGTCATGAGCAGGACATCCCATGACTGCACCGTCACCATAATTAGATAACACATAAGGAGCCACAAACAACGGCACCAGCACATGATCTTTAGTGATCGGGTTTTCCACCTTGATGTCAGTCAATTGGTACCCGTTCTTGTTCTTGAACTGTTTGTCATTGTCACTGTGACTGAACGAGTTCTTTTTCTCTTCCTCTTTACACTTCTCAATGAACTCTGCGAGCTTAGGATCCTTAGCAGCAGCTGCCTGAGCAATAGGATGGTCAACAGACAATGCCAAATACTGAACACTGAACAAAGTGTCAGGTCTGGAGGTGAACACTTGAATATGGGAGTCTTCAGTTAAATTGTTGTTGATCAAACTAAACCGGATATTGGCACCTTTAGATTTACCAATCCAATTCTTTTGCATCAATTTGACTTTCTTAGGCCATTGTTTCAACAAGCCGAGATCTTTGTCTAACTCATCAGCAAACTCGGTGATCTTCAAGAACCATTGGTTTAACACTTTCTTCTCGACCACTGCACCACTACGCCAGGACTTCCCATTGGCGTCCACTTGCTCGTTAGCTAACACCGTCAAATCTACAGGGTCCCAATTAATCTCCTTGAAATTCTTGTAGGCATACCCATGTTCATAAAGCCACAAGAAGATCTGCTGGGTGTGTTTATAGTAGGCAGGGTCACAAGTACTAAGCTCTCTGTCCCAGTCAAACGTAGTCAACATTTTATCCATCTGATGTTTCATTTTAGCAATATTGGAGTTGGTCCAGTCTTTTGGACTGAGATTCCGTTCTCTTGCTGCATTTTCAGCTGGCAATCCAAACGAGTCCCAGCCCATTGGATTGATCACCGTTCTGCCTTTAAGTCTATGGTATCGAGCCAACACATCATTGATAGTGTAAACTCTTAAATGACCCATATGCAACATCCCAGAAGGGTAGGGAAACATGGAGAGCAAATAGAATTTGTGGTTTGCATGAGAATTTGTGGGCTGTGTTTGTGATTGAGTCAGTGCCAGTCTATGAAGCACAGACCTATTGTCCAACTTCAACTGAAAAAGTCTCAGTGACAGTTTCGTACCAATGAACGAACCATACCTATGGTTGGAACGTCTAATGCACATAAACACCATTGGTTATTTTTGCATTTGAGTTTGAACTCAGGGTTATTGAGACTTGGTGTTGTGGAGAAATCAGATGTTGAAATATTCAAATCTTTGAAGAATCATGCACCATTCTTGAGGGTGGTTACGCTGGTGAGTTACCCGGGACAAAATATGGTAGTAGAAATCGATGGGCTATTGAAATTTATACACGACTAGAAAGATATTAGAACAAGATGGTTTCTGCTCCAGAATTGAAGAAGGTAAGTAGTTTGTGTTTTGTGAGAAGACTTGTTCTTTTCTTAGCTAAGTTTTTCAATGAACACCACTAACAAACAGTACATGGATAAAACGCTAAGCATCCAACTCAATGGATCTCGAAAAATTATAGGTACTTTAAGAGGTTATGATATATTCTTGAATTTGACACTTGACGATACAGTTCAAGTGGAAGCTAATGGAGATAAAGTGCAAGTTGGGTCAGCAGTGGTAAGAGGGAACAGTATTTTGGCTGTTGAGTCTTTAGATAAGATATGAGTTTTCGCTGTTAGTTGTTTAAGACTAGAGGGTTTCTGAGACAAAGACAGTACCAATTGTAATGGTTTGAATGGATATATTGAGGGATAGTATTGAGAGATGACATTGAGAAATGGCAGTTATGCAAGGAAATCTGAGAGCGAGGACATATCAGTTTTAGTAATAGATTCTCAAGTGGAGTCTAACTCGGTGCAATGTCTCACTGGTTGCAGGTATCCTCAAGGGTATTTCATACCACTACACACATACCAGTGAACTTGTCCATGTTTCACACACACCATACCATCTTACCTTACCAAAACCATCCTACAAAAACCCCAATATTGCACGATAGAATTTCTATGATAATGTTTGAAAGTCTGCCCAAGAAAAATAATAACCGAAAAAAAACGTACCTAAAGACCAGGAAGGGCCACTATTTATAGAAGCAGTGCTACAGCACCAACTCCAGTGTTATGTCCACAACACACACTTCTAAAATCTAGCAGCCATTTCGAATCCCTCATGCTTATAACCACATTTCTCATAGAACTTGATGTTTTTCTCTGCGCAATCCAAGATCACTTTGTAGCACCCGTTCTTCTCACCAATACTACCAAGATGTTTAATCAAATGGTACCCCAACTTTCTGCCTTGTTCTTCACTTGACACAGCAATATCTTCAATGTGGCCGATCTTCCCACACCCATGGATGATTTTCTGCTCGATGATGATCGACCCGACTCCGACAATCTTGTTGTTCTTGGCCTTGTTGACAATCACTACTGTGTTATAAATGTCTGGGTGTTTCTTCATGTAAGCGACAGTATTAGCAAACTTGTCGGCAGTGATAGGACCAACAGTGGTCAACACACTTAACGCACTGACCACCCCTTCGAAATCACCTGCCTCAACAGGTCTTATAGTATAATCAGAGTGAAGTTGTGCCATGGTGAATGATGTAACAAAGTTCAGGAACAAACCACGGAAACGTGGAGACTTTACAATCCTCGCCTGGGTCACGTGACCTGCACAGATCCAAGGTACAGTACCGAGGCTTACTGGAAGCGATTCTACGGAGTTTCCAAGAATTTTCAGGGTTTTGTTTTCTGTGTTGGATGTTGAGTTGGGGCGTGGCCAGGTTTTAGCTTGGTGCTGAATCTAAGAAACAGCAAGCCTTGTGTCGCTAATATTCTGTTCCGGAAAGGTATGTATGAGTGGTGTAAGCGGTATGCATACCTCCAGTGATCTGATGCAAGTAGCCAGTTGCAACTGATGGAGTGTGAATTATTGTAGTCGGCACCATGGCACTAGATAGTACGGCAATATAACCGAGAATGCCAAGGGCTATTTTGTGAGTGGCACTGAGTACGGTGGTTGAAACGATGTATATGCAGAGGCTGGTATATACTGGTATGTAGTTATGATGTGCTAGTTATACACCTAGAAAAAATCAAGCAGTAATTAAAAGAAGTGAAGAAATAATGTAGGCGGAAAAAGGACCCTTGCGGGGAGAATTGAAACACACGTTTGACAAAAATGAAACGGTATGGGGGAAATGAAGGCAAGACGATGGGCAACAAATCTGCATGATGGGTTCTAGAGAGTAACTGCGGTGACAAGCAATGAGATCAACCCAAGAGCAAGCACTTGCACTCTAGTGGACACGGTGTGGCCGGCGCCGGTGAAGGTACCGTTGATGCTGTAGTTGTCAGAGGCCCCGTACACGGCGTAGGAGCTTGACGAGTGCTTTCTCTTCACGGTGACGTAGTGAGTGTTGGTGTGGGTCGAGGTCAAAGGCACAAACTCGGTGGTGTAAGTCTGGGTGCTGGATGGGTAAGTCGAGACACCGTAGCTGACACCGGTGGTAACACCGCTGATGACGGTGGTGTGCGAGGCGATCTCAGTAGACACCACGGTAGTGGCACTGGTGATCCACACGTCTTCGTCAGACGAGGTGGAAGCTTCAGCAGCAACTGCAGCAGAAGAGTCAGCAGCTTCAGCAGCAGCAGAACTAGACTCAGCGGCGGTGGTACCAGCTGCGGCAGCAGTGCTGGCAGTGGACTCAGTGCTTGAGGTGGTTCCTGCGGCAGCAGCAGTGCTGGTAGAACTGCTGGACGAGGTGCTCAAGTAGTAAGTAGTACCGTAAGCATCGACAGTGTAAGCTGAAGACGAGTAGTAGTAAGTGGATCCTGGGACACAAGAGGCACTGGAGTTGTAACCGGCAGCAGCAACAGAGGAAGTACTGCTGCATGCGTTGTTAGCACAAGAAGTGATGGTAGACACAACAGTAGACTCGTTAGACACATAGGTGGTGACGACTTCAGCAGCAACAGTAGATCCGGTGGAGGAAGAGGTGGTAGTAGTTGAGGCAGAGGAAGAGGTGGTCGAAGTAGAGGTGGTGGTGGAGCTGGAAGTGGAAGACGAGCTGGAAGAGGTGGTACTAGAGGAAGTGGTGGAAGAACTAGACTCAGATTTACCGTCTTGGTTACTGACAGAGTCTGGGAAGGCAGCGTTCTTTCTACCGTTGATAGAACCTCCAGTAGAAGAGATCTTGTTCCCGGTCTTGTCAGAGTACGAATACTCGGTACCAGTGGAATAGTCAGACACCTTGAGGTACTCGGTGCGGTAGACAAATGGAGCACCTTCAAGAGTGGTCTTACCACCAGCCCACTCAACGGTACCAGAACTGGAGGAGTCACCTCCGGCCCACAATCCAATGAAGATTCTCATTGGAGACACTGGGTAGTCGTGCTTGCCGTCGTTCTTGACGTCTTTAGCCACCAAGGTGTTGATCACCTTGCCGTCAACCGACCAGGTGGTTTGAGTCTCGGTCCACTCGATGGTGTAGGTGTGGAAATCAGCAGTGATGTCGAAATCAAGGGCAATGTCCTTACCTCTGTCGTAGTCTCCAGTGACACCCTTACCAAAGTAGTTGGTGGAGACTCTCTTCTTGATTCCAGACATCCACTCGAAGTCGATTTCGTCTCCGTCGTCAGACTGCAAGAAGAAGTTGGAGATAATACCGGTTCCTGGAGCCACCTTGGACTTGGTCTCGATCTTACCGTACATGATGTAGAAGTTGGATCTCAACGATGGGCCGTCGCCGTGTTTCGTGAACGATTGGGTCAACCCAGAGCTGGTGTACTCGGTGACATCTGAACCGTACATCGGACTGAAGTAGCTGGAGGACTTGGTGAAGTCCAAGTAGATGGAGGAGCCCAAGGCCTTGTCGGCGGAGCAGGAGCTGGTCAACGGGTCGCAGTCGCTGGCATAGTTGCCGGCCGACACCGCAAGAGGAAGCAAGGCTGCAATGAGGGTGTGGATGAATCGCATTCTCCGGAGGACCTGATATCGAAAGTAGAACGAGTGACTAGTATCAGATTATCCAACAGCAATACAAAGAGAGGCGTGTAGAAAATGGTCCAAAAATAGCAAGCACCCAGCGGCCTCGCCAGTATTTATAAAGTCGCCCTGCTGGACATGCCCTAAATTCCAAGCCCTACGAGCTGCTACATGTAGGGACGCCCATTATGGGGGGAGCCATACATTAGGGTGTTGGGCTTTGCACCCGCGAGCTCTTCCTGCGGGAGGGGCAGCGAATTGCTTGGTTTTTCGCCGCTTGGGGGCAAATCAGCTCTTGATTCTGGGTCCCAGTGGCTAACTAGGGTCTGGTATTTTGGCACATTCCGATGTCGAGCATGAACAGAAGGCGTGGACCAGCCAATATTTTTGGAGGTGAATGTTTTCATGCCAGCGCAACTATATTCATGGTGCCTAGGTCTTCTACGTCTCAACAAACCCTCGATGTCACCAGTTGTAATGACACTCAGGGTCCATGTGGTGATCAAGTTACCGTTGAAATCGACCTCGAAAACCGCTACCCGGAGAGATGTGCGGCTCGGCGTGCTGCACGATGACGCGGCGTGCTGCGGCCACCAGCACCCTCGCCGTAGTACTGGCACTCCAAGTCTGGGCCTCCGGCCAAGGGAATGGTGAGGTTCCAAGACAATAGCACCGGGTGGAAATAAGCCAGACCAGGTCCCAGGCGGCACCAGGATTGCCGGATACTCCCCGGCACCGATCGCTGGATGTTCCATGGCTGTGCTTGGCGAGCCACTGATGTGGCTCAGGGCCCTGGCAGGATCCTTTTTCCTGTGCAGCACACTGCGGAATGGAACCCGATATTACAATGCCCTGACAGGTTGATGATTACGCCAATAATTCATGCAAGTATTAAACAATGTTCCGTTTGAGAATTCCCCAATATATATATATAGATGCTAAGAATAGGTTGCCCACGCCGCACCAGGGCCTGCCCTGGCGGGGTGTCTTTTATACAAGCGTCATCCAGGCAAGGGCCAGGAGGAACGCAAGTAGCCCAGACTGTGGGGCTGTGAAGCTGCCCAAGTTCTCCAGCGACAGACCAGAGCTCGTTTTTGTAGCGTCGTACTGTAGACTGGCCTTTCCTGCGCTGAAAGTTTTGGTGAACGAGGTTTTAAGAGTAGACTCGGATGCTGCGGAGTCGGTCGACGAACTGTCTGGTGCATCAGTTGTAGAACTTGCAGAGTCAGTAGTGGTACTAGCAGAATCACTTGACGACAGCGACGACGAACCAGAGACTTTCTGGACAGAAGACGATACTTCGGTTGGCAAGGCTGCGTTGGAATCAGCATTGATTTCTCCGTTATCAGCAGTGATCTTGTTACCTGTTTTGTCAGCATACGAGTATGAGTCTCCAGTAGAATAGTCGACAGCAGCAAACGATTTAACATAGAACTTGAAAGGAGCACCGTCAGTAGTGGTGGCTCCTCCTGCCCATTCAACAGTTCCTGAGTCACTGGAGTCTCCTCCTGCCCACAACCCAATAAACACTCTCATTGGAGAAACTGGGTAGTCGTAAGCTCCACTGTTGGAAACCTCAGACGCAACCAAAGTTCTAATCACAGTACCATCAACAGACCAAGTAGTCTGATCCTTACCCCAATCAATGGTGTAAGTGTGAAACTCTTCGTCGAGTTTGGACCCCATATCTTTGACTGTACCTCTGTCATAGTCTCCAGTGACACCTTTACCGAAATAGTTGGTCTGCACCTGTGTTGGATAACTGCTGATCCATTCGAAATCGATCTCGTCACCGTCATCACTCTGCATGAAGAAATTGGAAATGATTCCTGTTCCTGGAGGAATCTGACACTCGATCTCTAATTTTCCGTACATCAAGTAGAAGTTGGATCTGAGTGACGGACCGTCACCTTTGCTCTGGTACCACTGCACAAGTCCGTCCGAAGTATAATTGGTTCTGTCTTCCCCGTACAAGTTGCTGAATAAACTGGTTTTCTCTGTGAAGTCAAGTTTCACACCTCCAGCCAACGCCTTGTCGCTGGAGCAAGTAGAGTTCAATGGGTTGCAATCGCTTGCGTAGTTGGCATGGGCCACTGCAACACTGGCTGCTATGGAAAGAAGTGAGAGAAGCATATTACAGGTGAGTGACAGTAGTGTGACTTAATTGACCGCAACGGCAGCCGTCCGGTAGTTATATATTCCCAAGGCCATTTGCGGTGGCTGCGCTGGTGTAACTTACCCATGCAAAGGTGTAAACATTGGCAAGAAACAAGGATCCCTCCTACGTTAAGCCCCGGTTAGCCTTACGCATTCCGGGCTATCAATGGATATCCTTGGGCATCAAGTGGCACTAGTGCGGTTTGCCATGAATCTCGAGGATCGAGCTGTCTTGATTAAATTCTCCAGCTCGAAGGCTTACGTTGCCACAGCTTATACACTGTGGAGCATGGGTGCGGCTTTGACTGGTGCGCTGCACAAGGATTGCCAGTTCTCGTCTAGAACAATGGCGATGTTGAAAATCAAACATCCATGCCAAGATGTAAACAGATGCGGCGGGATCGAGCCTCGTGAATTTCCACAGTGCTGGACTCTGGGGTTTAAGTTTTCGGTGTGTGTTATTTATGGATTGTCTTATGTTTTGGTTTCCCGTACTTTTTATTCCGTCTGCTTCAAATCTCCGTTTTGAGTGTGCCTGGTTTATTATATTGTCTGTGCTATTTGTCTCAAGCTATTAATAAATCGGGCAACTACAAAAAATAATCATGCCTCGTATGGCTAGTCCACACAACGCCCGACGCCCAACATCAAAAAAAAAAAGCAGGTACATTTAGTCAAATATGCAATCTGAAACCATTCTGTCAATGAGATTTGTCACTCACTTTATTCATCCACTAGTACCATATTTGATAAGCACGGTTGTAAACTAGTCAGTTACCATACTGCTTGGTGGTTGCCTAAACCGTAGATCAACCTACATAATTTCCAGGACCCGGACCAAATCCAAGTACTGTTTTAAGTAATTGTGGCTCCAGCATTATAATACTTTGAATACCGAGACAGAATGTTTCAATTGGGTCTTGTGGTAGCTGGATTAAGTCTAATCTGGCTGTAGAAGTGCTCGCATATTGACACTCCAGATTTTACTCGATCTTGATATCTGCTGCACTGCGTCTAAACCTTGTCACCTATTATTAGTTGCTTGGTGCCCTTGCATCCGACCAGCCACCTAATTTTAGTTGGCGTCCGCCCAACAATTTCCGCCTGGAGATTTTTGCGCTGGGCTCAGTTGTACGACACCCGCCTAGAAATATTGAGGGAGGCTTTTTATACCCGCCCAAACCAAGTCCGAGGACTCAGACATGCCACTAAAATAAAATCTTGCACCACGTTCTTTGAGTCTTCGATTTCTGTCATCTCTTTAAAATCACTTCTACTACTCACAAGAGCTGTTTTGTGTCTATTTAAATATTTGTAACCAACAATTGCGTACAAACACTACCCACTGTTTACAGATACACGTACTCCCGCTCCAACACCTTTTTTTGGGCGACTTTCTGGGCCACCTTCTGAGCTTTTTCTGGGCGGCCTTCCACCTAAGTCCTAGGCGCCACCGACTAGCCCAACCACCACCATCGCTCCCAACCAGACTCGTCATTGAAAACCAGAATTTTCCACCATCCAGTTTTTCTTCTTTAACATCAATCTCGCGAATTAGTCTCACCTAATTGTTGATTTTTATTCTTTATTGATTATTGACTTTGGGACTATGGCGTAGAATAACTTAACGGAGCTCGTTGCTGGGCACCCGATGTTGAACTAAAGTGTGATACATTGGGAATCAGTTGTAGCTATATTTTCTTGGGTGTTGGATTTGACCATAGTTATTGGGAGTCATGGGATCAAGGAACACATCCTGATCCACTGAATTCAGTTGTATCTTCTCTGTATATTTACACCTTTGTATTTTAGTTGGTCAATCTGTATTGTTGGACTGGCTCCTCATCCATCCTCTCGCATCTTGGACTACCCGTAGCAATTGTCTCTTTTTGTATTTCCTACAAGGTCGTTAGATGGAGAGAGTTGGTCAATTGAGATCTTACCAGTGGGCTACCAACAGCCTCCGACTTTTAGATGGCTCTGTCAATTGAACTTGTTTCTTGCAGCTTTTAATTCGCAACGGCCATCATCTGGCTTTGTCTGCTCTCCGTCAGGCCCTACCATCCCTATGTCACTCCTTCCTTGACTAGTTCACCTCACTACATCACTACACAATCATAAAACTATTGTACATTTTACATTAGAATCTTTTGGTTAGGTAATCGAATCGAGAGTAAGTGTAACCAATAAACGGTAAATCACTCTTGATATTGTTCCCACTAGAGTTCCCATTTTTCGTGGTGTTGTCTCTTTGCTGAAGAAGTATTGGATTGTCTGGAACGCTTTCCAATTCGTCGGTTGGGAAGAATCTTGTATCGGTTATCGACTTCAATTTAGGAATAAATGGAGCCTTGACGTCTCTAATGGTGTCCCAATCAACACCTCTGAAGAAAGGATGAGCCTTGATCTCCGCAGCTCCTCCACGTCCTAAACGGTACTCGGCTTTCGTGAGCAATCTTCTGATCAAGTCTTCACTCTCTGGAGCCAAATGCACCTCTTCCGGAATCACCAACGACTCCTGCCAGTTCAAAATCTTTCTGTAGGTCTCATGCGGAGTCTCAGACGCAAACGGTGGCCAGCCAACCAAACACTCGTACATAATGGCACCCAAAGACCACCAATCACATTCCTGTCCATACCCCTGATGCACAAAGATCTCTGGAGCAATGTAGTCGGGAGTCCCCACCGTCGAATACGCCATCAATCTTCTGTTCTTCCGCCAAGTCTGGATCTTTTCTCTGTTGTTGATTGTAAGATGGATCGGCTGGTCGAGCATCACCGAGTTGCGTGAGTTTGGTTTAGCAATAGGTTCCTTACCAAGTAATTTCCGATAATAGTTGGAATCGTGGGTCTTGTGGAACCCGGTCGCAAGCCCAAAGTCACTCAACTTTATATGGCCCCCGATATCAATCAAGATATTGTCTGGCTTGATATCTCTGTGGATGAACCCCAACTTGTGAATAGCCTCGATTGCCAACACACACTCTGCCATGTAGAACCGGGTGATATCCTCGGTGAACACCTGCCACCTGATAAGCATGGTCATCAAGTCTCCGCCTGGCAAGAACTCCATAATCAAGTATAAGAAGTCACTGTCTTGGAAAGAGTAGAACAACGACACCACCCACTCGGAATCACTGCCAGCCAAAATATCTCGCTCGGCCTTGACGTGTGCCAACTGGTCTCTGTTCGACATCTCGGACTTTATCAATGTTTTCATGGCAAACACTTTGCCAGTGTCCATCTTTTGGACCAACCGCACTTCACCAAAAGCACCCTTACCGATCACCTTGATGGTCTTGAAATCGTCCAAGGTCAACCTGGTCCGTCTGAGCCTCACGAATTGCGACTCCTTGTACTTCAACAACGCCTTGGCTCTGTTCTTACGCTCCTCCGAACCCTCGGACTCAAGCTCCTTCTCCAACTGCAAACGTCGCTTGTTTCTGTCCACCGCATAAGTCACCGACTGCTGGTAAAAATTCTCAATCTTCAACTTCGCGCTGGATGCCTTCTCCTGCGTGGCCTTGGGCAACAATTCGGGCTTCCGAGTGTATCGTACAAAGCTCTCGGTCGGGCTCTTGAGAGACCCTGACTCACTGTTTAGAGACTCAGTTCCCGTGGTTCTTCCGCCAGAATTCTTGGGATAAAACTTGTTGATGTTCAAGTACGACGTGCGCTTGGGTTGCTGGGTGATCACGTTGCCATTGCCGCTGATGTTGAGCTGCTGGAACTGGGCTTGTGGCAGTTGCGGCAGTTGATTCGACTGCGGCGAGTATTTCATTTGCAGCTCCTGTTGCTGCTGCTGTCTTAGGTTTAAATTGAACATGCGGGACAATTGGGCTCGGGCCGCCGGGTCTGCTTGTCTCGGTCGAAATGATAATCCGTGGTGCTTGCAAACTACTTTCCAGCTGGGGAATATATTCAGTAAGATCTCATCGTCTAAATCATTTCATAAAAAACTGGGCTCGCAGGTCACGTGCGCACCGGGCCGGCCCCTAGATACAGATGAAGTTTAAGACAAAACCAGTGAACTTAGATAGTACTTGGGGCTTTGCACAAAGCCATTGGCCAAACTTAGACGCTCTTGAGATGTGGTAGCCTTCTTCGTGAGGAGACACATCGTTTGTTGTTTGCAATTATGAGTTGCTGTTGCTCTCACGGTCTATACATTTTCTTGGAGTTCCACCAGTTATTGGGGGGATCAGCTGTTGGTCTCACAATTTGCTTAGGCGTACTTGATATTCACATTCCCAATTCTCTAGTAAGATTTACATTGACAAAACCGATTTTTTGTTGATAATTGATAAGAAATTGTTACTGCTTGTGACATTGATGATTAAGTCATTAGATATTCTCTTAAGCCTACTAATTTTTCAGACTCTTGTACCTCATTCTGTGGGCATTTTTCAGTAACGTACTCACACAATTGCCAACATACAAACGAGCACAGTAGATCCCCCTTGTTTCTGGCCCGATGGATCCTTATAGTTGCTCTTTTCACACAAAGTACTTTCCTAACAAGGAATGATGGTGTGGCTTCAAGTGTGCCTAGGAGAGTCGTAATTCTGAATTAGAGAGTAGATGAACATTGCCTATTGTTCTTCACTCTTCTCTCTTTTGCTATCTTCAAATCTAGTGCACACCTTCGAATCCAAATTCCTACCAACCCATATCAAATCCCCTACACCCTACAAATCCACATGAAAGTATACATTACTTTAAATTAATCACTAATTTATTATAACACAAATCAAGGTATTGAAACCAGTAATCAAATTTAAAATTGCAAAGCTTGACCTTTTTGTTTTCTGTCTCCTCCCAACTCGAAATGCTTACAACGCTTCAATGGCAATTGAGCCTTGGTCTTGCACTTGACACACTCCAAACGCAAGACAACCTTCTTGGTGGTCTTAGCTTTCTTGTGGAAAATTTGCTTGGTTTGACCACCGTAACCGGATTGTTTACGGTCGTAACGTCTCTTACCTTGAGCAAACAAAGAAGCCTTACCAGCTTTGTATTGAGTGACTTTGTGCTGGGTGTGCTTTCTGCAGTTCTTACCCTTGCAGTAGGTCTTTCTAGTTTTTGGAACGTTAACTGAGGGTTAGTAACTTGTTGGTATATCTTGCAGTAGTAAGGCTGATCCTAATTATGTGTTGAAAATTTGATTCATGTTGGTTCTTTGATGGGACCTGGTTTCTTGATAACATTATTCAATTTAGATGGTTGTTGTATTTATGATGAGGTGATGTTGTTCTTGAGATGTCTTGTTCGTTTCTGTGTGTTTGTGTTTGTGCTTGTTGATTGATACCGATGATATATGGTTCGTCATGAAATATCCATAATAGTTCAGTAATACTAAGATCACAAATACTGACACTCAAAGTCTCATACCAATGACAACAAACTCATAATCATTATAATAACTTGGCCATTTTCACATAGGTCTTCTACACATTGATTTCTCTCGTTGTTCTTGATTTGATTCTCATCTCTTCAAATACTGGTTTGCACTCGGTATTATTCATATCTTGAACTTGTAATACTTTCATAAATTCACATTCAAACAATTATTCAACACAATACTCATTCTCTGCCTTACCACTGACTTTCCATGTGTTTTCAACATACCCATTTCTAATGTCTTTCAATAACTAACTAACAGACTGACTCTAGAGTCTCGATATTGCAACCACAAATTTTCGTGGGTCGTGGTGCTTACCCGGGCGCCACATTCGACTGTCACGGCAAGACCATGGGATGCGTGTGTTTCACGTGCGTATGTACAGGGCAGAGCGGAGGGCGGTGTCCGGCAGAATCCCAGGGACTTAATTAGACCATATTGTCACCAGCACAGAGATCATTCGATACTTGAGCAATCAGGTGAGCAGTTTAGTGCGGAAATAGCACCCCTCATCTATGAGACATGCGTCATTTTAACCTGGTCAATGGCAGTGATGGTGTTCATTAGACCCTTCACATCACAGCGGTGTCTGGATGGGGACATCACCACGGACCATAGGTTGCAGGTGGTGCATTGGGTTACGGACAATTGATGAGGATGGCTGCTTCCAGCTTTAAATTACATGATCCAGATATTGCAGAGAACAACAGCCGGCACTGATTCTCTGGGATTGACGATTCGGCGGGCTGTCGTTTCACTTGCTTGTGGACACTGGACGGAGCTAATAGAGTTCGGGCTATTGTAACCCCGTCGGGGTTGGCGATGCTTCCAGAAGCTGTGTGCGCAGTGCGATGGCAGATGGGGCATCGGGGATATCGGTGGCTCTTGTGAGTGCTGGCAGTGAGGTACTGGAAACACTGGTTGACGGATCAGGCAGGACGTAGCTACTGGGCAGCCACATGCTGTGGTGCAGATGAGGCGAAATCCAGTTAGCCCGTAATTAAGTACAGATTTGGAGCGGGCAAACTCTAAAGCCGGAGCACCACCACTCAGGAAGGCCAGGATTCGCATTAATTGCTTTACGGCACAGGAATCACCTGTTTTTTTCGAGTGTTGATCGACAGGTGTTGGTTTGAAGGATGGCTGATTGCAGCTTGCACTGGCAGAAGCGCAGCCCCACACAGGCGGTGGGCAGGGCACGCAACCTTATGATGTTAGAGAGCAGAGATTGAATTTTGAGGGTGAGATCGATCTCAGGTACTACGTGGCTATACAGCAGAGTTGACTCAACGATGAACAAGAAAGGATTCAAGTCGATGGGGGCCAAGGTGTTCCGGCGGCCGGTGGTGATGTCGGTGTTTTTGTTCATAGTGCTAGTGTCTGTGTTCTACACGTCCAAGTCCAGCAACCAGCTCTCAACAACATCGGGACTTGCTAATCTCCAGTCAGATGTTCAAGGAAAGCCTCTTCAACACCTGGTGAAAGAGGAAGTTGGAACCCGGCTCGACGACGAGCCCCAAATATTGCTCGAGCCGTTCATGCCCAAAATGGAGAACGAGACACTTAAGCAAGAGCTAGGCAGAGCCACCTGGAAGCTCCTCCACAACATCTTGGCACGATATCCCGAGACCCCCAGCGAGCTTGAGAAGCAGTCGCTCAAAACCTTCTTCGACATGTTTGTCAAGGTGTATCCCTGTGGCGACTGTGCAGCACACTTCCAGAAGTTGCTCACCCAGTACCCACCCCAGTTGAAGAGCAAGCAGACCGCAGCGTTGTGGGGCTGCCATATCCACAACAAGGTTAACGAGCGATTGGAAAAGCCGTTGTACGACTGCACCCATATTCTCAATGACTACGACTGCGGGTGCGGAGGAGAGGACGAGGCAGACGAGTTCTTGGAGCTTTCGAACCAGGGCCGTGGCTCAGGGTCGGCCAAGAAATCGTCCACGACCCCGGACAACGAGGATCTCGAACACATCCGTAGCATCAAGATCGAATCAAAAGAGGGGCTCCAGAGAGGAGGATAGTGGGTGGGGATCCACACAAGCAACAAACCTTGACCAGCTGCAGGTCATTTCGGCGGGTGGAATTATCCGGCGAACTGGAGATGGCTACAAACGTTGGCCAATGTCGATTCAGGCACCAGTTCGGCAAGCATCCGTACCTGAAGCGAGAAATTTTATGCTGGTACCATGTGAAAGAGCCAAACCTGACAATGGCTTACGAGTTCATTTTGCCGGCTGCTGGTGCTGCGCGGCTAAATCCAAACAAAGATCAGAGCCCGATGTCGCGGTTATCTGATCTGACGATATATGTGGACATTCCAGCATGGACCCTGTTGCCAGGGCCTGTGGCCGGCGATGGTTTCCCAAGAGACATCAGTGTTTAGAGGAGGTCTGTACACTCGCAGTGCTAAGCCTTGCCAATTAACCCGTTGCACTGCAATAGTCTCGCCACAATTGCCACAACCCAAAACCCAGGCTAGTTGTTTAGGGGCGCTGGCCAGTGAGTGAAATCTCCGCTTTCTCAAAAAGGACCACAAATTGTGGTGGACGATCGACTTTGCTGGCCAAGGACCTCCAACACCGCTGCAGGTCTCAGCATGGATGTAGGCGAGATGCATAGAGGCTTCATGCAGCGAAGTGCAGCGTCTAATGGAGTGGGTTTCTGGAAGCTGAAACTACCAGGAGGCCCAGCTGACTCGCAATCTAGTAATTTACATCGACTTCAATACAAACCTCGTGGAATGAAACTGGTAATCGCTTGGCAATTCCAGGGCCCCAGTAGCTGCTGGCCCGCGGCTCTTGTCCCCAGCAATCCCGACCCTGGGGGGCCCGGAAAAACATTCCCCGACGCATCTGGCCAACAGCAAGATGTTAATCTCCATGCCATGAGTGAATTTTAGAATTTGGGCTAGCATCATCTAAGGTTTTTTTTGGCAACACATAACTGCTAAAAACAGTTCACTTACAGCAGCCTGAATGCCGGTGATCTCACTGTCAAACCTGGCTCAGCAGACCTTTAAAAGTGTAGATGATCCAGTGACGTTTCTGCCCTGTGCACTTTTCCTCCCCCAGACTCTTTGCCCGTTGTTTGTGTGATGTTTGCCTCTACACATCCACTGAAGTCTTGCCAGTTTAGGTATGTTTGTCTTGCTGTGCTGTGTCCGACTATCGCTAACTTTCTAGGCTCCCATCATTTCAGCAGTTAGAGAACTCCATCCAGCAGGGGAACAGCCCTAAGCCTTTCAATCAACTTGAGACTGGCACCAACGCAAGACCAGACTTTTTGTATTCAGTTCCTCTTTCACCGAGCAGTTCCGGCAGCAGCCATTCTAGTCACAGCAATGGTTATGTTGATAGCAACTGGGCGCCAAGTTACAAGCACAATGAAACATCAGGTTCCGAGTCCCGGTTCCATCCTCTGGCCGGCCCAATTCGGTGCGAGACGATCAGCCTGTATCTTAATTATTCCAATTATTCTTATGTGCAGAGTCAACTGATCCCTGTGTCAGTCACCTCGCACGTCATGGGCCCCACCATTGGCTATAGACTGCCTCCGCAGTCGTCTTCAAACTCCACTTACATGGATTCTTCTGGCCTGTCTCAGAAGTCTCAGAAGAATGAGAAGTTCCAAACTGTTTCAAAGCTGGCTCCAGAGACAAAACGGTCATCTCGCAAGCGACTCACATCCATCTCATGCACTGAGAATGAGACAATTCTCCTTCGAGTCAAGCCAAATTCATTGAGCGCTCTAGAGGACTTGGAGAAGCAGGTGAAACCTCCATCCAGCAGAGCACAGGGCCAACTACACCATGAACTTAGTATCAAACCTATATTGAAGTGTGCTCAGTGTGGAACTCAGGAAACTCCAGAGTGGAGACGGGGTCCTGACGGTGCCCGCACTCTTTGCAACGCATGTGGGCTCTTTCATTCCAAATTGTCAAAGAAAATGGGCAAGGAAAAGGCATTTGAGCATTTGTTGAAAATGCGCAAGATTGGCCACCATTGCGACCGTAAAATCCCCGTCTCTACCTAATGTGTTTATAGCTTTACTACCGTTTTTCCATTGTCATTTCATCCTACGCAGATTGCACGCTAGCCGTGCCAGTTACACACAAAACAACAAAAACTCCAAAAAAATCTTAAAATTTCTAATACAGGTTTATTTTTTTTTCTGCATATTTTAAAACCTCATGCCGTTATAACTGGTGATACCTTTAGTAATAGCCTCCCTCTAGCCCATCACCTCACCTTGCCCCAACTCGTGTTGCACGTGATCCAGCTGAAGATGCCAGGCATAACACAAGTGAACATCTGCCACCATTCGTAAATTTCCAGCATTCTACACCCTCCCACCAACCATGGCGTCTGCTGCTGGCTATGCTCCGATTCCGTTTGACGAGACTTACATCCTTTACAACCCGCATGATCCCTTGTCGTTGGTATCTGTGTTTTTCTCTCTCTTGCCAATTGGAGTGTTGATCTTTTATTTCAGCTGGTTCATTACCTCCAGAGAGTTGGAGCCGGTGTTTCTTGCGGCTGGTCAAGTGGCCAATAATATTGCAAACTACATCTTGAAGCGAATCATCAAGCACCAGCGGCCACTGGGACTTTACCAGTTTGTCGAGTACCCTATGTTGAAGAACGCCTATGGCATGCCCAGTGCCCACTCACAGTTCATGGGATTCTTCGCTACGTTCTGTGCACTTCGCATCGTGTTTCAGTTCCAAGGCATGGCATTGAAGTTTAAGCTTTTGGCAGCAGGTATGCTTTATTTTGCCGCAGCCATGACCGGATTCTCGAGAATATATTTGCTTTACCACGAGTGGGACCAGGTGATTGTTGGGTTGTTGGTGGGGTGTGTTCTAGGCTCGGCATACTTTTTGGTGGTCTCGCTTGTCCGCGACATAGGCTTGGCCCACTATTTAACCGGGTTGCCAATAATAAGGCAATTGTACTTGAAAGATTCTTACGACTGTGCATTGTCATGGAAGGAGGATCATAAGTTGTACTTGGCACGCAAGAAGAACGCCCTGTCAACTTCGTCGGCCAAGAAATCACAGTAATATTGCAGTATTGACACCCTGGTTGGGATGAGGCCACTCCGGAATATCTGAGGATATTCTTGGTTGCGCTACTGGGTTGCTATCAGTTGTCCATATCGTATATACTCTACACTTGTAATCTATGTCTGTACTTTAGAATCTGAATAAGGTGCGTATACATGAGTCGAATTGCCGTTGGAAAACTCGCCGAAGCATATGAGTTATTCTTCTTGAAGCGAAACAGTCAGAAGTATACGGCTGTGTATTCTGCTACCTCGCTTAACTTTTAGTTTCGACATAAATCCACCAATCGGTGCAAGTCATTAAACATTCACCTGCATCGAGATGGGCCAGCCGTACGAACAATCCGTCAGCATCCACATCCGTCGGAAAAGATTCCCTTTTCAAATAACAAGCACCAGTGAGGACTACAGACATTCTTAACAAACATTAATTGAAAGTATAATATTCCAAGACATTTGCTAACCCATGACACTATGACTAATGAATTGATCGCTACTTCCAAGCTGGCACCAACACCGACTTCAAATCAGGCTGCATGGTAAACTCCTGGTCGTCGAAATCAAACAATTCTGGCATTTCCTTCATTTCCAACGTCTCGGACTTGCCAAGCAACTTCTTGCGGAAGTCCGGCAACTTGACGTTCTGGTCTCTGAGCTCGTTGAAAAACTCGTCGGCCATCCCGCTGAGGGCATCTATTCGTTTCTGGGGGTTGTAGTTGAGCATTTTGTACAAGATATTCACCAGCAAATCGTCCACCTGGATCCGGGACTTGCTCAACACCTTCTGCAACGGGATAGGCTTAATCTGCGGGAACTTCTGGTCCATGTATTCTGCGTTCATCGACTTGATCTCCTGTCGAGAGGGAGTACCCAAAATCTTGATGATCTCAACCAACTGGTCGATTCCGTTGTCCCCGGGGAACAATGGCTGGCCAATGATCAACTCGGCCATGACACAACCCACCGACCAGACGTCGATCTTGGTGGTGTAGTTTGTGATGCCAAAGATGAGCTCGGGGGCACGGTAGTATCTGGAGCAGATGTAGCTGACGTTGGCCTCGCTCGGGTTCAAGACCTTGGCGGACCCAAAATCGCAGAGCTTCAACACCCCGGTCTGCGGGTTTAAAAGCAAATTTTGCGGCTTGATGTCTCGGTGACAGATCCGCTGGGAGTGGATGTAGTTAAGAGCACGCAAGAGCTGGTACATGTACAACTTGACCTCGAAGAGAGGCATGTTGGTGCGGTGGTTGAGGTAGAAGTGCGAGGCCCGGTAGATGGTCTCGGGAATGTACTCCAAGATCAAGTTCAAGTACAACTCGTCGTTCTCGGTGGTCTGGTAGAAGAAATACTTGAGGTCGACAATGTTGCGGTGGTGGACAGCCCGCATTATCTGGAGCTCTCTGTTTTTGAATCTCTTATCCTGTAGCACTCTCTTGATCGCGCACAACTCTTTGGTCTCTTCGATTTTGGTTTGGAACACCACCCCAAATGAACCATGACCGATCATTTGCTTGTTGTGGTAGGTGATCAGTTTTTTCTCTCCGGTGTGGCCGTCCACAACACTCTCAGATATTAATTCTGCCATGATGCACTGGGAAACTATGTGCTGCGAATTCCGATGCTTTGTCTAGCCGAAGTCCAGTGTCGGGTGCTAGGAGTGTTTTAAAGGTCACTTATTTATTTACCTTTTAGTTAACTATGAGATCATGAGGCTGGTGAGTGGCCGGGTAACGCTCCGCTTCTCCAGTTTTTCTTGCTCTCCTGCTTGACCCTCACGCCTGGGTGTGCCGAATCAGGCAGGCCTGCGCGCCGTTTCTGCGGGCCGCGTAGCAAAAACGGGGGGCGCCCGCACCCAGTTTGCTGGGGTCTGGGGTCGTGCGTCTGGTGATGTGCATATATCTCAATACTGGCTCGCAAGCAATCCACAGGGGAATTTATTAGGTCTATGTAACGGAAAATTAAAATTGTTGCCTGCTGCGTACTCGTAAAAGATTGTCAACTAAACTGTCGTAGGCTTTGTTCATGAGCTCCTCGTCCTGCCGGGCGTTGTTCTGTGGGATATCCGACGGTGCCGATCTCTGATTAGGTTGGTCTTGGGCTGCAACTTTCTTGAAAAGCTCCAAGTCAGCATTGACATCACGGCCTGTCGAAGTCTCTTTCTTGAACACATCAGCAATAGAAATGCCTCTTTGTTTCAATTCGTCAAGTGTTGACACCACGCTTCCTAATTTCGAAGTGTCCAACAACGTCTCTTTGATCTTCTCACTGTCGTAGTCAAAAGCAGGGGCCTCTTCAAGCTCGTCTCTGTGTTCCAATAATTTCTCTCTCAATTTCAGAGACGCTTTCATCACAGACCCTTCTTCTTTCTCGAGCTTTCTCAAATCCACCAGGGACCCGTTCTTGCTTCCTGCCGCCAAACTGTTCGATAAGTACCGGCCCCAAGAATCGTCGACAACCTCGTCGGGGTCCTCGGTGTCTTTCTTTTGTTCTTTCTGGCCAGCATGAGACTCGAAATGGATCTTCAGGATTCCTGCTTTGTTCTCGGAGCCCTGGAGATCGTGTTTGCATTTCACGTCTCCGTAACGCTCGCTCAAAACCTGAAGTCCTTTCTGAAGTGCAGCATCAATATAGTAGAATCTGATAAGTGTCTCTTTACCCTTGTTGCTGAGCTGCCCTTTGTGTTTCAAGTCAATCAAACGATCAATGGTCTCGTTCAATTTATCCTTAATAACGTACACTTTGTCAAAGAACCGCGACACAGTTTCTGCGGTCTTGGCACGAGCTTCTGGGTTCTTAATATCTTCCTCATAGATCAATTTCAAGATCTCTTCAGACACAGAACTAAGAGTCAACTCTTGGTCTCCCACTTCAGGAAGCGGAGTGACCTCTTCATCAGAATCAGAATCCTCAAGATCAAGCCGGATTCTCTTGTGTCTGTAGAGCAAGTTCTCCAAGTTCCGCATACCATAAACACTGATCTGGGTCTTGAAATCGTCAGGAACCTTGTCGTAGTCCAAATCGAGCCAGAATATCAGCTTGGAAGTCTTGATCATATTGCACAAAGACAAGCAAGCCTCATTGTTGAGCTCGTTGCCAAGGAATGACACATAGCAAAGCTCTTTACAATCACTGAGCACTTCAGCGATCCCTGTCACCTCAAGAGGACTCAAATCGTTGTACTCTAAATGAAGACGGGCCACTTTCTTAAACAACGGGATCATCGTAATGAACGCTTCAAGGTTCTCTTTGAAATAAAGAGGGTTACCTGAAATGTCGAAGAAACGCAAGCTTGGAAGTTTCAGAAGGTTGTAAAATAAAGCCTTAGCAGTCACAGAACGGTCCGGATCCTCCGACTCTCTTGTGATCTGAGTCGAGTTGAGAGAAAGACATTTGAGCTGAATGAACTTCTTCTCCTTGTTCATCTTGATCAAGAAATCGTTTATCACTTTGAATCCGTTCTCGCCTTTAACAGAGTAACTAAGGTCGTTGTAACCTAAGTCAAGCGAAAGTACACGCTCGCTGTGTTTTTCCAACCATTCACAGATCGTGTGGACTTGAGACGGAGTAAGATTATTGTAAGCCAAACCAAGAGAAAGAGTCGTGGAGAGACCAAGCTCAAAAAGTTTGGTGAAAAGACTGGAGTTAGGGATCTTGCACCCTGTCAATATAAGCTCGTCAATGCCTTCTCTTGATATAAGCGAGGCCACAAACAACGCCCAGTCCATATCTGATCTATTGTCGATGTTTGAGGTCATACGCACCAACTCAGAGTTGGCCTTGTTGGACTTTCCTTTCTTAGAATCATTGACGACAAGGAACGAGCACTGGGTCAAGTCAAGCGACTTCAACGTCTTGTTTTTGATCAAGAACCAACAGAGAAGTTTCCAGCCCTTCTCGTCAATACAGGTGTTTCTGAACGTCAACTTGTCGAGATCCTGCTTGTAAGCAAGCGACGACAAGACGGTACGGAGCATTTCAAACGTAAGTTTAACACCATCAATGCAAACTGTGGTGACAGGAGCAATGCTGATGAAATCGCTGAACGTCAATATCTCAATAAGAGACGGCAATGGGTTACGGAACACAAGCTTCTCAATAGGCGCAGTGCTATCCTTTGGAAGCTGCTTGAGAGTCGACTTGATAGGCAAGATTTCTCTCAAATGACAACATCTGGTGTACAAGACATCAAGAGGCACTTTGCGCTGCATGAGTTTGTTGATAGATTGTGAACTGGAGTCATGGTCCTCGTCGTCGTCACCTTCGTCAGCGTTGTTTCCTGTAGCCATTGAAGGATTGGATTTGTTTCTTGGGATCATTGGTTTATCAATGGCTATAGTTTTGGCTTTAGCAAGCAGAGGATCCGAATCATTAGATTGATTTTGAGCAAGATGAGATATACCTCCAACGACCACACCGCCTCCTCCGTTCAGGAGGATCTTCTTACGTTCTTCCACTGTCAACTTGTGGATCACCACTGCACCGTTCTGTAGCACTTCGACCTCTCCTTTTCTTGGACTCCGCGATGCTATCTGTTGAGGAGGATCGTTGAAAAACACTCTTTGACTGAACGTCACACGTTTTAATGTTGGAAGATCCGTGAACCCTGGGATCTCAGAAGGACAGTCGGAGCCTAAACTGGATGCGTTTTCAAGAGACGAACTCGAACTGTTGGAAGAAAACGAGTTCTTGGACATACTCTTAGCATTAGCAAGAGCTGCCTGGTCAATGCTCTGATGACGTTTCAAGAAAGACCCAAACAACCCGGATTTCTGACTGGTCTGGCTCTCGAGCCGCGACTTTATATCAGGCAGAATTGGGTTTGGATAGTTTGTGTGCTTGATGGCAGGAGGAAGGTTAGGAATATCCGGATGTGGAGGAATAGGACGGCCTAGAACATCGGTTTGTGGTGAGTGGCTAGGGTTTTCTTCAGTTACTGGAGTCGGAGGACGAGAATTGTCGTCCTTGGAACGGGCTAGGAGCCTTGTAATGGATGCGGATTTTGATTTGTCAGTAGGACTGACGAGCTCCGAACTGGAATTGGAGGCGCTCTTTGGCTTAGAAAGACCGTTCGTACGATACACCAGAAGGAATTTCTCAAAGCGAGGGTCCAATCCTGGCGAGTTCTGTTGGATTGGAGAAGAAATGGATCTTGATAAGGCGTAGGACTCCGGTTCCAGTTTGCGAGGTTTGACGTCGGCACTAATAGAATTGGTGCGCAGCCGTGGTTCTCGCTGGTTGTCTTTAGCTTTCTTTGAGAATTTCGTCAGGAACTTTGAGAAGAACCCATTGGATGGACCAGACACAGAATGCGACCGGGTTTTGCGGAGCGAGTCTATGGAAGTCTGGTTAGGGTCATGGCTAGGAGTTCTGGAGATAGAAACATCATTAGACTCGTACACAGTAGGCAGAGACTTGTGGGCCACGCCTATTGGAGGCGACGGTTGGTGTGGTTCTGGTTGTTTTGGAGCAGTGTCAGCAAGACTGTCAGCCAGGTGGTCTGAGAGATTAGAAGGCTGAATGAACCCACGGAGAAACCAGTTTGCGTCGGTGTTCTTGAAGCCCTCGACAATGTCGCCCGCGTGGTTGCGGGCCTTCTGACGGATGGCGTCCAAGTCGAAAGGACAGGGCTGGGACATGGGCAGGAGGTGAGAGTGTGGATGGGTATAGGATCACAGGAGACCCCGCAATAATGTCACGATAAGCTAGAGCAAAGGAAGGAACCCTGGGTGGAAGCCAGCAGCAGTTCCATGTAAAGATATATCCGGAACAAACCCCACAACAGGCAACTGTGGAGGTCAGCAAGAGAACTCTGGGATTAGTAAGGCTGAACAAGACTTGACTGTCAGTTTTCCCAAACTCCATCGACCTGATCACAGCCTGCAGGTGCAGGTCGGAACGACCCCCTATATTTGGTTACTCGCCGCTGGCCACACCCCACGAATCTCCAGGTGCTAGTGGCCCGGCTCGGGTCGCGACTACTGGACTACGCGGAATTAATTGTTGATGACCTGGTCGGGTGTTGCGGGCGGCGTGTTTGTGTCGGGAATGGATTAATTTTTGTCGGGTTTGTGAAGGTGGGAATTGGAACCGGAACATGGGGCTGCCATGCGTTCCGGAGACTGCCAAAACTCAGGCACAGTGTAAGAGCATGAGTGACGGAGTTAGACGAGGGCCGACTGATAGTTTGGTCTGTTGGTTTTGTGGATGATTGACTTACTAGGTAATATTAAACTACTATTTTACATAGAATATTGATTATCTTCGCTCCGTCGAATTATGGAAATATTGGTTGCTAGTACACAGTCTTACGCTGTTGCTGAGTAATCGCTTGGGTTTTTCCTTCTGTTTTTCCCGCTGTTTTCCCTCTGTTTTTCCCTTTTCTCTAGAACCTGTCTTAGACGTTTTTCTTTTACCTGCCTAGTTTGCTTGGTACTCAGTTACAGTCATTCCCAGGACCCCTGCTGATTATTGCTTTTTTTTGCTTTACTAGGACCATGACTGATTTGTGCTGACTCCCAACACTTACCAGCTTATCTCTAAGTTGCTGACTCCTGGCTCTACATCCCTTGGCAACTGATCAAAGTTGCTTTATTGTTTAGTACTTGCATGACACTGATTGGTCATTGGTCAGTTCTCATTGCCACCTCCTCTTAGTAATTAATAATTGAGGTTGGCCCAGTGGTTTAATGTTTCTAGAAAATCGCCACACCACGTTTATTTCCAACTGATTAGGTTCTCAATTCTGGTTGGTTGCTCCGTTGCACCTTGTTGCTTACACTAGGTTTGATCGGATATCTGTGCGTGGAAAATTCTGACAGTTGAGACACGCCTAGTAGTACGTCTCAACCTAGGCGTATTGGCACTTTTGGTTAACACATTCAGCCTCATTCGCGATCGAACTAAATTACCTCATCACTAAACACAGGTTCCTCAATACAATCGGCTCGACTCGGAAATTACCAGAACCTGTCACTTCCCGATGATGGAGCCGTTATATTGTGTATGCGACTGCGGATAATTCTTGGCTACAGTGCAGAATTCTGCAGTATTAAGCAATAACCGAACGATTTCTAACCCTAAGGTCCCATATAAAACGGTAACAAAACAATGAAATACAAAAATGGTCTAAACTAAATGTAAGCAGACAGAAGAGCCAAGTAGTAGCAAGTGCTCGTGCGAGCTTAGACTTCCTCACGGTGCTCGGCCTTGATTCTCTTCTCGGCGTCGCTCTCTTCTTTCAATGCAGAACCAATCGAGTCAGTTCTGTCAAATGCGTAATCTTTCTCGTCCTCGTAGTTCAAGTCGGCGTCCTTGTTCTCTGGTCCCACAAGGGTGATCAACAACAAGTATCCAAACACACAACCCATGAAGATGGCCATGACCTTCGAGTAGTTGTAGACTCCTGGCTTGATAACTCCCTCAGAGTCACGGAGTGGGAATCTCTCACCGATCTTAGACTCGATGGTCGACGAGGCACTGGAAGCCAAGTTACCCAATTGGTAAGCCAATCCTCCGACGAAAGAACGGAATTGTGGTGGAGACAACTCGGAAAGGTGGATAGGAACAATACCCCAGGCACCTTGCACAAAGAACTGCAAGAAGAACACACCGGCGTTGATTCCAGAGTTACGAACGAATGCCCATGGGTAGATCATGGCTCCTCCTCCAATGCAGCAGAGAATGATAGCCAATCTTCTACCAATGTAAGTAGACAAGTGACCAAAGAAAATACCTCCAGCAATAGCACCAAGGTTGGCCACACTGTTGGTAACGGTCGATCTGTCAGCAGAGAAGTCAAGTTGGTTGGTCAACATGGTTGGGTACAAATCTTGGGAACCGTGGGACGAGAAGTTAAAACCAGCCATAAGGAACACCAAGTAGATACACACAAGCCAGTATAATTTCATAGCGGCTTTACCTTGTTTCATGAATCTCACACCAGCACTGTCAGAGTGGTTCAAAAGCGACAACTGCTTGTGTCTCTTGAAACCTTCAGTCTCGTCAAGCAAAAGCACCCAGACGATGAAAATCACACTTGGACCGGCACTGAACCAGAACAAAGCTCTCCAGCCGTGGCTCGAGTTGTCAGTAATAGCTCTTTGGAAGCACACCACTAACAAGTAACCAAATGCGTAACCTTCCTGGAAAATACCAGACAAGATACCGTGAGCAGCAGTAGGAGTGTCTTCAAGGGCCATAGCGTAGGCAGGACCAAAAACACCACCCATAAAAACACCGAAAAGGGCACGCACACCAAGGAATTGTTCGTAGGTATTAACGAAACCCAATCCAATTTGCAAGACCGAAAGACAGATCATCACGGTGGCCAAAGGAATTCTACGACCGTATCTATCGGCAGCTAATCCAAAGATAGTAGCACCCACCGACCGCAACATGAGCACCAAGGTGATACCCCAGGTGATATCAGAGGCTTTCTTGTCGAAAGTTTTGGCCAAGTTTGACACGTTCAAGGACACAGAGAAGTAGTCAAATGCATCCCACGTCCAGCACCAGAACCCGGCGAAGAAAAGCGCCCATTCACGACGGCTGAGCTTGGTGAGCGGCTTGAATGGATTCCAGAAGTTGGAGTCGAACACGAGATCCTCCTTGTTAGGCACAAGGCTGGTTATTCTGGTGACGAAGTAGTTGCTGATGGCAGCGCCAGTGAACACTGGGCGGCCGATCTTGTTTGGTTTAGCAGCATGAGCTTCAGACATGTTGTAGTGTACACCGAGAGAGTCGAGTCAGCACTGGGGACTACGATGCTTAAATACTGCTGGTCAGTGCTAGTCTGAAATAAGACCAACAAACAGGTATGGCTGGAGCCAGTCATCCCCACAATTGCGGACAATTTTCGCTATGCAACATAACATAATCAAGCTTTTCCTTGCTTGGCGCGGTGTCTGCATGCGTCGGGATGCGTCCGGAGAAACCACGAACCATGACACCCAGATGTCCGGTGTCCTGAGTGGCTATTTGTCATGACAAGTTCACTAAGCGAGCAATACTACACTTGGAGACAGAGCAAACGACTGAGGGTAATCGCGATGACAATAGAGTTATTTATAACCGTTGTGACCTAAAAGCCCCGGTTCATCTGCCACGTTGCACGCTAACCCTTGCAGCAATCACACTCTCCCTTCAGTTGGCAGCTTACAACAGCAGCGAAAAAATAAAGAAAAAGCTGCCTGTCCCCCACTAGTGTCCTAAGCTTAATGAAACGGGTTTCGGGCCCCGGAGGCCGGTCATCTCGTGGTTTCAACTGGCAGCCATGGTTACCCGCGGCCATGTAAAGTCTGAAGCATAACGCAATTGCAAATCGCAGGGTTCTTATTTGCCGGGAGCCGCGAACTCCCGATATCCTAGTTTGCCCTGCCCTGCTTCTAGATCAACACTGTTGCAACAGTTGTTGCTCTACCGTGTGCCTGGTGGAGAATCTGTTGGCCTATGCACAACTTTATCCGGCAGATTCCGCTACGAAAGTTTTCATACTATCACCGGCCAGTCGACTGAACCCGGACTTAAGTGAAAATTTTTCTGCTACTTCCAGCGTCCAAAGGTCAGGCCCCCGCTCGTCCCAGAGGTTGATCAAGAGGCTCTACCTTCGGCGACCGGTACTTTCCACAGACCTGCTTGGCGCAGCCAGATTGCTTTTTGTACTGCAAACTGTATCTGGAATGCCATGACCTGCCCTTGGCTATACGCGCAACACAATTGCTGCCAACAACCATAGATTGCAAGTAATTAGTAATATCGAAACCTTCTTAGTAATAGAGTATGGTGCCTGCCAAATCTTCTTTCTCGAGGAGCCCGTGTGGGTTTTAGGTTCTGTCCTGGTGCCATAGGAAACTCAGTTACTTTCAGTCATTCTGCATTGTCCGGCAAATGACTCGAACAGACAATCAGTGGTGTACATTGAATTCAAGCCATTTTTGCCTCCCGGTGCTCAGGCTCTAGCTTTTCTGTTTTGGTAAAAAAAGGTCCTATTTTCTGAACGGTTTGCGGCTCACTTGTCATTCTATGGTACGATCACTATGCAGATACACTAATGGACAAACGGCAGTTTCCTTCATACAGCTTCAAATCCCTCAGGTTCTGACCACCTCTGAGTCGTACCATTACTGTAGCTCAGTTTCCTAAATTAGTTTAGTGATCTGCTGGTCCATTAATGGTTGCTGGCCCGTTGATGATCGCTGGCAGGTAGACTAGTGACTGTAGACATAAACCTGTCTTGAAACAATAGACAACCGTAAACAAACGTTGCTAAAGACAACCTACAGACCCTTTTGAAACTATGCCATTATAGATCTGCTCTACGAGCTATTCTTACTACGTTCGTATCATACTTCGACCATGAATCGACTTTTGGTCTACACTTTCAACGCTTCTTGACCTTCTGTTACTGGAAATCTTAGCCAAGAACTTACCCCTACTTGGCCAAGAACAGACTCCGAAATTACGAGGGGACCACGCACCAATGATCCACACGATCGATTACCACTTGCATTAGCAAATCAGGGAAATAGATCCTGACTGCTTGCCTTACTGTTCTGCCTGGTGTTTCGAATTCCTGTCGCCATTTCGACCTCCAAATCACCACCCAGCAACACGCCAAGAGTTTCTGTTCAATAAACAACCTCTGAGACCCCTGTCAAACCTGCTTGCAAGTTTATTGACCCGGCATTAGGGCCTGACCGGCACTCTCCTCTCGATACAAATTACCGCAAACCTACATCACGTACCCCATAAGGCACCACCCCTAGATCTACAGCAAATGACGTCTGTACTGTGTATTTCCCCCGCCATATAACGTAGGCTACTGTCACCCCCACCCGATTATTCTAATCCATCAACGTCTCCCGAGAAACCCCATGGGGCTTTGGGAAGTGGTGCAGGGCACGGCTGAACTCGGGCTGCAGTCTCACTTCTTATACTCCACTCCAACCTTTGGTCTTTCGTCCACAATGAGTTGGAACACATCGTTTCTTGCATAGTGTCCTGAGACATCGAAATCGTATCGGGCCTCAGGGATCACTGCCAAGTCGATTTCAGCCGTCAAGAGTCCTTCGCGGCCCAACAAAGGCCCCGCAATGATTTCCCCATAAGGGTCAACAATCACACTACCACCATTCATAGACGGACGTCCTTGTTCCCATTCTGGAATCAGGAGTCCCACCTCTTCTGGTGGACCCAAATAGGTTACAGCAGAAATGGTGTATTGTCTTCCCTCAGCAGAGATGGTCTTCATGAGTGACCGCCAGATCTCACGCTCGTCAACGGTTGGTGCAACGTAGATGTTCAAGTTCTTGCTGTAGAACGACTGTCTAAGCAATGGCATGTAGTTCTCCCAGCAAATGGCACCTCCAATTCTTCCCAACGACTCGGATTCAGCGGTGTACAAGGTCGACCCGTCTCCCTGACCCCACACGAGACGCTCAGTGGCAGTAGGCGTGAGCTTCCGGTGCTTTCCAACGTACCCTTTGCTAGGGTCTATGTACACGAGGGTACAGTAAAGAGTGGTATTGGCTCCCCTTTCAATGACTCCCACTGCGAACATAGCACCGGTTCTCTTGGCCAATCCCTCGAGCTCCTTGATCTCCGGACCTGGCACAGTAATGGCTCTGGCAAAATAGTCGGCGAATTCTTTTCTACCTGATGGCAATCTGTTTCCAAGGTAAGTTCCAAACGTAGATCCTTTAGGGTATCCTCCGAGAGTGGCCTCTGGAATCACCACCAATTTCAGCTTGCTCTCAATGATCTCCTGCTCATAGCTAAGAATCTTCTCAACGGTCTTGGCAGTTCCTTCTGGAGATGCTCCGATTTGAAGCGCAGCGACAATGTGTTTGCTCATGGTTTGGCTGTTGTATTGTATAATCCTCATCTATAAGACCAAACCCCTGCCGGTCTATATAGGTTTCTCCGGTCTCCGATCCGGTCTGCGGCCCGAGGACAGCGCATGGATCTGGGCATACATATTCCACTCAATCGCATTATGACTAATAATGAGGATTGGCTATTCCTGGCATTACATTATTGGTTCATGATAACGGCCAGAGGTCCCTGCATGTAGCATCGTGATTTTCCGAGTCGTTTAGCAGCTTAGCATGGGTATTCGGGGTTTGGTGTGCTGCGGCTTCTGTGATCAATTTGTAGGGTCCTTCCAGATTGAGGTGCATATCAACGAAACTGATGGGCCTCCCATAACAACTCGTACGGAATTATTCTCGAGCTGAAAAGTAGTTCAAAACAAAGAGATTTTTTTATTAAATTTTGTGGTAAGCTTTATTGAAAGTTCTATGGTTTCTTCTACTTTTGGTGGCAAGTTGTATGTTTCAAAATGCAAACGCACTGGACATAAACATGAACCTCTAATGTTCAGCAGCTACTCCTCACTCTCGGAGTTCTCACTAACACTGATTGTCAGAAATAACAAAGAAAATAAAATACGGACAAAATTTCCAAAAATTTCTTATGTCTCTTTCCGTGACAATCCAAGCATGAACTCTCCTGGTATCTCTCCACATCGCTACAAACAATAAAAACAAAACCATGTATCAATCTCCCATATAAGTCCCCATACAAATCAAACATCTACTGTCCTTACATCATATCTAGGCATCAGCCAAAGAGGGCTCTCAAGCCTTGTTATCTTTCTCTTTAGGCTCTTCTTCTTTGACATCTTCCTTGACATCTTCCTTGACATCTTCCTTGACATCCTTCTTGACATCCTTCTTGTCCTCAGCCTTAGCTTCAGTCTTCGACTCCTTTGTCTTATCAATACTCAAATCACCAATAACATCCGTAAGCTCGTCCAATTCATCTGGCTTGGTACCCTTGTATTTGTCATCCAAGTTCTTGTTGTGTTTCATATCCTCGACCATCTCAGTAGCAGTCTTGGCATGCTGTTTCTTCTCCTTCTTGTGTGCATCAACATAGGCATCCAACTCTACCTTCCATCCCAAACTAGCTGCTAAAGTATCGGCCACCACATCACAGTCTCCAATAGCCAATATGTCAGATTTCCGAGGGTTCTCCTCAAAATCACCCACTTTCTCATTGTTGATCAAGATCCGAGTGCATTGATCACTGACATCTCCAGGCAAAGATGAGAATGGGAACACCTTAAGAGACGTACCCGCCACAATACACAAATCAATGTCTTGCTCAAGGTCTTCCTCCGAAGCAGAGAAAAACCGATCTGGCAACCCCTCACCGTAAAATACAATACTGGGCTTCAACGTTCCTCCGCAATACTCACATTCTGGAACTTCATCAGCCAACATCTGCTTCAAAAACTTCTCTTTGTCAGCTTTCTTATGACATTTAATACAGAATTCCTCGGCAAAAGAACCGTGGGCCTCCACAATCTTGTCTGCGTCAAGTCCAGTTTGCCTCTCTAAACAATCGATGTTCTGAGTAAACACTCTCACGAGATCGTTCTTCTCATCAATCATCTTCATGAAATAATGGAACCGAGTAGGAGGGAACTTCGAGTGCGCTGGATGCAAATCTTTACATAACGAATAGAACGGCTTCGGATTGTCGGTGAAGAAATCAATGTCAAACACAGACTCGGGCGTTGGTAAGTTCAATTTGGCAAGATTGTAGAACAATCCGGTTCCTGGAGATCGGAAATCCGGAATCAATGGCTCACCATCACTGGTGGCAGAGATCCCAGCACCTACAAAGAAAATCACTTTGGCATTTGGATCCTTCAAGATCGTCACCACTTTCTCAAGAGTCTTGTCCAAGTCCCCAGACATATTTATTGATGATCATCACTCCAAGTAAACAATCCTCCGCTATATTGACACCGCCGGGTAACTCTTCATTGATTCGTAATTTACCACTGCACTGGGCAGCTTTGGGCGGTGTTTTAGCTTTTCGGTGGATAACTTGGACTCCAGATTTTCCTCGACAAAGGATTACATCGTGTGCACACAGACACAAATGAAGGTGAGTAGAACAAGCAACAACCAAGGATATGAAATGAACTCTGAATTTTGTTATGTTATTTGGAGATTTATTTGAGAATTGCCTTGCTGTTGAAATGCATTGAATCTCCCAGCATTACTAACTGCCTAGCAAAAACTTACTTCTCTTGACCTCAAGATAATTGCTGGAGAGCTCCACACCACGGTGGTGGGCTACCGACTCCAGAACATATACAACATCTTGGGCTCGAGCCGGATTTTTGTGCTCAAGTTCTCGAAACCAGATTCCAAACACAGTGTGGTGGTGGACTATGGGTTCAAGTTGTACCAGTCGGAATTCGAACGGACGTTGGAACCAGCACCGTCGAACTTTGTCACCAAGCTCCGGAAACACTTGAAATCCAAACGGCTCACCAACTTGAAACAGTTGGGCGACGATCGGATCATTGTGCTTGAGTTCTCCAACGGCAACAACTACTTGGTGTTGGAGTTTTTCAGTGCTGGTAATGTGGTGCTTCTCAATGCAGATCAAGAGATCATTGCTGTGCAGCGACTTGTGCAAGAGACTTCCACCGACTTCCAGTATGCCGTCAGAGAAAAATATACCATGTTTGATGCCAAGAGCTTGTTTGTCGACTCGGTGAAATATTTTGCGGAAGACTCAGAGTCTCAACAGGCTCCTCCAGAGGTCAAGAAACAGTTGTATGCACCTAAAACTTACAGTGGCGACAATATCTTAGAATGGTTAGCCAAAGAGGCGTCGAAACCGCCTCCAAAGAATAAAGCACCAAAAGCATTGTCTGTTCTAAAACTCATTTTCTTGAACGCTTCCTACTTGTCATCAGATCTCATAAAACATAACTTGCAAGCCATTGGCATTGATCCGACCCAGAACTCCAATGTCTTGGAGTCTCAAGACACTAGAGACCTTGCTGTACAGGCAATTCAAATCTGCGAGACCACAATTACTGATCTTTTGAACTCCGAAGGTCCCGTCACCGGTTATATCTTGCTAAAGAAGAACCCACATTATACACCAGGTGACGAGAGAATCCAAAGCTCTTTGCTTGGAGATCAAGAAGGACTCAGTGCAGAGTACCTTTATGAGAGTTTTTCTCCTTTCCCACCAGAACCTGTTCCTGCTGACTCGAAAGTGATTGAAGTGAAAGGGTACAACCAGACTCTTGACAAGTTCTTCTCGTCATTGGATCTTATGAAGAACGCATTGAAGATCCAGCAATCCAAGGCTTTGCTTGACAAGAAACTCAATTCTGTGCGAAGAGAGAATGAAAATAAAATCGATACTTTGAACACTTTAGAGGTTGAGAATTATCGGAAAGCAGAGCTTATAATATTGAATGCTGATAAGATTGAACAGTGCAAGGCAGCAGTGCAGACAATGATTGACCAAGGAATGGACTGGAAAAACATCGAAACTCTCATTGAGGCAGAACAGAACAGAGGAAATGAAATTGCTAGTATGCTTGTGCTTCCACTTTCTTTGATAGATAACCATATCAAGGTGAAGTTACCAGCAGAAGAACAGGACCAAGAAGAGCAAGACAGTGACTCCTTGAGTGATTTGTCTTTGAGTGACGACGACGATATTGAGTCTGAACCTGTGGTGCGTAAGCCTAAGGTTGAGAAATCGGTGGTGGTCAAGATCAACTTGGCTCAGTCTGCGTATGCCAATTCCAAGACGTATTTCGACCAGAAGAAGAGTATGCGGATCAAGAAGGAGAAGACAGAACGGACAGCAGAAATGGCATTGAAGAGCAGCGAACGCAAGATCAATGCTACTTTGAAGAAAGATATCGAGCGAACTAATAAAGACTTGTCTATTAGAAAGATGAGACAAAAGTACTGGTTTGAGAAGTTCTACTGGTTCATTTCCAGTGAAGGATATTTGGTGATTGCTCCAAAGGACAACTTGCAGGTGGAAATGATCTACTACAAGTACTTCAATTCTAAGAGTGATTACTATGTCACTTCAGACATTGAAGGTTCGTTGAAAGTGATTGTGAAGAACCCTTACGAAGACCAACCAGTACCACCGTCGACTTTGACGCAGGCAGGAATATTTGCTTTGTCGTCATCAAAAGCTTGGAGTTCGAAATTGGTTACTGCTGCATGGTATGTGGAAGGATCCAATGTTTCGAAGCTTGACGTCGACGGCAGTTTGCTTCCAGACGGAATGTTCAATATCACTGGTGACAAGATATTCTTGCCTCCTAGTCAGTTGAGCATGGGTCTTGGGTTCATTTGGTTGCTTGACGGTGAGTCTACTGAGATAGCCAAACAGAAACGATTAGAGAAGATGAGTTTTGAGATTGTTGACTCGATAGCAGACCCAAAAGAGAGTGCCAAAGTGAAACTCAATGCTTTAAGTAACCAGCTTGAGTCTGTTAAGTTGGAAGATGAGGATGAAGAGAAAGAGAGTCAACTAGAGAACCAGACACCGGATGACGCCAACCTGGAAGTTTCTAGTATTGCAGAATCGGTTAGTACACTTGACAAGCCAAAGAAGCAAGCTCATGTTCGAGGAAAGAAAGGTAAACAAAAGAAAATCAACCAGAAATACAAGGACCAAGACGAGGAAGAGAAACTCGCTCGTTTGAAGGTGTTGGGAGTGTTGAAACAGGTAGAAGACCAAGAGAAAAAGTCTGAAGCTGTGGAGAAACCGAAATCTTCTCAGAAACACCATGCTCAAAGACAGCAGAAGAAATACAATGAGCAGTTCATGGATATTCTTGAGGAGCAGTTGAACAGTCCTAATTACCTTGAGATTCTTGACGGGTTCAGTTACAAGATTGGGTCATTGAAAGAGAACTTTGATGATTTGATTCCGATGTTTGCTCCATGGCAATCGTTTGCCAAGTTCAAGTACAAGGTGAAGATTCAGCCAGGAACAAATAAGATTGGGAAATCAATGAACGAGGTACTCAACTATTTTACTAACAGAAAAGTCAACAGAGAACTGAAGACAGCTGGTGAATCCGAATCAGCCTATGATTTTGATTTAGACTTTGCAAAAGAGCATCTGATTGTTCAACAGTTGAAACCTTTGGATATCCAACCTTCGTTCACTATTAAAGGATTACGGGTAGTGTTACCATCAGGAGCGGGAGCTAGTGGAGGATCTGGAGGTAAACAGAAACCCAAGGGAAGTGGAGGCAAGAAGAAGAAATGAGGGGAGGAGCTTTTAGTTATGCTTGGAAGAGATAAAAAGAGAAACTTTCATCTATGCTGCGTATAGGAAATAGAGAGTGAAACTCTCATGCTACTTTGAATAAATAGAGTGAAATTTCTGTTTGCGCTACTTGGAATAAAAGGCGAAACTGTCATCCATGCTACTAAAGAAACAGTCAAGCTTTAATTTATACCACCTCAATGAAACAATCCCTCCTACAGTCTCAGGTCACCCACATTCAATCATATATATGTAAATATGTAAGTATCCATAAACATTGCACAGACCAACACCCCACCTAAAAATTGAACCCTTTGACCTTCTTCTTGGCAAACTGGAATGCGTTGAACAACCCACGCTCGTTCAATTCTATGTTCAAGGTGTTTTCAGAAGCAGGACGCTTAGACACTCTGGAGGCAATGGCGTTCCCGTCAGTCTCAAGAATGATTCCGTCGTCAATTGTCTCGTCTAGCGTGATGGCCACAAAATCATAGTTGTCTTGAATCAGTTTCTTATGCACTTGATCTTTCAATACTATGTCAAGAGCCTCGGTCAATCCAGTTAACACTTGGTACAACATGGCTTCATTCTCGTTGATGTCTCCAACAAGGTACACGATAACATCGGAAATCACCTTGTACACTACAATCTGGTTCTCAAAGATGATGATGCTGGCCTTGGCCTTGAAAGTTTTGGCAAACAACCCGGACTCAAACGTCTGCTGTGATTTCAAAGTTGGAAATGGTTCCGAGATCTGGAAAGTCTCGTCATTAGACGAGTTTGGATGGATTGGTTTGTAATAGTTGGCATACAACCGTTTGCCTTCGTTGTCCAATATTAATGCCGCAGTAATAGCATACAACAGAAGATTGCTCATTGTGTGATGGTGTAGTGTATTGTACGATGGTGGACCTCTACGTGGAATCTTTCATTCATGCTTCACAGCAAAGGTTACCCGGCGCAAAACACTCAATGCATCATCTCTGGACAGTGAATTGGAGACTCAGACCAATCCATCACCATGTCTGGAACAGATCAATTTTTCTTCAGTCTTTTACGAGTGTCTGTTATTCAGATTCTTCGGGCTGCAGGGTTCGAGCGGTGCACCAACAGTCTAATTGATGTGTTGACCGACTTGTTTGTGCGGCATTTGTTACTTGTACTGGCAGAGTGTAAGAACTTAGCTTCCAGTGACAACAGACCAGCAATAGAAATAGAAGATATTGCACAAGCAATGGTGAATTTGAAAGTAGTGAAACCGTCAAAGTCGGTGGATCCGTATGATATCAGTGCCGAGAATTATCTTGGAATGCGAGGGTTCATGAAATGGATCAAGAGTGAAGAGTTTGCCAAGATGCAACGAGTGTCGCGTCCTTCAAAAGAAGCGTCCGAATTGGCACTTACAGGAGACACAGGGGCCGGGTCGGCCACCGGTGAGGAGGTTTCTCAGAACGAGGAAGTGGATTTGCATCAGCAATTGAACTGGTTGACGTATATGTTGCGTACACAGTCGAAAATAGACTATGAAGAGAAAATCAAAGTGACGGTTTTGGCAGGGACAGATGAAGGAGGAGAAAACGATTATCTTGTGATGGGCCCGACTCCAAAACATTTAATCGACGTTCTTCCATGTCGAAAGAAGATGATTGATGGAGGGAGTTGAAAGTGATAGGAGATTATTCATTTGTTATTAGACGAAGATATGAGACAAGCATCATTTTTGACTTAGAGTTTTCATTCTTGGTTTGTGATAAGAGTGGGTTTTCGTTGACTTGGAGACTACGAAATCGAGTTCGCTTGTTTGACAAAAGTCTGTGGTATTATTCTGTGGTATTATCCAGTGGAACACTTAGTGAAAGATTCCCTCTATAAAGAAGTCCTTACTCGCAACAACTATGACCCCCACTACATCGCAAAATCAAGCACTTTCATCCTTCACTATACAGTTACATATATATCAGAAATCACCGCCGCCAAAGTCTCCGCCGCCAAAGTCGCCGCCGCCAAAGTCTCCTCCTCCACCCCAGTCATCACCAGGTCCGCCATAGTCGCCGCCATAATGGTCTGGGCCGTCAAACGCATTGGCAAGCATGGCACCTCCAAGCAAACCTGCACCTCCGGCCAACAAACCAGTTCCAAGCCCGCCAAACTTGTGTTTCTTCTGGGCAGCTTGCTGCTGTGGATATTGGGCGTATCCTTGTTGCGGTGGGTATTGCTGACCGTAACCTTGAGGTGGGTACCCTTGTTGTTGAGGAGGATAGCCTCCGTAACCTTGGCCACCGTACCCTTGCTGTGGAGGGTAGCCACCGTAGCCTTGGCCACCACCATACCCTTGCTGTTGTTGCTGTTGGTACCCTTGCTGGTTGTAACTAGGAGGAGGCTGTTGCTGGTTGTACTGCTGTTGGTGCTGCTTCGATTGGGAAGATCCGTGGCTCTTGTTGGCGTCTGCCGGTTCAGATCCCAGAGATTTTGGAAGTTCCCATTGCGATTCTCCAGTCTTCAAGTTGACATAGAACCATCTACAATGTTAGTATTCAGATTCTGATCCCCCCGATAACAGGCTCAGACCACTCACGTTTTGTACTCGTTGTCCCAGACGGCCTTCCAGCCTTCTGGAACCTTAGGAGGATTATCTTGAGAAGCCATGATAATCTATCCAAGAATATACCGAACAGAAAACGGAGGCAAGATCTTTGGCTACCCGAAAACATGGGCAACCTCGGCGGGTAATGCGCGTGCGGGTAACCGGCCGGGGGCGTGTTGAAATGACTTCATTGCTGATGACCGACCGGATCCGGTCATCGATCCGGGCGATTGGTGCATGTCGAACGGAGAAGTTGAGTTGGTCCGAAGGTGGATTGTGAGTGTTGGATCAGAGCAAGTGTCGGGTATGAATGTTTGAACGTATGGCATATCGTTGTAGATGTCCATAAGCTTTTTTTGTTTCTGACTGAGTATCGTTGAAAATGATTGAGGTCAAAAGTAAATGACATTAGCTCCGCGAGATTTGTTCGTCGTCATTGCAAGGCAGTGCTAGTGGAATCTGGTAGAAGATCATGGGTGCAGCGGACATAATTGTAGATCATGAGAAGATCACAAGAAGTCAGCCGCAATGCGTAGGTTGGAGCATTCGGGAATGTCCTTTTAATTTGATTTGATTTTGAACGTGTGTGAATGTGTTTGAGTAAAAAATCAGAACAATCTCAATGTATATGTCCAGGTGTTATATCGGTTGTAGACAAATTCGTCTTCCGCGCAGCCCACTCACAACTTGATCTCATCAATCGCTTTCAATTGACTCATCATATCTTCGTTCAATTCTTTATTCTTCTTAATAGTAGTGTTGTCATGTTCTTTTAAAGTCTTCAAGTTTCCTAAACTTTTCCCTTTAGCAATCTCTTGTTTAGGTTCTTGTGGATGTTGTTTGGCAGTCTCTCTTACAATCAGACTGACATTGTCATCTAGGGCCTCAATAAGTTTAGAATTCTTCAGCTCAGTTTGCCTTTTCTTGTTTTTATTAGTTTTGGCAACCTTGCCTTTGGACACACTCAACTTTGGCTTTTTCACCTTTTTAGTTTGAGTCTTTGCCATTGAATAGGTTTGTGGTACAATAGATATTTGTGAGTTTGGTATAGTTTTTCGCAATGGCTGTGAAATAAATTTTTCGGACCCATGCATGGTTACGCATGTGAACAGTATACCTAATCTGTGGGCAGTTGAATTCTAATGCTGTAATACAATTGAGTCTTCCATTTCATAAACTCCGACGGTGTCAATATTTCTACAGCCGTAAGACATAATCAATAACGTCCGGACATATTAAATCACATACCACACATTATGACTCGCCTGAGCTCCATTAAAGCTGTCTTGTTTGACATGGACGGTACCCTTATCGACTCTGAGGACTTGTATCTCTTACAACTCAATGGTATACTTTCAGAGTATTTCAACAAAGGACCTTTGCCAGCAGATATTCGACAAAAGATCCAGGGTCGTCCAGGAATCCAGATTGCAGAGATTATCACCGGAGACCTTTCACTTGGAGTGTCTGCCGAAGAATTCTATGCGATCACCAACCGTCCAGAACAGTTGCAGATCTACCGTAAATGCCAGTTCTTGCCTGGAATGCAAGACTTTGTCCAGGACTTGAAACTGGACGGTGTTCCTATTTCTATTGCCACTTCTACTTCCCGATTGAAGTACAATGCAAAAACTAAACATTTGCAGGACAAGGGGTTCGATTTGTTTGACGATGTTGTCACTGGAGGTGATGTGCTGGAGTTGGTCGGCAAAGGTAAGCCTCAGCCGTACATCTGGTGGTACGCATTAGACAAATTGAACGAGGCTTTAGGTCACAAGGGGACTGACAGAGAAATCGCTATTCATGAGTGTTTGGTGTTTGAAGACAGTTTGAGTGGCATTAAAAGTGCTATTGCTTCTGGAGCTAAGAGTGTTTGGATCCCAAGTCATAAATCATTGATTGAATTGTTGACTCCAGAAGAGTTGGCAGAATTTGAAACTCAATGTGAGATTCATGAACTGTTCTTGCATTTTGATAAGTCGAAGTATGGTCTTTAAGTGGAGGTTGGTTGGTTGGACTGCAAGAGTGTACCAAGTCTAATGAATGATACACCATTCAACAATACAAGAAGACAGTGCTATTAATTATAGAGATGCTTTTAGAGGATTTTGCTAATAATAATTCTATAAAAATTATATTCATGTAAAACTTGGTTGAGCATGCCAGTCAAGTAGACTGAACCATTGTTGACTTCAGGTTTCTATCGCTATCAAGACTCTCGCCGATGAAATTTCATTAAACCAAGTATCATGCAAAAGACACTACATTAATACAGCCATACAAAATCAACAAGAATAGCCTATAGTACATATGGAAACACCTCCACCCTACTATATACAGAACCATCTATAACTGCTCACCAAGAGTTCATCCCACTCAAATCTATCGTCCCACCAACTTTCCATCCTATAACACATCTTTCTTGCCCATTAGAATCCTTATAACCCACAGACTTCCAACCGTTCCATCCATTGACCACCCCTTTCACAAAATCTATCTGATACTTCTCCCCCACTTCAAACACAAACCCTTGACATTTTGCATTGGTCCTCACAATCTCTACCAAAGCTTCATAGAACTCCATGTCTCCAACAAGTGCCAACTCCGGTTCATAGTCACGAACAGATCTGTTAAGCTGCTTATAAGTCTTCCATGGTATATACGGCGGATTACTTACAAGTATATCCATGTTGGCGAACACTGGATCAGTCTTAACTGCTGGATCAAGCACATCTTTCTCAACAAACCTCACAACATTCTGGCCCAAGAACAGCTTATTCTGTTCCAAATTCTTGTTCGCTAGCGCAATACAGTCCTTGGAAACATCTAAACCAGTTACGGTTCTCAAAAATCCTGGACTCGATTCACTGGCAATACCTAGACCAACGCATCCAGTACCAGCACATGCATCAACTACACTCACCAGCTTTACAGAATCAAGACACCGTGCCAACTTCATAACCCACTCCTCAGTCTCCCATCTCGGAATCAACACCCCCTCCTCACATTTTATATCTAGTTTTCCAAACGGCTGGTTTCCAAGCACATACTGTAACGGTCTATGCATCTTGACTCTTTGGAACACTGCTTCTGCCCATTGTTCTCTCGGTAATTCTTGCCGTATCCATCTGTACTCTGTCTTAGCAGCTTCAACAGACCCACATACTCGCACCAACAGCCCAATCTGTCGACCTAACTTATATCCAGCTCGTAACTCACTGGGCTGTATTCGAGGCATTTGCAAGTCCATATTGAAGTCTTGCAGCTCTGTATCTCCCTCTACCCAGGTCACCTGACCCAATAATATATACACTCACTTACCCGCCCACAGAATCTCTCGAGCCAATTTTCTTGTTGTATAGCCAACTCGCAATTTGTTTTTCAGAACATTGCAACCGTGTGCACGCGTCTTGTCGAGAACATCACTTGAAACTCAACATGTCGATGTCGATCCTGTACCCGGAGGATGCGGGCCAGATTGAGTTGCTTTTGAAACGTTATTGCGCGTTGTATCAGACGTTATCCAGTCCGATTGGCGACCACCGTGAAACTGAACTGGAGCTTGCAGCGATCGAAAAGCTACTTCACACCATCTCCAATGAGCAGGACGCCTACAGAGACCAGGAAGAAAAGCTCAATGCCGTGGTGAAACTGGCCAGCAAGGTCGGTGGCGCGTCGCGTTACGACCTTGGTCTTTTACGTAAACAGATAATAGGGTTCCAGCTTCTAGCCAGCGACTTAGATTTGCCAGACTCGTTGCAACTTGAGTTTGGTTTAAGAAGCAAGTATGGAGAAGGAGTTGAGACTGCACAAAACATCAGCGACAGCAACCAAGAATTAAACCCTGTGGAAGTGGATTACAGCGACTTTGAACAGCGGTACGAGAATTTTATCCCTCGAAACTCGCTGTCGTTATCCAAGAACATCGATAATTACCATGACGTGGTTGGCAACAAGTATGCCGAATTGAAAGCGTCCAACAAGATCATGGAACGTATCAGTCAACTAGAAACCTTACCAGCAAACCTTGCAAACATCAACACCACGTCATTGCTTGAACGGTTCAGCCAGCCTCTGACAACCAAGTTCGACGACCCGCACATCGACAAATTGAAGATCGGGTCCCTTGTAGAATTAAAGTCGTTGAAATTGCTCACAAAACAGAAACAATTGCGTCAGAACTTTTTGAGTGCCATCGCCGGTCAGTCTCATGACGTGGCGCCAGAGTTGAAGAACACCTCGACCATCGTGCTTGCCAGACGACTCATGAACCTCCGATTGAAGATCATTGCACCACAGACCGCAAGATTGGCTGAGCAGTTGGAGGAGCAGCAGAAGAGGGAATTGAAGAGCATTCAATACAAAAAGAAATTGAGAGCCATCAACAAAAAACTCGAAGCTATCAACACAGTGTTGTACAACAAGAACGAGGTGGTCACCAACCGTAACCATTTCTTCTTCAAATCTTTGTCTAATTTCCATCACCAAGCAGAGAAGGAGGCTTCTAGAAGATTGGAGAAGACTGCCAAGGAGAGATTGCAAGCCTTGAAGGCCAACGATGAAGAGGCGTACTTGAAATTGTTAGACCAGACCAAGGATACAAGAATCACCCATTTGTTGAAACAAACCAACAGTTTCTTGGATTCTTTGGCCAAAGCTGTCAAAGTTCAACAGGACGAAGCTCAGCCTATTGATGATGATCCTTCTGTTCCAGACGGTGACTTGGGAGAGACCGAAGACGAGAAGAGAGAAACTCTTGACTACTACAAGATTGCTCATAGAATTAAGGAGAAGATTACTAAACAGCCAACAATTCTTGTGGGTGGTACTTTGAAAGAGTATCAATTGAAGGGATTGGAGTGGATGGTGTCCTTGTATAATAACCACTTGAACGGTATCTTGGCAGACGAGATGGGTCTTGGTAAAACCATTCAGACGATTTCTTTGATCACTTACTTGATCGAGTCAAAGAAACAAAGGGGTCCATTCTTGGTGATTGTTCCTCTTTCCACCATCACCAACTGGACTCTTGAATGTGAGAGATGGGCTCCTAGTATCAAGAAGATCGTGTACAAGGGAACTCCTAACCAGCGGAAGTTGTTGGCCCATGACGTTCGTCGTGGCGATTTCCAGATTCTTTTGACCACCTATGAGTATATCATCAAAGACAAATCGTTGCTTGCCAAGATTAGATGGGCTCATATGATCATTGATGAAGGTCACAGAATGAAGAACGCAAACTCCAAGTTGTCGTACACCTTAACAAATTACTACCACACCAAGAACCGGTTGATCTTGACTGGTACTCCGTTGCAGAATAACTTGCCTGAATTGTGGGCTTTGCTTAACTTCGTCTTACCAAAGATTTTCAACTCGGTGAAGACTTTCGACGAATGGTTCAATACTCCATTTGCGAACACCGGTACTTCCGAGAAATTGGAATTGTCCGAAGAAGAGAGTTTATTGGTTATCCGAAGATTGCATAAGGTGCTCAGACCGTTCTTATTGAGACGGTTGAAGAAAGATGTCGAGAAAGACTTACCAGACAAGGTTGAGAAGGTTGTCAAGTGTAACTTTTCTGCATTGCAATACGCCATCTACCAACAGATGTTACGTCACAATGCCCTTTTCGTTGGCTCCACCATCAACAATGGAACTACCAAGGGTGGTATCAAAGGGTTGAACAACAAAATCATGCAGTTGAGAAAGATTTGCAACCATCCATATGTGTTTGAAGAAGTTGAAGATTTGGTGAATCCAACACGGTCTACCAATGATTTGGTTTGGAGATGCAGTGGAAAGTTCGAGCTTTTGGACAGAATCTTGCCGAAATTCAGAGCCACCAACCACAGAGTGTTGATTTTCTTCCAGATGACTTCTGTTATGGATATCATGGAAGATTTCTTGCACTACCGTGGAATGAAATACTTGAGATTGGATGGTAGCACCAAGGCAGATGAACGTCAAGATATGTTGAAAGAGTTCAACCGTCCGGGCAGTGATATATTTGCTTTCTTGTTGTCTACCAGAGCTGGTGGTTTGGGTTTGAACTTGCAGACTGCCGACACTGTCATCATCTTTGACACCGATTGGAACCCGCATCAAGATTTGCAGGCCCAAGACCGTGCCCATAGAATTGGTCAAAAGAACGAAGTGCGGATCTTGCGTTTGATTACGAATGATTCGGTGGAAGAGGTGATTCTTGAGCGTGCTCATGAGAAGTTAAACATTGATGGTAAGGTTATTCAGGCCGGTAAGTTCGATAACAAATCGACATCAGAGGAGCAAGAGGCTTTCTTGAGACGCTTGTTAGAAGCCGAAGAAACCAAGAAAAACTCGGGCGAAGAAGACGATAGTAATTTGGACGACGATGAGTTGAATGAGATTTTGGCTCGTTCCGAGGAGGAGAAGGAGCTTTTCCATGACATGGATCTCAAGCGTTTGACCGATGCCAAGATGAAGGGCAATACTGAGAGATTGATGACAAAGGACGAGTTGCCAGATGTGTTCAGTGAAGAAGTCATTGCCAAACAATTGAGCAAGAGAGACAACAAAGAAGATTTGGCCAAGACTCGAGAGCGGAAGACGGTTATGTACGACGACGGTTTGACGGAAGAGCAATGGCTTGATGCAATTGACAGTGATGATATAACCGTTGAAGATGCTATCCGGATGAAACAGCAGCAGGCTAAGTCGAAGGGTAAGAGATCGAAGCTTTCTCAGAATTATGCTGAAAGTGACGACGAAGAAGTTGAGGGCTCAAAGAAGAGAGGCCACGATGATCTGGATGAGGAATATGAGGCCGAGGCAAGTGACCATGAGACCAACGGAACTACAAAGAAGAAACACAAGTCGAACGGGGTCAAGAATGGCCATGCCGAAGTTCCAGAATATATCACTGAGGGAAAAATCTTGGTGGAAGGTATCAAGGCCCAAACTGATCCTAAGAGTAAGATCAGAGTTGCCGACTTGTTCTTGAGACTTCCTTCCAAGAAACAGTACCGTGACTACTACCGAGTGATCAAGCAGCCTATCAGTTTACACGAGATCGATAAGAAGTTGAGCAACAAGACTTACAAGAGTTTTGACGCAGTGATCAAGGACATCGATTTGATGATCAGCAACGCGAAATTGTTCAACGAGCCTGGAAGTTTCGTGTACGAGAACGCCGTGCAGATCGAGGAATTTGTAAAACAGTCTAATTAATGTATATTGGTTATAATATAAGTATTGATAGCACTGGTAGTTGAAGCTGCTTATAAATGAGTGTCTGTGGTTGGACGGACATTGTTCACGTGATCAATAATCCGGATTCGCAGATGGATTTTTCTTAGAATCAAGGCAACATCAAGCAGTAATACATCAACACCATGTTATCAAGATACGCAACAATTGGAATGATTAGAGGCGGGCTCAGATGCGGGGCCAGAAACTACAGTGTTTCCAGACTGTTTGTGAGCAGCAAGTTTGTTGCCCCAAGAGTTGGGTTCAGATCTGTTCAGCCATTGCCATACTTAATGATTAGTAAGAGATTGTTGTCTACTGAGATGGAAGAGTCGATTAAGAGTGCAGTTACGTCTGCGCCAGTTGTGTTGTTCATGAAGGGCACTCCAGAGGCACCTGCTTGTGGGTTCTCCAGATCGACGATCATGTTGTTGGGATCGATTGGAATCAACCCAGACAAGTTTGCTGCTTACAATGTGTTGGAAGACGACGAGTTGAGACAAGGAATCAAGGAATACAGCGATTGGCCAACGATTCCTCAATTGTATGTTAATGGTGAGTTTGTTGGAGGCTGTGACATTGTGACGTCGATGGCACAGAGCGGTGAGTTGATGGAAATGTTAGACAAGGATGGGTTGTTGATCTATGATGAGGAAGATGTGCCAGTTAGTGAGCCAGAAACCAGTGATGTCAAGCCAGTGAAACGTTAATATTAGTGTATGGTGGTTGACGGCATGTGCTGTTGAAGGTAGATCGATAATGTAAATAGATGGACTTTGCTGATTGTTGTAAACGTAGCGTGACTGTGGCGATTGAGAATTGGTTGGATCTGTCTGAACTTGAGGAAACACGAAAATATCCCCGACTCTTCCAAGTCAGGCATCGATTCGAATGTGGGGAGGAAGAGTATATTGGAGAAAGTCTAGAACCATGGTTGTCATGCTAAGCTATGGAGTCATGTGTGTATAAGCATTTGGGACGTCCACATGATGTAAAACCAAAAATAATGATGGGAAAGGAACCTAAACTTTACAATAATTGGAATACTGGCTTTCTTGAAATGTAATTGGGTGCTGTGACGTTTATATTGTTAGAATTGAATTTGCGTTTGCAAGACACGCATAACGAATGAAGGAGAATGTCAAACAATTGAGGTGAAACGGTTCGCGAATGCAAGGGGTCACAAAAGCTTGATCCAGATAGCAACCGGCAAAAAACAGGCCGGCAAGATTAGTGAATCTGCTCTAGACTTGCCAAATTTGGATTGCTTTGTGTACGGCAGATTACGAATGGAAGAAACGAACGAAGCTACGTCTGGGGAACTTTCAAGTCAGCCGTGCCAGGTACAGATGCAGCCGCGCCCACAGAATAGAAGTAAGCCAGGCAAGTCTAGTAGGGTTCTGAGCAACAATAGATGAGAAAATGTTTAGTTCGGAATCTAGAATTTCCATTTACTAGGTTACACTTGGTTGCTAGCCCCTGTTTTGTTGCTTTTCCCGTTTGTGTTCGGTATGACGATCATCTCAGAATCATGCAAGCCAGAGAACGAACTAGACACAGCAATTCAGGATTTGAAAGCACAGAAACTACCAGAACACAAATAATCTTGACACTGTAATGTGTACTAGAGAGTAGCGAAGAGAACTCAGAGAACCAGGATCCAAGCAGACTAGGAAACAGAGAATTCGAACACGCGTGTACCGTTGATCAGCAAGAACTGATGAGGAAAAATACAACAGCTGTACCAAACTGACAGCAGTAAACTCTAAAATGTGAGAGTAGAGAATTGATTAAATAAGAACCGAGAGAAAAAGAAAGAAAGAGTACAGAACGGATGTAAGGATGTAAAAAGAAGAGTGGGTGTACGGATGCTGGAGCAGAACGCATGTTAGGATGTAGGCACTGAGTACATGTAAGGATGTGACGCAAAACAAATGTTAGGATGTGGAAGTGAAGCGAATGTATGGATGTAAGAATTAAAGAAGATGTAAGGATGTAAGAATTAAAGAAGATGTAAGGATGTAAGAACAGAAGGGAGTCCACCGGCGTCCAGAAAATGGAATACCTTAAACGGAAGAACCACAGATCAACAACATAATTAAGATCTGCTAGGCGCTACCATTAAAACAGAAAACCTCATACCGAACTTAGAATAGGTAACCAGAAAATACAATTCCAGACTGAGTATAAATAAATTATTCTTCAGATAATAATCTTTTGATACGTCGAGAAAATGTCTATCATATTAAACTCATTCTTTGATGCCACTCTTTATCATTTCTTCTCCAATAATCTCCTGCGTCCACTTGCCCCATCGATTCAAATAAGCCTTGCCAGATAAAAACTTATATCCGGCGACTGAGCGGCTGGCGAGGCGTGAAAAACTGATTGAGTCCGATCGTGCACTCGACTGCCTTCCTCTTCAGTTTGTATACATCTGCAATTAACTCTGTCACTCACAGCCCCCATTTGTCTGAAATATTATCGGAACCACAGGAACCTGGAGGTTCCGTGAAGACTCCTTGATTGATTCTTTCTATTCCTGTGTTGAACCGACAGCAACTCCATGTCTTAGAATCGGGTTTCTAAGAAAAGAACACTACGCAGAAACTCTGGGAACTATGCATATTTTCGCCGGCCAATGTTTGCCAGTACCTGCACATGTACTTAATGCCCCCAAGGTTGACCCCATAGTTAAATGCCCAGAAGTTTTGTAGCCTCCGGACATGTTTCCATGCCTCCCTAGAATATACGCATTTTCCTCAGTAGTCCCTTTCTCATTTATTGTTCTAGGACCCCTAGTGGGCGCGAACCCTGTTCCGGTTCCGACTACCGCTCCCCGTTGGGTCCTGCCGTTTTAGGATTCCACACTGCAAACCTACTTGCAACAAGTTCCACCAACTTGTACAGCTCAGGCTTCTTTTTTTTTTCTAGCCAACTTCCCTCACCTCATCTCTGTCATTACCAACGACAAGCAGGTTGAATATTCGCCAGCAGCACCTGCACAGACTCATATCGGTTGCTTCACCTACCAGCACCACTTTCTCCACCCTAGCAACTTTGAAGGCCGGAAAAATCTGGTGAAGCTTTTTCTGCTGCGGCTCAGTTGTGAGATTTAGTTATTGGCCGACCTTTGTCAGTCATGGCAGCTATCTCGCTCTATAAATGCCTCTATTTAGGGGTGGCGAGGCTCTGGACCTCTGCCATCAACAACCACGGCAACGTGTTCTTCTTGGTGTTGAACTTCTTCATCAACTTCTCACCAGTGTTTGCCTGGCTTGCTATCTTCAAGAACGCAGGTTTGATCCCCCATGAGATCCGACCGAAAATCCATGTTAAGCTCGTCTATTACGCAGACCTTTACTTCTATAACCTTGATATAGTTGGGATTTTGTGCGGGCTCTCGTTGGTGGCACTTGGCTACTTGCTCTACCAGTTTTTCTTCAGGGTCCGCTACGTACGTAAAGGTTGGAGACCAGTGACGACCGCCGCCGATCAGTTTGAGATCGAGTCGCCAACAGAGTTTGAAGAATCAGACCATACCGCCGCAGAGGACGACCCAAGAGACCCAGCAAAAGCATTCAACCCGTCGTACCCTCCAGGATACTCCCCAGTGTCGATCGTGCTACTTCTTGCACTCTCGTGGCCGATCCTCAACATGGACTTCTTCTTCGCCCAGACAGAAAACATCAGCCGGTTCAACGATATCTTGTCGTGGGTGTTCTACGTGCTCTGCCATATTACTGTGCCTATTGTCACCGCAGTGTATCTCTACGTGTTCCAGCCTCCAGCTGCATTGAAATATTTTGGAGTGGTTCTTGGCTGCCAGAATATCGCAGGGGTCATTACCCACTTGACGTTTCCTAACGCTCCGCCTTGGTTCATTCACCTTAATGGGCTCGACGTCGAGCCAGACTACGAAATGCCTGGTTTTGCAGCAGGACTCACACGGTCAGACGTGGCTCTTGGCACCCACTTGACCACGAAAGGGTTCCACAAATCCCCAATTGTGTTTGGCGCGTTCCCGTCGTTGCACTCGGCTATGGCCGTGCAGGTGTTTCTTCAGCTCACTTACTACAGCAACTGGTTGCTGGTTAAATTTCTTGCAGTGTTGTTTGTGAGCATTCAATGGTGGGCCACGATCTACCTTGACCACCATTTCAGACTCGATCTCTTTGCTGGAATGTTGTATGCATACTTTTTCTTTATTTTGTTCCAGCCCAAGAGAATGAAGCTCCAGAACCGCTTTTATGACAACTATTTTTACAACAAAACCATTGCAGGCACCACCATGGGCATGCGGGTGTTCCGAGGCACCGTGCTACAGAACTTCTTTGATCCATACAAATAATAGGAGGCTGCAGGGGACCTGAGACCAGAGGGGAACGTGCTGGAGGAGAACCGCGAACCTAGTGGATGCAAAAGCCAAGTAAAAGTTAATAGAGGCCCAGAAGCCAATAAAAACAAAAATAAGAATGGCCCGGCCAAGAGAAAGGAAGGGGTTAAATGGATTCGTAAGGTACGGTCCGGAATGGAATGTGACTGAGACTCGCCGGTCGCTAGAGTTTGCTGACGGTTAAGTGAGACAGGCTGCGAATACAACCTGCCAGGAATAGTAATTAGCATTCAGTTCTGGGAGAGGTGTCTGGAACTGGAGCAGGCAGCCACAAAACCTCGGCGGAGGACCACCGGCCAAGCAAGTTGTCGTCCAGACAATGCAGTGCATAGTTTATAGAATTTTGTCTGGCACCTCGGTGCTGGTCCATAGGCAACGTCATGAATGTCCAGTACAAGCCACTCTAGAAGAGATCCTCAAAACGTAAAACACATCTAGATCCGATCATCAAGTAGCCAGAAGTGGACAGATTAATAATTAGCAAAACACTGGTGTTGCTGTTTGGAGGAACCCAGGCTAGTGGGCACGCAATTAGAGGATGTAATATTGCGTAGGCCAACCGTAGCGGAGGAGCTGCTACAAACAAATTCCTGCGGCAGGGTCAGACCAGCGTTTGAAGCTAATTAGTGGATGCTGGGCGGGTTGAGGTTGCAATGGTCACAATGGGTAGTTGTCGGTGGTTCGCCCACTTGAAACTATGGAGCTGCAGCCAAGGTGCATAGCTACCGTGGAACTCAACGTTTCAAGCCTGCAGGTCTGTAAAACCACGGTCGACTCTAGACATGCATCTGCTAATTTCATGAAACACCACTGGAGTCCAGGAGGATATATATAGGCGAAGGGCTAAGGAAGGGAATGGTTTGGCTTGGTAAGGAATTTTATTGCTTCGACATTCGTTCAGATATCTTATAGAAAATTAAAATAGCCATGAAATTCTTCAACCAATTAGCTGCAGCAGTGTCTGTGCTTCCTCTCGCTTTGGCTAACTATGCCAGTGACTGTGATCCTCTCACCACCACCTGTGACGCCGACGTTGCACTTGGAACCAGTGTGAGAGTCGACTTCAAAGAGTCCAGTCCTTTATTCACCAACCTTTACGGTGCCGACAGAACCAAGTACACCGACGATGGTCTTCTTGAGTGGTTTGAAGACCACGGTGACGGACCATCTCTCAGATCCAACTTCTACATGATGTACGGAAAATTAGAAATCAGTGCCAAGGTGCCTAACGGAACAGGAATCATCTCCAACTTCTTCTTGCAGAGTGACGACGGTGATGAAATCGATTATGAATGGGTCTCCACTTACCCAACTCAAGTGCAAACTAACTACTTCGGTAAGGGTGTCACTGGAAACTACGACAGAGGTACTACCAAAGACACTGGTGACAATCTTGAAGAGACTTACCACACCTACACCATCGACTGGGGAAAGGATCAAACTACTTGGTCTTTTGACGGTACTGTCATTAGAACCTTGGTTGCTTCCGAAGTTTCCGACAGTGGAGCTTACGACTACCCAGTGTCTCCAATGAGAGTGTTCATTGGATTGTGGGCCGGTGGAGACTCTGACTCTGAAGGTACTGTTGAGTGGGCCGGTGGTAAGACCACCACCGACGGTGTCCCATTCAACTTCTACGTCAAGTACTTCTCTGCAGTCGACTACTCCACTGGTACTTCTTACTCTTACGCTGACAAGACCGGTAACAGTATCAAATCCAACGGTGGTACCATCAACGCCAACGCAGGTGCTGACTTGCCAACTGCCAACACCACTCCAACTTTGGCTGGTGCCAGTTCTACTTCCTCGAGTTCTTCCTCGTCGTCTACCTCATCCTCGAGCTCATCCTCCTCTAGCTCTTCTACCTCCGCTACCTCCACCTCTACTTCCTCCTCCTCTTCCTCAAGCAGCTCTTCCACCACTACCACTGGCACTTCTGCTTCTAGCACCAGCACCAGCTCGTCTAGCTCTTCCAGCTCTTCAAGTTCTAGTTCCTCTAGCTCTAGTTCTTCTAGTTCTAGCTCTAGCTCTTCCACCTCGACTACTGGTACTTCCAGCTCCAGCTCTTCTAGCACCTCTACTGGTACCCCCAGCTCCAGCTCATCCACTGGCTCTACCTCTACCACTAGCACCGGTTCCAGCTCCAGTTCTAGCTCTGGCTCTAGCTCCAGCTCTGGATCTACCTCTTCCTCCGGTTCGAGTTCTAGTTCTTCTGCTACTACTACTGCTACTGGTACCAGTGCTTCTGCCTCCATTGCTAGTGCGTCGTCCGCTTCTGTTGCCAGTGCTTCATCTGCTTCTGTTGCTAGTGTCTCGTCTGCCTCTGCTGCAAGCGTTTCTTCTGCTTCTGTTGAGGCTGCTTTGACTGTTGTGTCTGGTTCTACCTCTAGTGCTTCGTACGTGCTTTCCACTTCCGACAGCAAGGTGGTGACTGTTGGCACCAGTTACGCTGCTTACGTCAACAGCTCCACTGCAAGTTCCGGCTCTGATGGACTTACCACTGTGCCAGCTTTGACTCTCACTGATGTCGTCAGCAAAGTCTCTACTGTGATTGACACTATCACCAGCTGCTCTGACAACAAGTGTGCTACTTCGTCTGTCAGCTCGGTTGTCACTGTCACTTCTTCTTCGGTGTACACCACCTCTGGTACTGTCGTGATCAGCTGTGCTACTTCATCTGGTGTGTCGACCGTCACCAGCACTGTTGACCAAGTGTCTACTGCTGTCGTCACTGTCACCTCGTGCTCTAACAACGCCTGCCAGACCACTACCTCGAATTCTCTCACCACTACCGTGGTCACCACCGAGGTGGCTGTCACTTACACTAACACCATTACCTCTGTTGTCCACCGTCTGTCTAGTGCTGCTGCCGAAGGATCTAGTTCTGCTGCTGCTGAAGGTTCTACCTCCACCGAATCTTCTGGTGCCGCTGCCACTACTGCTTCCGGTACTGAAGCCTCCAGCTCCGCCTCTTACTCTACTACTGTTATCAGCGGCCTGACTTCTGAAGTCGAGTACTTCTTGTCGTCTTCTGGTTCTACTATCGTCACTGTGTCTACTCTGTACGTGTCTTACACTGAGTACACCACGAGTACCGTGCATGTTCACAGATCCAAGTCTACTGCTGGCACTGACACTGAAGCTGCTGTTGCATCTACTGAGGCTGCTGCCGCATCCACTGAAGCAGCAGCTGCCTCTACCGAAGCCGCTGCAGCCACTACCGAAGGTACTGAAGCCGCAGCTGACACCACTGCTGCCGCTGACTCTACCGCTGACTCCACCCTCGCCGCAGAAGCTACTACCAGTTCTGCAAACGGAACCTCCACCTCCCCTGAGGTGCTTCTTGCTAACGCCGGTTCGTTGGCAGAGAACCAAGTTCTCGTTCCATTTGCATTGCTCCTTGCTTCTTTGTTTTTGCTTTAATTTTGTTTGTACTTATAGTAACTTAAAAGTTATGCCTTTAGACCAGTGCGGTTCGCATTGCAATAGATATCCTGAACTATATTCACAGTAGATCAAGTAATTACAGGAGGAATAGAAGAGTTGGAAGACTTCTTTGAAGGTGTTGAACTTTACGAATACCAGAGGTAGTGACTTGGACTGAGGGACGGATAAATAGCCGTTGACAGTTCGAGAACTCGCCAAGAATCAATCAGCAAACTAAAGTACGATTCTATACTGGGTTAGATTCTGTTTCTGAGAATATCCAGCTATTACCTGAATTGTTACCGTTGAGTAAGGCACAATTTACCCAGCGCATGCAACCAATGTACTCCACAGTAATTGAACGGCCTACCAACAACAGTAGAGGTAATTAAACACCAGCACTTAAGCACTAGTATTTGGACTATAAAAAATAGCTCATAGTGAACTAGGTGGCAACCCTTAATTAATTGCACTTAAAGAACAGCTCTCAAAAGGGCGATTTTGCTACCGGTTCCCAAACAGAGACAGACGTCACTCCAAATCGGTCAGGTCAGCCAGATCAAAATAACTTCAGCCCCAAACACAACCAACGCAGGTTAAAACTAGTCATTCTAGTGTGTTCCTATGTTCCAACCATTGCCCAATCTGTTTAGTTCGGATCTTGTTGCAATTGGCATTAGATGGCTAAGGACTGTGGATAATATTAGCTGCTGCATGTCCAAATCGAGCCTACATGAAACACTTAGTTTGCAAGCACCTCACTTACTAGTTTTGAAACAGTGGGCCCGACGTAACTAGTAAGACAGACACAAACTAGACAGACAGAACCTTGCACACAAGGCCCGCTGTTACAGAACCACGGTCCTAGCACGTTTGAGCAGGGGTTGCCTGTTCTGGAAAACTTATCAAGTACGTAATGTGTTGCCAATTGTAGAGGAGTGAGTTTGATCTTTAGTATAGACTGCAGCATCGTACACTCTGTACTATATTCAACCCAATTACACAGCCAACTTTCAAGGCACAAAAAATTCCATTATATCCACAAACATATGGTCAGAATCTCATCTCTGCTTTTAAATTTACAAGAATGTCCAACGCTCAGAGAAAGCCACCACAAGCCACTACTTGACAGTCCGTCATCGACAACTGAGTGAGACCTGTTCAGACCTCGGGCCTGAAACTCACATCCCAATTCGGTAAGACGTGCCTGAGGTTACAGCAAGTGTCAAATTAAAAGTAGACCCAACATGAAACATAATATGCCGTTTAACTCTCCAATCCAAAACTCTGTAGCATGTCTATTATCTTGTATATATATACAATGAAGTCCTGGTGTTTCCAAGAGCCCAGTTATTGTTTTATCAGCTACTCATAAATAATGGTGTCTCTCACTTCTTACATTAAACTTGCATTGGCTTCCGCTGTGGCATCCGCTAGTTTTGCCAGTGACTGTGATCCTCTTCAAGGCTCGTGTCCAGACGACCCAGCCTTAGGAACCTCAATCACCTTGGACTTCACCGAAGAGTCCAGTTACTTCTCTCCACTTTATGACTCTGACAGAATCAAGTACACCAGCGACGGATTGGTCGAATGGTTCCAGGACCACGGCGACGGTCCTTCGTTGAGATCCAACTTCTACATTCTCTATGGAAAGGTGGAATTTGTGTGCAAGACTCCAGGTGGAACCGGTATCATTTCTAACGTGTTCTTGCAGAGTGACGATGGTGACGAGATTGATTACGAATGGGTGTCGACATTCCCAACTCAAGTCCAGACCAATTACTTCGGTAAAGGTGTTACTGGAAACTACGACAGAGGTACTATCCAGGACGTTGGTGCCAAACTTAACGAGACTTACCACACTTACACTATTGACTGGGGGAAGGACCAGACTACTTGGTCTGTTGATGGTACCGTCATTAGAACTTTGGTTGCTTCTGAAGTTTCCAACAGCGGAGATTACGACTACCCAGTGTCTCCAATGAGAGTGTTCCTTGGATTATGGGCTGGTGGAGACTCTTCCTCTGAAGGTACCGTGGAATGGGCTGGTGGAAAGACTTCTACTGACGGAGCACCTTTCATCTACAACATCAAATCGTTGACTGTTACTGACTACTCCTCTGGATCCTCTTACTCTTACGCTGACACCACTGGAAACAACATCAACATCAACTACGGGACCAATGCCACCTACTCCAACTCATCCTCCACCACCTCCTCTGCTGCTTCCACAAGCACCTCGGCAGGTTCTGCCGACAGCGGAGCTCTCGAGTACCAAGTGCAAAACGTGCAGTCTTCCGCCGCTCCAATCTCCATTGCTGACACTGGTGCCACTGCTGACGAATCTCTGCTTGCAGCCTACGTCACTTCATGCTCTACCACTGCTACTGCTGATGTCTCTACTGTGGCTGCTCTCACCACTGACACTGCTGCTTACACTGCCGATGCTACTTACTCTACCGATGCTGCATCTCCAACCACCTTGCAACAATACTCTAGTGATACCTCTAGTGCCAGTGCTGTTCCTACCGTCGAATCTTACCAAGCTTCTTCTGGCGCAGCAACCCTCTTTGCAAAGACTTCATTGATTGTCGTCACCGTCGCATCTGTTCTCTTCGTTACTTTCTAGTATGCCAGTCATGCCTTTTTCAGTTCTTGCTTATCTTCTTTAAAAACCTTTTCTTACATAAAACTGCTAATGTTAATGACAATTCATGTTTCTAAACAAGTAGTAAACCTAATGAAAATGTCTCTTCTTATTGTCCCCACACTCAACCTGCATCCTCAACTGCCCGGACCGTTCAACCGTCTTCCACCCCCTAAAAACCCCCAGTTTCAACCCCAAAATTACCCGGAAATCGTTACCTCAGGCTGTTTTCCCCCGGCACATTTCCATTTAAACCCTATCAAAGGCATACTCATTTGAAAGCCAAGACTCAGATCTATACACTTGAAAAAGTTTCAACTGTTTTTAGAAACTTCCCGCCGAGAAAACTCACTTCATAGTCAGACAAGCACCCGCACCACTGGGATATGTTTCACGTGCCAACGCACCGGTCCACCCCAATCGGCGGCATTCCGGCCCTGGTTGCGCAGCCCCGTCCAAGAGTCCGATGTTTGGAAAAAGAAAGGCAACACCAGATTGTCATTTGCAAACCTACTGATCCCTATAGCGTTGGGGTTCTGAAATTTCAAGCTGATAATTTTTCTTTGGCGCGGCCATTCAGCTTTGGTTTTTTCCTCGTGGAACTTCTTTGGAATCGAGTCGTTTGATCCCTCGTCATGAATTCAATAGAACTTGACCGCCAAAGGGTCAAGGTGCTATTTGAAATAAATACCCTCTTGTTATACCGGGCACTGCTATTTGAGATCCGGGTCGACCCGAAACTCAACGTCAACAAGATCCCTGCGAGCGAAATCCACACCGGCACTCAGTTGTCGTCGCCCAATATCAATGTCAGAGAGATAGTGCAGCACTATTTGAAACGCGTCCAGGTGAACCTCACTTGCGTGGCCGAGCTCAACGAGAAGTATCGTCAAGGTGAAAACAGAAACCCAGGCAAGCCGATATTTCCTCAATTGATGACTCCTCCGCCTGAGCCGACGGTAGAGATTGCTACTCGATACGCGCTTTTAGGGAAATTGTTCCAGGACGCTGCTCCGTATCTCCAACAGCAACAACAGCAACAGCAACAGAACAGACAACGACCTCAGCTGCAGTCGCAGCCCCAGAAACCTGCGGTGCCTCAGCATCAGCTCCAGAGTTCTCAGTCGTCGAGCACTAATTTTGCCGATATAGTCGGCGGGCAGCAACAACCCAATAATTTCTCGAGCAACAACAGTAATCCCAGCAACAGCTCGACTCCTCTTATGTCGCACATGACCACGCCGTTGCCCCCAAATAATACCCTCAGAAACAGCAATAATAACACCGGCAACAGCAGCCCGTTGATGAGCAACCCTGCTGCGTTGATCAACAACAACACCAACTTATCACCACACAACTCTAATACCAGCACTCCTTCGATTCCACCACTGCAGCAGCCTCAACAGTTCTACAACAAGGGCAATTTCAACAACACCGGGATGACCAACGAGATGCTCATGAAACAGCAGCAGCAACAACAGCAAATGATGAACAACAGCCCGAATATGATGAACAACATGCTTAATTCCAACAACATGCAGATGAAAAACATGAACATGAACATGATGAACGGCATGGCAGGCATGAACAACAGCAACATGTCCGGAAACATGGCCATGGGTGGTAACATGAACGCCAACATGATGAACTTTGTCGGCAACAACGGCATGGGCAACATGAACTCCGGCAACCCTATGAATAACATGGCAATGAATGCGAGCATGATGCAGAACATGCCGAATATGCCAAACATGAACATGCAAAACATGGGCAACATGAATATGAACGGAATGGGCATGCCTAACATGAACAACATGGGCAACATGGGAAACATGGGGAACATGAACATGAACAACATGGGAATGAACAACATGAACATGAATATGAATAACATGAATGCTAACCAGAAGGGCAATGGCATGAACATGAATATGAACAGCGCCGGGAGCGGGTGGTAACTGTACACTAAATAGAAAACATGAAATTGTGCATTAGAATTGTAGGGAGGAGGGCCCTATAAGTGACATTTCTGGAATAGAGCCTACTTGAAAGTCAATAAGAACCCGTACTTAAAATCGCAGTCAGTTAGTCGAAGCTGTGCATTAGGGAAGTTATTAATTATCTATAGTATCAACCTCAATCTTCTCTGGGTCTTGCTTTCCGTTCAGCTTCTCGGTCTTTCCATCCTTTGGATCCTCCTTCTTTCTTTTCTTATTACCTTTACCCACTGCTTGGACATTAGCCAAAGGATATATTCTGGTCCCCCACATGATGAACCCTCCACCGCCTCTCATTGTCATCACAGGATGGAGTTTACCAGGTACTGCTTGATAATGACGAGCTTTGGTCTCAAAAATAGAAGGAGCAAGAACTGGAGAGTGACGACTCATGTGGTGGTACAAGTCCACAAGTAATTCTTTGAACTGGGAGTATATCACCACTGCACGAGATCCACCTACTTTGGCAATCAACGAATCAATTACGTCTGGCAAGAACAAAGTCAGGAACACAATGAGTCCGTCATAGTTGCCTGTTTTTATGCTTCTGAGTCTGTCAAGCAACCCAAGATAGTTTCCGAGTTTCCGGTAATATTGTGTCTTTTTGTTTTTAGCTAGCTGCTTGATCTCTGCCTGGTCTTCTATTGGATCAAAGAACACAATGCTCTCGTCGTTAGCAACGGTCTCTTGCACAGGACTGAGAAACTGCAACCAGTTCACTTGCTTGACCATTTTGTCAAGGTACACATGAGGGTAGTTGGAGTACCGTTCAAGAGCAATAAGGTTGGCATGCTCGTTCTCACACACAATCATGATTTCACCTTGGCCGTTCATTCTCTCTAACATCGCGTAAGTCAACAATCCAAGAGATTCATCTATAATCAAGTAACGACCTCCTGGCTGCACATTAGCCAAATTCAACACATATGCCATGGTCTCCTCACTAAGATCCAAAGTCTTCTTCAAATCCTTGTTCTCGATGTAGTACTTGAGTAATTCTCGAGGAGAAATGTACTCGATGATGAAGTACCGAGCATACTTTTCCTTCTTTCTTTTCATATACTTTGCTTGGGAATATTTGGTCTTCTTGTCGAAATTCTCATGTTTCTCAATAATCAGATCAATGATCTGTTTACCTGTTTCTGAACTGTAGCTCTGTTTCTTCATGAGTTCTATCTCTTGAGTACTGAGCCCTTGCACTTTGGATCCAATGTCGTCCAACCTACTGTTATCTTGAGAATATTTAGGTCCATTTTTTGGAGTAGGAGTCACGCTGCCAGACTCAGAAACTGGCTCTTCTTCCACCTCATCTTCTCCAACCAGAGCTATTTCATCAAGAAACTCTTTCCCATTCACTGCTCTAACGTTGTCGTTATCCACCACCTCAAACGTCTGTCCAAACTTGTACCCTAACACCTGCTCAACTTTGAACGATCCAAACTTTCCCAAGCTCACGATTTTATCAGCTTTTAACTCCACAAGCTTTGATCCAGATGATGGCAATTTCACAAGCACCCATTCATTGACTTTGATATCGGAGGTGTTCTTCTGGTACAATTGAGGACTGAAGTTCCGTCTGTCGTCAGGATCTGCGGATGGTTTTTCCACAGAATATTGCCAGGAGTATTTCTCGCGCAATTCCTGCACTATATCCAACTGTTTTTGTGTATCGGCGTCGATAATTGAGTCCATTGTCGTGGGATGCTGTAGTTAGATAGTGGTATCCCAATCCAGAGCCTGAAAAATTTCATGCGCATCGGGCATCTTCACTAGAAAATTTTTTTTTCATGCACTCTATATACTACATACTAAAGAATGGGAAGAAAAGCTAAGAACAAGCAAGCAGCTCCACCGAGCTTGGAGGATTTCCAGAAAGACAGAAAGAAGAAGGAAGATAAAAAAAGAAAGTTAGTTGAGGAGAACGATGGTGCTGAGACCAAGAGAGTTAAGGCTGATGTGAAGAAGGAAGAGAAGAGAGAGAAGAAAGACAAGAAAGAGAAGTCAGACAAGAAAGATAAGAAAGACAAAAAGGATAAGTCAGAGAAGAAGGAAAAGAAAGTAAAAGGTGACAAAGAACATAAGAAATCTAAGAAGGTAGAGGAAGAGCCTAAAGCTGAAAAACCAAAGAAGTCTTCTAAAACTGCTAAACCAAGTGAGGAAGAGATTAGTAAGGCCAAGAAGTCTTTGTTTGATGATGACGATTCTGAGTTGGATAATGATGAGTTTGACGAAGATCAATTGAAAGATGAGTTTGATGTGAATGACAGTGACGAGGACGATGAGTTCAACGAAGCCAAAGCAAGCATGTTCAGTGACGATGAGAACGATGACGATCTTGAGAAATTGAACGAGTTGAACGAGTTGAGTACCATGCAAGCTATTGGTGGCGATGACGATGACTCAGACGAGTTTGAGTCGGCTGAAGAACCTGCTGATTCTGATTCTGAGGAAGACGACGATGAAGAGGCTGAGGTTGAGTCAGAAGCTAACCCTAGAGCTAAGGTGCTACCTACTGAAGAAGAGGCTGAGAAAGAGAAAGCCGAGGGCGGAGGCAAAACCGATGTGACGATCTTGAGAACCAGAATGATCGAAATCACCAAAGTTTTAGAGAACTACAAAGAAATGGCACAAGAAGGAACCACCAGACAACAGCATATCGACCAGTTGTTGTCGGATATCTGTGAATACTTTGGCTACAGTCCATTGTTGGCCGAGAAATTGTTCAACTTGTTCAATGTCAGCGAGGCCATGGAGTTTTTTGAAGCTAACGAGATCTCCAGACCAGTGACAATCCGTACCAACACTTTGAAGGCTCGTAGAAGAGACTTGGCCCAGGACCTTGTCAACAAAGGTGTGAACCTCCAGCCTATTGGGAAATGGACCAAGGTTGGATTGCAAGTGTTTGACTCTCAGGTGCCTATTGGAGCTACTCCTGAGTACTTGTCTGGTCAGTATATCTTGCAAGCTGCTTCTTCGTTCTTGCCAGTGATGGCTTTGGCACCTGAAGAGAACGAGAGAGTCTTAGATATGGCTGCTGCCCCAGGAGGAAAGACGACTTTCATTTCTGCCATGATGAAAAACACAGGATGTGTGTTTGCCAACGATTCCAACAAGGCCCGTACCAAGTCGTTGATTGCCAACATCCACCGTTTGGGATGCAGCAATACCATTGTTTGCAACTACGATGCCCGAGAGTTTCCAAAAGTCATGGGCGGGTTTGACAGAGTGTTGTTGGATGCACCATGTTCCGGAACTGGAGTGATTGCCAAGGACGAGAGTGTCAAGACTTCGAGAACCGAGAAAGATTTCATGCAGATCCCACACTTGCAGAAACAGCTTTTGTTGTCAGCCATTGACTCTGTGAACGCCAACTCTGAAACCGGAGGAGTGATTGTGTACTCTACTTGTAGTGTTGCAGTGGAGGAGAACGAAGCAGTGGTGGACTACGCTTTGAGAAAAAGACCAAACGTGCAATTAGTGGACTCTGGGTTGGTGATTGGACGTGAAGGATTCACTTCTTACCGTGGAAAACATTTCAACTCCAAGCTCAAGCTTACCAGAAGATACTACCCACACGTGTATAATGTGGACGGGTTCTTTGTGGCCAAGTTCAAGAAGATCGCTGCCAGTGCTCATGACGACAGCAAGGCCGGTGCAGCAGAGAAGGAGGCTTTGGCTAGAAGCGATGAGGTCGAGGAAAGTATTATTAAGGGAGACTTTGCAGAGTTTGACGATGAGGAAGACGAGCAATTGATTGAAAGAAACATGAAGGTGCAGGCGAAATCGAAGGCTCGCAGAAAGAGAAAGTGAATGGTAAGCAGATAGTTTGAAAAGATCAAGGATCGTTTGATAAGTAGGGGCTTTAAAGTATACTGTAATGTATTTATAAGGAAGTGAAGTAAGCAGTAGGTGTGTAGCACGGGGAAGTGATTGTAGAAAGTGCATAGCACAAGTGTTAGGATGTACGATTATGAAGTGTGTATGTATTTGTAGAGCAGAAAATAAGACAATGAAGTGTTCTGTTGAAAGGGGTTAAGTAAACCGAATAAACGAAAGGGGATAGCACACAGTACACACTACGTTGAACAGTATTTGAGAATGTACAGTGAAATGCAAGTAGACAGTATAGTAATGTGGGGTTGGAATTTAAGGTGTAAGTTTTTTGACAGCCGAAAGCAATAAAGAAGTCATCGAGTACACGATTAAATCGAGCGAAGAAGAGAATTAGTACGACTCAATTTTTAGTGAACAATGAATCGAGGATCTAATATGAACCAAGAGTTTGTTGAGGAAATAGAATTGCAGGATTTGTCTGGAATAAATCAAGTTAGAGAGGGAGGTAATGATGCAGCCGAGATCGAAACTGCAATTGATGCTAATGATTTCTACAGCAAAGTGACCAGTCATGTCTCAATTCTTATAAACCATCCGACCACACGAAGGTTTATTTTCTATTTCATATTGAGCCCTGTGGCAATATGGCTTCCTATAAGTAGTTGGTGGCACCGACAATCGTTCATAGTTCCTAGTCCGTACTATGAATTGGAAGCATTGCTTATCATAGTGTCGATACTCTTCAGCCCTGACAACTTGACGCTTCCTACAATGACTCTTGTGCTAGCAGGGGTGTGTATGGGATTGTATATGGAGGTGCTTTACTTGTTCTTTTTTACATACGTTTCTTCGAAAGTGGTATATAATATGGTGCGGTCTCATATACCTGACAGAATGGATTAGTGCGGAACAGGGTGGGTTGCAAAAAGAGAAAGTTTAAGTGCAATGGAAGAGAAAGGCAAATTATTTAAAAGGGAATGGCATATCAATAGGGACAGATTAATTGGATTCAAAAGGAGAGCAGATACTAAATGAGACAAACTGTGGAAGAGAAAGAAGACAGATGCAGTGAAGAGCTGTGAACTTCCGAAGGCAGAAGTCCCGAAGACAGAAGTCCCGACACAGAAAAACAGTAACCAACAAAGCAATTACAAAATCAGGAGACAACAACAAAATAACGTTTCGATAACAAACTGCGACAACCAACCACAACAAACACCTCCTACTAAGTCCACGTATTTACACTTCAAACTACGCCTCTGTTTATGCACAGTCTATGCAGAAACTATACTGTGGATCCCTCCACTGCCACCTCCACCTTGCTCCATTTTTTCCCCTATTCAGACTCCTCAACTGCTGGCTTACAACACCCTAACCAATAATTGTATATAAGTGATAGTATATTATATTAACAAACCAAAAACATTCCATAATCCTCCGTCGTTTCTCATAACCCGACGCCCACCAGAGTGGCCGACCTCCGTGAAAGCCGTCGTACCATCGTACTGATCGTACTCTATTCAATGCACTATTTTCCATACTGAGTCCTAACAGAACCCATTCTAAGCTCTTTCTAATAGAACCATTCTAATCTTTCTAACAGAACTCTTTAGAAACAAGCCCTCTAAATCCTTTAGACAATCCCAACTCGTGCAAACAATGCTTCGCTGCTGCTGGTATCCACCTCGGTACATGACATCCCGAGCTGGTTCGACGTGCCCAACACTTGACGTTCGTACTTCTCCACGACCTTATCAAGATCCATGGCTTCGTTGTTGAAATTGCTGTAGTCAAACTTGTCACTGTACTGCCAGTTATACTTCATCAACTCGTTGGAGATCAAGTTCACGGCCAAGTTGATCTTCTCCTGTTCGCTCTTATTACGACCCACCATCTCTACAAAGCTCAACACTTTCGGACGTAACTCGTTCAAAACCTCTTTCTTCTTCACAAGCTGTCTGCGGTGACGCCGGGTCTCGATCCACAAGAACATCATAAGCCCCAACACAAGGAAGATCGAGTTGATCACACAGAGTGCCACGATCTCAGTGGTCGATACTTTGAGTGACAGAAACCGTGCGTGCTCGGCTATCACATCGTCCGCGGTAATAAACTTGGGCTCCTCCACAGTGTGCTGGTCCAAAGAACCCACGATCTCTGTGATCTGGGAGCCTTGTGTTCGTGACCCTGCCAAAGGAGACATCTGCTGTGATATATCGTTTGACAGCAATTTGGATTTCGCATCATATATGCTGCGGCCCGAACGCTACCCGTCCGCAGACCTCCACTCTGCAAGGCCTACAGACAGCGCAGTGAAAAACTCCAAATCTCAAATTGACCACACTTTCTCAGAGTGCCTGCAACCATGACCGCAGACAATTCGGACTCTGAACCGCCAGCTCCCGTGGTCCACAAGATCCTCGACCCGCCGGTCACCAGTGAACCGGCTGGGTATTACTCCCATTACCAACATGGAGTGCCAATCGCGCTTGACCTTGGGTCTGCGAACATGAGAGTCGGCTTGACCAACAGCGACTCGCCGTTTCTTGTTTGCCCCTCGATCATCTCCAAGACCAGGGAACGCCGCTTGAACAAAAACTTGACGTTTGTCGGCAACGACTGCTACCTTGACCCGACGTTCCGGTCAGGAATCAAGTCTCCATTCGATGGTCCTATGATCACTAACTGGGACTATGTCGAATGGATGCTTGACTACTCGTTCTCTCACTTGAACGTCACGTCCCAAGGCAAAGTCGACAACCCGGTAGTGTTCACCGAGTTGTTGGCAGCTCCTCCGTCTCAACGTTCCAATATGTACCAATTGCTTTTTGAAGCCTACAACGTTCCCAGTGTGGCTACTGGTGTAGCAGACTTGTTCTCGTTCCATTACAACGGAGGAACCTCGGGGCTTGTCATTGGTTCCGGTAACCAATCGACAAACGTGATCCCTGTGGTCAACAAGAAACCTATTTTTACACTTGCCAAACGTATCAATTGGGGTGGTCAGCTTGCAGCCGACTATTTACAGAAATCTATTGGTCTCAAGTACCCGTTTTTTCCTAGTCGGATTGGACTGCATCTGTTTGAGTCGATGGTGAAAGATTTCTGTTACTATGCTGACGACTACGAACAAGAGTTGCAGAAGATGACGCATTTGGGTTATTTACATGAGAAAGACGTGGTGCTCGAAGTACCGTTCACTGAGGTGGTGGCTACCCAGAAAACTGAAGAAGAGTTGCAGCGACAGCTCGAGAAACGTAGAGAGCAGGGTCGTCGATTACAAGAACAAGCACAGAAAGCTCGACTTGAGAAGTTGATTGAGAAGGAGCAAGACTACAAGTACTATTCTGAGATCAAGGAACGATTGTTTGGTGGTGACAAGGTCAGCAAGAAAACTATCATGTCGACGTTATCGCAAGCCGGATTTGAAGACGAGCAGGATTTCCACAAGTATTTGAGTGGATTAGAGAAAGCATTGAAGAAGGCACGTAACCAGGATATTGGTGAGGACGACTCCAATGAAGTGCCTGATTTCAAGTACTTGGATATCAACGACGAAGATTTGGACGAAGAACAGTTAAAAGAAAAACGTCATCAGAAATTGTTGAAGGCTAACTACGAGGCCCGCATCAGAGCCAAGGAAGAGAAGTTGTTGGAACAGAAGAAGAAAGAGGAGGAAGAATTGAAGGAACAGCAATGGAGAGACAGAGATATGCAAGGGTGGATTGAAGACAAGAGAGCAAAACTCAAAGCCATTGTTGATCGTAAGAAGCAGCGTGCGAAGTTGAAGGCTGAATTAAACGACCGTAAATCGCATGCAGCTCAGATGAGAATGAAGAATATTGCCAACTTGGCTTCTGAAGGTGGAGTTGTTGAAACAGGGTTGGGCAGCAGACAGAGCTCGCGGAACGCGTCGTCTACTCAATTGAACACTTTAGGAAATGGAGCCGCTCGAGGCAAGAGAGGGATCAAAAGAGTGACGATTGATAACGATCCTAACGATACTTTTGGAGCCAATGACGAGGACTGGATGATCTACAGAGACATCTCGAAGGCAGACGACGAAGAAGAGTTGGAAATAGAGGACAACCAGTTGCAGAGTTTGGAAGAAATGTTGTTGAAACACGATCCGGAATTCAACAAGGAAGATCTTTTCAACTCAGAGTTCAACTGGAAAAAGTCGTTGGTTCATAAATTTCTTCGAGGAGCACATCCATTTGACCAAGAAGATCAGCACCAACAACATCAGATCCATCTTAATATCGAGCGGATTAAAGTACCAGAGATCTTGATCCAGCCTAATATCATAGGATTGGACCAGGCAGGTGTGGTAGAGTTGTCCGAGAACATCATTCTCAAACGGTTACCATCAGAAAGCTTCTACAAATCGGACGAGGAGCTGCTCAGAAATAATATGATCACAGGAGACGTATTCTTGACGGGTGGGTTCTCGAAGATCGCTAATATGAAACATAGAATCGTGCGCGAGTTCACAAGTTTCTTACCAGTTGGCACGAACCTCAATGTCAGACTGGCCAAGGACCCAATCCTTGATTCCTGGAAAGGTATGAGAAGTTGGGCCCAGTCTAATGAGTCTAAGGATAATTATATCACTCGACAAGAGTATGATGAAATGGGGCCTGATTATATCAAGGAACATAATTTGGGTAATGTGAGACTTTGAAGTGAGCTAAGAAGGTTGAGAGACTAAGAGGGTTTCGAGACTAAGAGGATTGCCAAGATGTCAAGGACCGTCAAGGTACTCAAAATGGCCACACTTAAAAATGACTGCTTGCGAATATTGGATGTTTCTCATCAAAAAATGATAACAATTAATTGAGAGAAGTGTGAAAATGGTTGGAACACCAAAAATGCTGACTGAACAGGCTGACCAGCAGTACGTCAACCAAACTTCTGCCAGACAGACTCGGAACATCGGTCTACGGAGCACTGTTTTTCCACCGTCCCTAGACGGAAATATTTAGAACCCACCACATTGTTCTCTGCGTGTTTCAAATTACGGCGACGCGTTGAAATGGTCTAAAAACTAGTCTAGAGGCTGGCTTGAACTTGGTTAAGCACACTAGATGCACACTAGAGGTTAACTTCGTATCTAGACACTAGTCAACTAGTTGTCTGTCTCAGGTCTAACTATATCTTAATTGCTGATTCTGGTAACCCCGTGGGTTGACGGACTACTTGGGAACACTGGCCCATTGGATTTGGTTGCTACAATTTTTGCTTAGACGATTTCTTCCAACCAATAACCAATGCTGTTTTGCGTGAGTTAAAGCACCGCTTGTAAATCTCGGTTATTGTTACGATGGAGCTAGACACTGGACGGAGGCAGGGTAACTGCAGGGCATCTGGTCAGAAAAATTTATGCGCAGAGTCATAGTGATGATCTGAAGAGAGTAGCATAAGTTTGACAATGTCTGGAGAATCTGGAGCCAAATCGCTTGTTAGCACAGATCTTTCTAAGTATTTGAAATTGGTTGGCAGAGGAAAAGTCCGGGACATCTATGAAATTGACGAGGACTTGCTTCTTTTCATTGCAACCGACCGGATCTCGGCCTATGATGTTATATTGAACAATGGGATTCCAGACAAGGGAGCAATTTTGACCCAGCTTTCGCTTTTCTGGTTTGATTTCTTGAAGGACGTGAGTGCCAACCACTTGGCAGACTCCAATGCAGACCAGGAACCGATCTTGAGAAAGTATCTTTCGCCAGAGATCTTTGCAGACAATGCTCTTAGTGAGCAAGTTGTAGGTCGTTCATTGGTGGTGAAAAAGATGAGATTGATTCCTTTGGAGGTCATTGTCAGAGGTTATTTGACTGGATCTGCTTGGAAAGAGTACAAGAAAGAAGGGACTGTTCACGGTACTACTGTAACTGCAGGCATGAAAGAGTCGCAGAAGTTCGAGACTCCAATTTTCACACCTTCGACCAAGGCCGAGCAAGGTGCCCATGACGAGAATATTTCAATTGAAAAGGCAATTGAGGTCGTTGGGTCCGAGGAGTTGGTGAGAAAGATCGAGAAAGTGTCGATTGCTTTGTACACCAAGGCCAACGAGTACGCTAACAAGCACGGGATTATTCTTGCTGATACCAAGTTTGAGTTCGGGTTGGACAAGGACGGTAGTTTGGTTTTGGTTGACGAGGTGTTGACTCCAGATTCTTCGCGGTTCTGGGCTGCATATGGGTATGAAGTTGGCAAGACTCCATTATCGTTTGACAAGCAGTTTGTGCGGAACTGGTTGACGTCTCACGATTTGGCTGGTGTGGACGACGTGACAATCACCCCGGAGATTGTCGAGCAGACCCGTGAGAAGTACATTGATGTGTATGAGAGACTCACAGGTAAGCAATGGAAATAAGCCTTAGGGTTGCGCTTAGAGGAAATAGGAATAAAAACTGGAGATTGTTGAATGTGGAATAAGGTAGTAGTAGAAGTGGTGCGACAGAGCAGATTTTTGGGGGAAAAGTGTCAAGGTTCTTGCGTCGTGGAAGCATCAAACAGATAGAATAGAAGTCAGAGTTGCAGCGGTGGAGCATCGAAGTAGAAATGGTCTGACAGAGTAAAAATTGAAATGGTCTGATGCTGTAAAATTGAAAGTGCTGGTTAGACAGAAGGGGTTTTTTGAGACAATATTGACTCAGACGAGAACCGTTAAGCGTTTTGAGAGACACGAAATGGAGATAGTAGGATGTCTGTAGTGGAATTCGAGCAATGTGTCAGTGAGGAAAATAACTGTGCAGCATAACAGAATGAGTGTGGAGAAACAGTGAGAGCAGACAGTAGAACAGTACTGTTATTGTATTTAAAAAATGGCCCACACAGAACAGAAATATTTAAAACCTACTATTACTCACCAGAAAATAACACCTGTTATGTATAAGCGAACAGAACATCTGATTATAGACACCGCTTGCGGTTCTCCAGTAGGTCTCTAACAGTGCATGCTCGATTGCATGTTTAGCAGAGATTTGCAAACATCAAGTAAGACAACATACAGCAACCCGAGTGTGAAGCTAAGACAATTCCAAATAGCGGGGGAACCAGGAGTGGAATAGCAAAGACACTAGCAACGGCAGCTGCGTTTGACGAATAGCACGATGGAATTCAACTAATGAACGAGTTATACAATCTAGATTGAGATCTATGTAACGATCGGGTTTTCGAACGATGTGTGTGAGTGGACTGTACCGCCCTGCGTTGAGCTGCCTAGTGGTGGCTCCCACACTAGAGAACTAGGTCGATAAGCTAATTGATAAGACGGAACAGGCAGGTGCTAGAAATAGCAGTCCAGGGTAGTGGCAGGCACCTGGCAGAGGCAGTGCCAGAGTGTTTTTTGAGGAACGGTGAAGACTCGGCAAGGATTAGTTGGGTTTCGGAAAACAGCACCACGGATAAACTGGACTGTTGGCCCACTGTTTCACCACAGCAGCGAACAATGCAGACGAGCTAATCCGCCGGCTGAGGTGTGGAGCTTGGGTGTTAGTGTGCCAGGCTAGGAGAAAGATAGTTCCAGGACATCTGGATCGGTGAGGTGCTCACACGACAGGTAGCCGAGCCCAGAGGCTGCGGTGAAGCAACTAGAGATCGCGAAGGTGGGTTGGCAGTTAGTCGCAGTTTGGAGGGAGCAGGCCTGCAGCTGGTGCGTTAGTGTCTGGGTTTAATCCACTAGTTTTTAGTGCTGGGATAATTGCCAGGAACATATATATACTGAAGGAGGTAGAACGAGCGAGATGGACTGTTTCAGTGACTTGACGGCTTGGCCATAGCAAATAAATTATAATTGAATGATTACCAGTCGCCGACACAAGAGTTACTTTGGGATCCGCAGAGGACTACGAGAAGTGGCCGGCCGCAGACCTAACTATGACGGACAGGTTGACAGCAGTACTATTGATTCACAGAGCAACAAGGAAGTCAATTCGATAATCTCCATTTCCGAAACGTCGACGTTGCCTACCAGCACCAGCATTTACAGTCCTATTGATTGCGACAAGCCGTTCGCTCCAGGCAGTCGGTTGAGCACCATGACAACTGCATATGAACCAGTGCAGGAAGAACCAGGCAACGATTTCTTGGAATTGGTCAACAGCGAAGAAGACAGCGAACCTGAGACAGTCGACACAGGCAGCCAGGCTGATCTTACAAGCACCATCACAAGCACCTTGGGTCAGAAATTGTCGCGTCGTCGATTGCTTAGAGAAATCAATGTGTACTTCGATGAACGTCAGATCCAACTTATCAACTGGCTGTGGGCCGACAACAGTGAGTTTATCGAGCCACTGTTTGAGATCTTAGGCGACTCTTATGAGCTCCGAAAACTTGAACTCTACAAAGCAGACGACGCTCCACAGCTCCGCTCGGTGTCTCGACTCATGGAACAGCACGATTTCTGGTGCATGGTGGTCGAACACGTCTCTGCTGCCGATCGTCAAGCAGCAGCCATGCTTCCTACACTCACACAGTTTGCTTCCACATTCACAGGAGTGATTCGGTTGGTGGTACTCAGTATGCCAGTACTCGAGCCATTAAAAGAACACCTTTTCAAGCTCGGTAAAGTCCATGAGTCTATATTCAATGCGTCACCTAACATGTACACTCTCTTGGGCGATGCTATTGTCCATGGACTCAAGAACCATTACCGGTCAGTCTTCACATTAGAGCTTGAAAATGTGTGGCTTGCAGTGTACCAGTTTGTTGCAGGGTGTATGTTGGCAGGCTGTAAACAAGATACTCAAGACACTGACAATAATACCGTCACAAGTGTGGGTTACGGAACTTACTCTGACAGACGTAGCGTGGCTAGAAGTACAGGAAGCAGGACTCTGAGCAGACGGAGTCGCAACAAAGACAACCAAGCGTACAGCAAAAGCGTGCGGGACAAGGTAGCATTCCTCAAGCATCTCTGTTATTGAACAGAGACTGTTGTGAAATAGCAGTGTTTTAGAAGAGACTCTGCTTGACGGTTTGAGTTCAACAGAAAGACTCAAGCACTAAGTATCTCAGAAACGTCAGTCACACTAACACTTGTGCCAGACATTGATGCCAGACATCTAATGTTGCCAATCTACTTTGGAACACCTCTCTCATCTATACTACTTTTGTGACCCGTTTTTAGTACTTGTGTGCTGTTCACCAACTTCAATGCTCCTTGTCAGAGCATTATGTACCACAAACTTTCTAGTTACAAACCAGCTACGAGCTGTGGATATTCATAAATTTATACTTGCGGATTTACTGGTAAAATGTAGTGTTTAATTAAGCGTACGACTGAATACCTAAATTACTGTTCTCGTGTGCAACGCAGGTCGTATACTACATCTTCATATCTCCCGATCCATGGTTGTGGACCACACGTGACCGCGATCTACTTCTAAGTTAGTGTGCAGAGAATTGGACAATGATCTTGGTAGTGGCTCAGTACACAAGAGCTTTGATCACAGATGAATGAAACCAGCCCTTTGAAACCCAATAGTCAAGATCCGCCTCCATACGACTCTATAGAGTTGTACGAGCCACCAAAGAAGCCGATGCTGTGCCGATGGATCAAGTGGAGTTTGGTTATGGTCGTGCTTGGAGCCCTTGCGGCAGTGCTGATGAGTTTGTGGGTGATTGTGCCACATATAGACGACTATGTGGTGGAATCCATAAAAGTCGATGTGGAAGAATCTGACTTCTACGGGTTTGGACCTAAAGGAATAGACGTCCGGCTCAAATTGAACACTACGTTTGACTATAGAAGATTGCACAGCGAGTACTTGTTTGGATGTTTCAAAACCACGGGTGAGATATTCCGCAATGCCAACGTATACCTTGACGATTTACAAGTGGTTTTACGGGACTCAGAGTCGGCAGACACCGAGAAAGACAAGATCCAGATTGGTAACTTGACGGTGCCGTCGTTTGGTATGAGCATTGCCCAGTTACAGCCTACTACGTTAGACATGGTGGTGACCTTGAAGGCCAATACCAAAGAATTGTTTAGATTCTTACAGAAGTTGCTGGACAAGATGGAGAACAACGAAGATCATCTTATATTTGAGGTATTCATCAAGACAATGCTAGCCATTGATCTTGGACCAGTGCCTATATGGAAGAAGTTCAGTATCGATTATTTTACTTCGGTGGATCTTTTGGACTTGCTTCCTCCTGAGAGTTTTACAAAGTTGTCTAAGGATCTACTGAAAGCAGTGATGACTCTACTAGATCATCAGTTGGATTGAGTGGCGGGGTGTTGCAAGTAATTACCTCGTGATTTTATGAATTAGGTACGTATTTTAAGAGCTGGGTTAGTGATACGAGTTGGTGAGCCAATTGGTTACAGCTTTTTGGCTAATAATGAATCAGGCACTGGATGTGCCAGTCAATGTTAACAATGGTTTTTTTAGGTTGTTTTATAAAGGATATTATATGGGATCTGTTGGATAAGTTGTTGTAGTTGAGTGGGTATATTTTTACGAGTGACGAATTGTGGGGTACAGTCATGCTGGGATGAGAGAGTCACAGGCTCTGCAGGATGTGTTGGACTAACTGGAGTCATGCTGTGAGAATGACAACAAATGATCAAGCGTAATAGAGAACTAGAGAGCCTTATTGATATTTGTTCGTTGACGATTTATTGTTAGTGATTCAACGGAAGTGGTTTATTGGGAGTGAGAGATGTCTTTGAGTTTCTATACTTTTTCCTCTCTAGGTATTGTTAGACCCTGTTTGCGGAACAAATGTGCTCCCTACCTGGGCCGCCCACAGAGAAACGTTCGGGCGGCTCTTGGAATGAATTCAAGCAGGTGGTGTAAGGAAGTTTTTTGTGTTGTAAACCAAGCGGTTGGTGTACACTTCCATACACCATCAATGTTCATACACTTCCTTACACCGCGTTTGTGAATCACTCCCCCGATCTGTTCATGTAGGCCGCTCGTTCCTAAGCGAGCCGCCTGACTATTACGCGGCAGCCCACCGCGGATCCTGTTTGTGGGCGGACGTGTGGCCCAAACCGGAGGGTTAGTGCGAGGTCACCTGCACATTTATCTTCGGGTATCCACATCCATCTCAGATCAGTTAGTGGGCAAACCACAAGCAGCTGTTTCACCATGTCTTGTGAAATCAAAGTGTCGCGGTTCAAGCGGGACTTGAGCAACTACTTCCCCGAGTACTGGAGTAGCCTTGACCCAAAGACTTACTACAACAGCGACACAAAACGGTTCATCAGTCTGATGGCGAACAAGAACAGTATCCTTGTGCAGCTTCCGATATTTGAAGCATTAGGATACTTTGAGTCAGTGTCGAGAAAAATCAAACATCAAGACCTTAATAGAATTGCACTAGAGTACATTACCGACGAGTCTAAGACCCAGAAACCCAGAATTGACCGCAGACCGTTCTCATTTGCTGACCTTGTAGGTCAAACCTTCAAAGAACCCGAACTCGACCCATACGAAGGACAAGACTGGAACGACCAACAGATATACAATCCGTTGATCCAGTTGACCGGAGACGTCATCAAATACTTGAACAGTTTCTACCAGTTCACTTCGATCAGGGTGTCTCGGTTCTTTGTGATCCATTCGTTCCATGTCTCAGTGAACAGACGAATCAAGCAGCTAACGGTTCTGGCAGTCTACACGTTGTACGGCATATCATACAAAATAGAGATTTCTGAACGGTATTCCCAGCTATCAATAATATCGCATATTGAATACAACCAGTTCATTCAGGTTGTGATCCGTTTAATCACAGAGTATGAGATCAATGGTAAGGGCGTACTTTATCCTGTACCACTCACTAGCGAATTCCAGTGCGGTATATGCTTATCTGACGAACTAGAAGCCGAGAAACCTGTGAAATTATACAAATGTGGCCATGAATATTGTGAGTTATGTATAAAGAAATGGGCCAACATCAACCCTTCATGTCCATATTGCAAACGGCTGATAACAAGCTACAAGCCTTATCCGGCAGTGGTGGTGTATGAAAACATGTTCTTGTCCAAATTTTGGAAGTACAAGACAGTGTTGCACAACTCTGGAGTACTACAGCTTCTTCGTCAACTCGAAAGACAAACTAATAAAGGTGCTTTGAAAGGCCAATCTTTGCATCTAGCATATATCGAACAGATCCTCGAGAACTTGAAATCAGACTACTCTGCTTCTTCAAAGGAGAAATTGTTCGTATCAAGAAACCAGGTTGTCATAGATACTAGCCTAGGATACAAGAGAACACTGCAGACGATGGCTAGCAAAATGAAGGGACTTACGTCTTTGGCTCTAAGGCGATTCTCATACAATTTCAAGTACCCGGAGGAGCTTCTTCTCTTCTTAGGAGACTATGCTTTCAAGGATCTGCTTCTACGGTTTGCTTACAAGCCAGCAGAAAGCACGATAGTTGAGTCTTTGATGATGGAGCACACTGCGATTCCGGATACTTCGACTCTGGGTGACCCATTCACCAACATGCTCTCTACTGTATCAAGCTTTTTCGGAGGCAGTCCTCAGCTGAAAATTAAAAGTTATTACCTGACTTACTATCGATTATACAACCAATGGATCAACTACACTGTCACAGCTTCGGGTCTCAACCATACTTATATCCAAGAAAGACTCAACTTGTGTTTCCCAGTGATATTCCAGGGCGACCATGTTCTTTATCAAGAGGCTTTTGAGGATCATTGGCAGAAGTTGGTTCATATTAGAGCAACCAATGACGAAACTTACAGAAAGAAATATAAACAGTCAGATATTTTGCCAAGACTAAGGGCAAGTTTGACCAAGACCAAGTCAGAGAACGAGGCAGTGGTGATAGAAACGATTCTTACAATAGCTAATCTTGCAGAAATGTTCTGGCTTCTGTACCAACAAACTGGAGCCAGATTGTCACATCTCATTTATTCCAAATACCAAGTCGACAAGGTGACGTGGTTGTGGATCAACAAGTTTCTTAACCTACGATCGTTCAACGATATTGTGTTTACGTTCACCTTGAACAGTATTGGAGGAGGAGGTATAAGCTCTGCGTTGGTGATTTTCTTCGCAGTGTATAGTTGTTTCCTTTGTCCTGCGATGTTCGTGATCTCTGCAGCCACATTCGTCGCGTCGCTTATCCTTCTCGGTTAGGGTGCCCTGGGGCGATGTGTCTGAAATTTTTTCGATGACTGTGGATTTTCACACAGTTGATAATAGTACTACATAGACAATACCACACCATTTTCTCATAATTGGAATTCGCAATGTTTTATTTAATTGGACTTGGCTTATCGTCGGTGAAAGACGTCACTGTCCGTGGTCTTGAGGCTATCAAGAACTGTGAGCGGGTGTACCTTGAGCATTACACCTCGATTCTCATGAGTGCTTCTAAGGAAGACCTTGAGGAGTTTTATGGAAAGCCAGTGATATTAGCTGACAGAGAGTTGGTTGAGAGTGGCTCGGACGAGATTTTGAAAGACGGCCAGACCAAAGACATTGCGTTCTTGGTTGTTGGCGATGTGTTTGGTGCCACCACTCACACCGACTTGGTGATTCGGGCACGTGAACTTGGCATCAAGGTCGAGAGTATCCACAATGCGTCGATCATGAACGCAGTGGGAGCCTGTGGGTTGCAGTTGTATAATTTTGGACAGACTGTTTCGATGGTGTTTTTTACTGAGACATGGAAACCCGACTCGTTTTATGCTAAGATCCAGGCTAATCGTCAGCATGGACTTCATACTCTTGTTCTTCTTGATATCAAAGTCAAAGAGCAATCGATTGAGAATTTGATCAAAGGCAACAAGATCTATGAGCCTCCTCGGTATATGAGTATCAGCACTGCAGCCCAGCAGTTGTTGGAGGTCGAGGAGTCCAGACAGGAGAACGCCTACTCACCAGACACTGTGTGTGTTGCAGTGAGTCGGTTAGGAGCTCCAGACCAGAGTTTCAAGGTAGCCACACTTAAAGACTTGGCCGACTACGACGCAGGAGAACCGCTTCACTCGCTTGTGATGGTGGGGCAGGAGGTGCATGATCTCGAGGTGCAATACATGGCCGAGTATTACTCGGGAGCCGTGGGGGAGTTGATGGAGTTGTGTGGAGTCAAGGACCAGTAGGTGCAGCCGTCGGTTAGCCGCAGTGCAGCAGTGGACGGGAGCAATAGAATAAATTTGTGCGTGGAGCTCCGAGGCAGGATGCTGCCTCTTGCAGCACTTTGCTATCACTGGGATACTCTGCTCTCCGGACGATACAGCAAGCCCAGGCACTGCGAGCCAACAGCAACACCACCGAACACGCTCGACTGTGAGCCCCAGGGTCAGCAACACGCTGCAGGCTAACCGTAGAGCGGATTCGGCTCCGAAAGGTCGATCAATTTGACAACTCCGGGGGAATTAACCCGGGCTGGCGATTGGGTATTGCTGGGCCCTGGTTGGCTGCTCCCGGCGCGGGTCACGTGGCCGCGGGGGCTACTGTCGACGGCTATTTGTCCGGACGGCTACCCGATTGCATACGTTCCCCATGATTAGAATTTATCATAAATACATAAGCGGCTGCACTTTCCGCAAAAGCTTGGATTTTCTTTTTCCCTAGCTCTCTCTCGAAGTAATTAACATAGAATCATGGTTGAAAAAATTAAGGTCAAGAACCCCATCGTCGACTTGGACGGTGATGAGATGACCAGTAAGTACCCCAGGAAGTTTATTTGTGGGCACGCTGTTGCCCTGCAATTTCCACTCCACTGCAGGTTCCTCTGTGAGCTGTGCTCCAGCACCACAGCGTTCCGACAACAGATCTTGAGTGAAAAGCTCTGGAACGGTTGCCAGTGGGATGGAGTTCTGTCTCCGGATCTTGCATACATGAAATTATCATCCGATACTAACGCCAAGGAATCATCTGGCAGTTGATCAAAGATCTCTTGATCTTGCCATACTTGGACGTCGATTTGAAGTACTACGATTTGGGCATCGAGTACCGTGACAAAACCGACGACAAGGTCACCACCGAGTCTGCTGAGGCTATTTTGAAATACGGAGTGGGTGTCAAGTGTGCTACCATCACTCCAGACGAGGCCCGTGTCAAGGAGTTTGGTCTTAAGAAGATGTGGCTCTCGCCAAACGGAACCATCCGTAACATTCTCGGAGGTACTGTTTTCAGAGAACCAATTGTCATTGAGAACATTCCTCGGATTGTTCCTGCTTGGGAGAAACCTATCATCATTGGTAGACACGCCTTTGGTGACCAGTACAAAGCCACTGATCTTGTGATCCCAGGTGCTGGTGAGTTGTCACTTGTGTTCAAGCCAGCCGACGGTTCTGAAGCCAAGGAGATCCCAGTGTACAACTACCAGGGCGCAGGTGTTGCCTTGGCCATGTACAACACCGACGAGTCGATCACCGACTTTGCCGAGTCCTCGTTCAAGCTTGCCTTGGACCGTAAGTTGAACTTGTTCTCTTCTACCAAGAACACCATCTTGAAGAAGTACGACGGCCGTTTCAAGGATATCTTCGAGAACTTGTACGCCACCAAGTACAAGAAAGACTTTGACGCTGCCGGAATCTGGTACGAGCACCGTTTGATCGACGACATGGTCGCTCAAATGATCAAGTCCAAGGGTGGTTACATAATAGCCATGAAGAACTACGACGGTGATGTCCAATCCGATATCGTGGCCCAGGGATTCGGATCCCTTGGTCTCATGACCTCTGTGTTGATGACCCCAGACGGAAAGGCTTTCGAGGCCGAGGCTGCTCACGGTACTGTCACCAGACACTACAGAAAACACCAAGAGGGCGAGGAGACCTCCACCAACTCCATTGCCTCGATCTTTGCTTGGTCCAGAGGTATCATCCAAAGAGGTAAGATCGACGAGACTCCAGAGGTGATCAAGTTTGGCGAGATCTTGGAGAAGGCTACTTTGGAAACCGTTTCCAAGGACAACATCATGACCAAGGATTTGGCCTTGACTCAAGGTAAAACTAGCAGAGACTCTTTTGTCACTACTGAGGAATTCATCCAAGCAGTTGCCAAGAGATTACACAAAGAGTTGGGCTACTAAGCATGGCATATATAGTCAATACACCCTATTGATAGGACGATGTAGTGTGAATACTGGGTGTGTTTCCCAAATTGTACATACTCCCGGCCAGAAAAACGTTCTCTCGGGGAGATTGCTTGGCAAAAATGATAATGTCTCATGCGTGTGGAGTGTTTTGCTGTGAGAAGGTTTAACTTACTCTTATACAGTTATTACAATCAGCGAGTAAACAACTGTTACACTACTCCAACCAACTGGTATTCAGGTACTACAACAATCTAGAATATATCATGCTCGTGTCATTGAAGCTATTAACATCATTGTAATAGCAAATAATAAGCCAAACCAAACCTATAGAACTGAGAAACCGTGGATGCAGCTCATCAGTCCATCTAACAACTAGTGAACAACCGTTTGTTGCTCATTGACATGGCTTAATCCAATCTTTCCGCCCAGACCTCTGCGTAGTTCTTCTTGCCTTTTGTTTCTGGGAACTGTTTCCAAACAATAGAACCGAACACTGCTGCAAGAATAGCAAACAATCCAAAAGTGTAGCCTCCAATCTTCTCATTGAAAATAGGAAACAAGTAGCCCACCAAGAAAGTTGCAAGCCAGTTGATGACGGTGCCCACACTTTGGGCTGCACCCGAGGCCTTGATTTGGGTCACCTCAGGGATAACCAAGAATGGGATAGGACCTAATCCAAGGCCAAAGGAAAAGATGTAGACAAAAGTAGCTAAAACGGTAATGATAGAGTACCCATTTACAATTCCCAAAGAAATGAAAGCGGCGGCAATACCCATACCTGCCATGGACCCTAAAAGTAATGGACGTCTTCCGACTTTGTCCACCAAGGTAGCCGAATAGAAAGTAACCGCAACGTTAAGCAAGGAGATCAAGCAATTAAGACTCATGGAATGTTCTTCTCCAACAAGTACAGCAATCACAGACACTCCGTAGAAAATAATCGAGTTGACTCCAAGGAACTGCTGTCCTGACATAATTACCGCGACAATCAGTCTAGATTTAGAGTATTCTTCAGAGGTCAAGTAAGTAGCAATACTGACGCTGCCCTGCAGATCTGAAGGGCTAGGGTCTTCTTCCAACAAACCCACCGACTCACCAGTGACCCCCGAGTTGGATTTGCCAGTGATCTCAATGATCCATTGTTCTATCTCAAGGTCAGTCTCGTCAACACTGGTTTCCTCAGGTCTAAGAAGACGCAAAGTAGCTTTTGCCTGAGTGATTTTGCCTTGCTTGACAAGCCATTTAGGACTCTCGCTGGTGAAGAACAACCCCACAAAGTTGGCGAACGCAATCACGAACCCTCCCAACAACAAGTATCTCCACTGTTCGCTGTTGGCAAACTTCAAAGCAGCAGTCTGAGTGCTGAGGATTCCGATGTTGACAAAAAACTGGTTCAAACTGCCAAGGAACCCTTTGGTGTCGTGGCTGGCGATCTCGTTAAGAAGTAGCGGCACGTTGACGATTGCTGCACCTGCACCTATACCGGAGATGACTCTGCCAAAGGCAAGTGCGTTCTTGGTGTTACCGAAAGTCTCACATAACGACCCGAAAATGAAAAATGCAGCAAAGATAAAACTGGATTTCTTACGACCAAGTCTATCACTGATACTGGACGACAACATCGAACCAAACAACCCTCCCAATGAGAACACCGAGCACACAAACCCTATCTCAGTAGTTGTCAAGGGCACACATTCTTTCAAACCATGGCGACCGAGCCAGGTATCCAAGTAATTACCAGAAGGACCAGGGATGGTTGTACGACACGAAAACACCAGTTCTGGGGCGTTGAGTTCTGCCTGTTATGTTAGTATTGGAGCTGAAGGTTGCTGATCCTGCTGATAGCCAGCATATCACTTACCAAATGATACCCAAACTGCATGCTGCCCAAACAAGCAACAAGACTGGTGATCACCAGTTTCTTGGTCCATACGTGTGCGACCATGACTGCTAATTCGTTCTTGAGTGTTCTAGAACAACAGTGTCAGGCTGATTCGGTATTTAAATCAAAGCCCTGGGCCCTCAGCTGGTCCCTGACAGCTGGTACCCGGCTCGCCGATTGTGGAGGCGGGGGTGTGTTCAGAGGTTTCGGCGGGTTGGGAACGGATTTTAGGCGGCCCGTGGTTAAACTCTGGGCGGAACCTAGGCAAGCCCTAGGCAAGCCGACATGCAGGTCAGACATGTGGAGAAATCAAAATCAAAGCGCAAGTTTCAATTAGGTTCTGGTTAGACTTCTACTAGACCAGTATTCAGATTGCACAACATATCGTCATGGCATTCAATTTTTTGAAATCCCAAACAGCAGCAGCACTCGATAAGGAATTGATGAGCAGTGCCGGGTTCAGTCTCGACCAATTGATGGAGCTTGCGGGGCTTAGTGTTGCCCAGGCAGTGTATAAGCTGTACCCTCCTTCAAAATACAAGAAAGTGCTTGTGGTGTCAGGACCTGGTAACAACGGAGGAGACGGGTTGGTTGCTGCCAGACACTTGAAACTCCTTGGATACAGTCCTTCTGTGTTTTATTTTATTAAATCTCCAAAGTTCGAACACCTTGAGACTCAATTGAAGGGGTTCCGTATTCCATTATTGTACTCGGTGGATTCTGAAGATCCAGTGCACGCACTCCGTGACAAAGTCAGAGACACAGAGATAATCGTCGACAGTTTGTTTGGGTTTTCGTTCCGACCTCCATTACGTTCTCCGTTTGATGATGTCATTAAAATGTTCAACAGTTCAGGAAAACCGGTGGTGTCGGTGGATATTCCTACAGGTTGGGATGTGGATCAAGGCCCTGATTCTAAAGACATAAAGAATAAAGACGAGATCTTAAATCCGAAAGTGCTTGTGTCTTTGACAGCCCCCAAACCTGCCAGTCAGTACTTCAAAGGAGCTCATTATTTAGGAGGACGGTTCATTAGCCAAGATATTGCTGAGAAGTATAACTTCAAAGTACCTGATTATCCAGGGTTGGACCAAGTGGTGAAGCTCTAGACGTCTGCTGCCGCTATGCGTATGCACTCAGTGGTGTTACGAACATGACATGTACTTAGCTGCAAACAATCACATAATAAGAATCACACCCAAATATATACGAAACAATATGAAATAACGAGTCTGTTACATTATAATATTTTAGTCAGTACAATAAATCGAGTATACTATTCTGTCTGATGTAGAGTACTGTACCTTGAATATGCTGACATTCTCTTCTAGAAACTCTGTCACTCAAGAGAATACCAGGGACTACTACAGCTAAACTTAATTGGAATAATAGCTGACAATGACAAAATGAGAAAAAAAACTGAATCACTCTAATGAATTGTCTCTAATTCAAAGCATGTAAGCTTACTTTAATGTCCTCTGGCTAATATGACACCGCCACCGGGTAACCGCCCCATCGATAGGTATAGGTTATCAATTAGCGAGATTGCAAGACATAACAATCATTCCAAGTATGCTAACCCGGGTTTGAACAAGTGGATTTTTGTTTTACGACTTTGATACCCTCATCCAATGGAAAAGCAAGCCGACGGTAATGACCGAGGCCATGATAATTATGATCAATACCTTATAGAGATATTCAAAGAGCTCAATGAAAACCAGTCCCCCAAACGGGTCAAGCTTTACTATTTGCAAGAGGATTTCTGGAAGGACCAAGGCACAGGGTATTGTGTAGGAGCAGTCGAGGATAATTCCTCAGCTTTTCTAATAGTGGAGAGCGAAAATGACAAGGGTGAGATTCTCTTGAGGTCCCAAGTGCAAGGAAATACTCAGTATCAAAAGCAACAGGACACGCTTATAGTGTGGACCGATCCCGAAGGCACTGATATAGCGTTGTCATTCCAAGAGCCTGAAGGGTGTTCACTTGTCTGTGAATTTCTTATTCAAGTTCAGCGGTTTCTTGAGACCCAAATCAGTTTAATAGCCGTGCTCACTAATGATGAGAATCCCGTGGCTGAGATCATATGCGGGCCGATAGAGTACCCTGCAAACCCTACCACCGAGTATGCCAACCTCGACTCAATCTTCCAGCTGCTTCAGACCAATCTGAATTCATTGTCCGGTCGCTCTGAAATATCCAAGTATCTTAATGTCAACAAGCTCTTCATACCTGCCCTCATCGAGGTGTTCCAAGAATCGGAACGCACCCACAACTTGAGGAACTTGCACAAATTGTGCCTAATAGTGAAGACACTCATATTCTACAACGAAAACCCGATCATCGATCTTCTATTCAACGACGAAGACAACTTTTTCAGCATCATCGGCATCCTCGAGTACGACCCCGAGTTCCCAACCCACAAGCTGAAGTTCAGAGACTTCTTGAAAAACAAGTCCAAGTTCAAAGAAATCGTGCCGATTGAAGACCTCGAAATGAAAAAATTCATCATCACAACCTTCAATTTCCAGTTCCTAAGGGACGTGGTCTTGGCAAGAATGTTGGACGACGCGACCTTCAGCTCAATCAACACCCTAATATACTTCAACCAGGTGGAAATCATCAACTTCTTACAGAAAAATAAGACGTTCCTAGTCAACTTGTTTACGATTTACGACCCTAATCACTCAGCAGCTGTCTCCCAGAAACGCAATGGAGTCAGACTTCTTCACCAGTACGTGCTAATTGCCAAATCGCTCCAGCCCGGTCCTCGATCGGATTTCTTCAAAACTCTTATTGCTAAAGGGCTTTTAAAGCTTGTGAGGTTTGCTTTGAAGGACACAAACGTGAAAACAAGAGTGCTTGGAACTGAGCTCATTGTATCAATCATTGAGCTTGATGCGTTTCTTATTAACAAGATTTCATACCAAGAAGAACCAGCCGAGCAATCTGAAGATGCTCAAAAGAAAGCTAGCCGAAGGTCAAGTGATGTGGACGTAGATCTTGATGATGAAGCTTACAAGAAGCGGAAACTTGACGATGAAAAGTCTGTGACGTTACCAAACAACCAAGTGCAGACGAATCTGAAGTTCCAATCGATATTCAAAGCAAAGAAAGCAGCAAAACCCGATGAGCGACTGGTGAAGATCTCTAGCAATATGAGCTTATTCATCATCCTAACCGAACTTTTGGTTCAAGAATCAGACCAGGGTCTCAAGACCCAGGCTTTTGAAGCCATCAAGCTGTTGTTAGAAACCAGAGATGACAGTTTCCCACTAGATAGAGAGGCCAGCAGACAATCTGGTTTTGACAGTGAGGTTTACTTCTCGAGTTTCTACGCAAAGGTTGCACCGATTTTGTTTGCCCCGATTGTCAGATTATTGGAAGTGGTTAAACCAGTAGACAGATCCGCTGGGCTGTTGTATTTGCATTTAGCCGAGTTGATTGTCTTCTGTTCCACTGAGCATCGTGTCAAAGCTCGTGAATTCATCTTACAGAACAAGATTCTTGAAGGTATAGTGCAGTTACAAAATGCAGAAGTGTTCAAGAGACAGCTACAGATTGCTTCAATCCGGTGCTTGAAGCGGATAATACTACTCAACAACGAAGGCTACACTAGGGCAATCATCAATAACAACCTCCTCAAGTATTCCATTGCAGCACTTGTGAATAGCAACGGTAAGTCCAACTTGGTGAGCTCTACGGTGCTTGATTTGCTAGATATAATATTGATCGGACATAGAGAAGAGTTAGACAAGAGGAACTACAAAGCATTGGCTCATTATTTATACAAGAACTTTCATCCGGAGTTGGTGGAAATTGGCCAGTATTGCAATAGTGGCAGAGCCATAATAGAAATATGCGAAGGTCAAATGAAAAAGCCCGAAGCGCAGAAGAAAGTCGAGACTCCTTCCACTGAGAAAAAGCTAAATAGAAAGTTGTCCTTGACAAACATGAAGTTCCGAGGGTTTTCAGAGGAGCAGGATCAGAAAAGCAATGGTGATCCAGATATAGAAATGGCTACCTCGCCAGACGGTAAGGTGGTCAGTGTGATAGTGCCGAAACAGAAATCAAAGATAAAGGCGAACTTGACAGGGAAGTTGAGCTCAGCTTTAGTGAGCTTAAACGAAGACGAGATCATAAAATCAAGTGGAGAAGTGAAAGAAACCGGAGATCAATCGAGGAAGCTTGGATTGAAAGAACGACTTGGAATGAAACTCACGGGGATCAAGTTCAGGGAGAAGAAATAAGCAAAGCACCAACGCCTCTAGGATTCGTAAATGCTGCTACGTTCCATTACCAAAATGTATATTTACCTATTTTTGTATTGTCATTGGGCATGTAGTAAAACTTTCAACAGAGATACAATCAGAAAAGACATAGTCATATGAGATTCCGTCATATATAGGATACGAGAGTTCACGATAGGATAAAGCATGTACTCAATACAACATCATCCTCTAGCAAACCTCGTGATATCCACAGATATCTCTTACAACTTCCCCTTGGTCAAAAGTTTTTGTTTGACTCCATCTGGGTACAATTCGTGCACAGAGCCAAATCCAGTGTGCCACATTCCACCGTCAACGACTTGGACGGTACCAGTAACGTAATCAGCAGCAGGAGAGAACAAGTAGACGGTAGCTTCTGCGATATCGGTGGTGACACCCAATCTTTGCAATGGGATCTTCTTTCTGATTTTCTCCAAACCGGCTTCTCCTCCAAGCGACAATCTCTTCATACCTTCGGTGACGGTCTTCTCTTCTCCGCCGTTACCACCAATGGCACCTGGAGCAACACAGTTACTTCTAATACCAAGTGGACCGAACTCCACAGCCAACGAGTTGGACAAAGCGTCGACACCGGCTTTAGCAGCACTGGCATGTGATTGCAAAGGCAATCCATAGTAATGGAGAGTGGCAGACACGAACAAGATAGCACCCTTAGTACGTTTCAATTCCTCAAACACTGCCTTGACGGTGTTGAAACTTCCCAACAAGTCAATAGCAATGACAGACTTGAATGCGTTGGAAGACAAGCTGTTGAAATCAGACAAAAAGTTACCTGCGGCCCCGGCAATCACGAAATCAATTCTGCCAAGTTGCTTGACAGTCTCATCGACAGTGGCTTTCAACTGGTTGACGTCTCTCACATCGATGTTGCCAAAGTAGATCACCTTGGATCCTGGACGCACCGACTCAATTTCTTTGGCGGCCTCCTTGGCCTTCTCTGGGTTTCTTCCTATGATGGCTGCATTGGCACCAAGAGCAACAAGTGCCTTCGCTTGTTCCTTGCAAATGGTTCCTGAACCTCCGGTCACGTAGGCCACCTTACCTTTGAAAAGATCTGGTTTCCACGAGGACTTTTGTGCGTAATGTTGGTCGATTTTCATAGTGCTGTGATTTATTCGAGTGTGAACTGACAGGTTTTCGAGAGAACAGAACCAAGTACAACACGCACCTACCAGTATTCTTATAAGTCCAAGGCAATAGATGAGTTCCCCCGCATAACGGAACCGACTTCCCAGTCGAGTAATCGCAGCTTGCGGTCGGGTCCTCGGCACTGGGGTTGGCTTTCATCCATTTTGAGGGTCTAATCCGGAGGGGACGAGTATTATTGATTAATTTATGGGCTTGGTTAGTGGTTCTGACCGGTTTATATTTGAATTATTGGGGAGTTTGTTTGCGTGGTGTCTGTGGGCTTAATGTTAGGGTAGGATGTATGGGCTTAATGTATGGATGGAAAGTACATGGTAATGTAAGGGTGGAATTTGCATGCGCAGTGTAAGGATGTAGAGTAAGCGGTAAAATGTAGTTGGTGTAAGGGTGAAATTGAAGAGCCGGTAATACCGTCAGCTGTAAACGTGGACAGTGTAGGAATGATAAGGAGAAGGATATGAAATAAATGATAAGGCAAGAAAGTGTGAGAATTAACGGTACGAAGCAGAATTGCACAATACATAGGAAAAGGTACTGTGTGTCAATGAAGAGTGTCAAATGCATGATGTGAGCTGCTGATTGTGAAATGTACAATGAGGAATGTGTAGTGCAAAGTGCAGAGTTTAGAATGGAAGCGTGGAGCATATTGTGTAGATTGAACTCAAGGGAATAACCTATGTAGAATCCTAGATATTAATATTGTTACCAAATATCAGCTTCGCTCTCTCCAGTGTTTCCAATGCTTCCAATGCTCAATGATTAATTGGATTAAAGGTGCAACGGTGGAGACAAAGAGATCTCATTTTTGACGGCTCGCAACGGCTCGAATACTTGCTTGAGTAAAGCGGAGACTAACCGATTGTGAGGGGCGCACGGGGATCGGAGACTCATTAATTAGACTTCTCGGTACCTAGAAATGAATCTCTAACTCGCGATTGTAACTGTCAAGTTTCCGACTCCAATCAAACCACAATTGCCGAGCAATTTACTTGCCGAAGAAGACCTACAATGGACCGTTTATACAGTTAATTCTAACCGATAAATCCCCACACAAGTTGCCAACCAGTCTTCCGTTCCTCAAATTGTAAACTCTACTGCAGACTGCCCAAATAAACCACTATTTTACATTCATTATACATCTATGGAAAACTTGGTAATTGTCATATGCTGCGAGTCGAGCTCGACGTCAACGTTCGGCTTGCGTCGCTTGCTCACAAAACTGTCTTCGTAATGATCGGTTGATTGTGCAAACACTTTTACACATGTAGATGCAAACTCACCGTAGTCTCCGTAATAGTTGCCATTGACAGCAGCCAGTTCGTTCTGCTCACTCTGGTCGTTGCCATTGGATGTAACCGAAGGATTGCTTTCTGCTCTTTGCAAATATGCAACATTACCAGTCAATTGTCTCTTGTCTCTTGATCTTTTCTTTTGATGGTTGTAGATCGTCAAGAACACATCGTCCGACTTGAGCTCTTTGATCTTGCTCAAACCATGTTCGAGCTTCTTTTTGTCTGCACGGGAGATTTTCAACACCTTAGGCTTTTTAGCCTTGCCTCTTTTGCCGTCTTTAGCATCGGTTCCGTCACCAGCAGTGGTACCGTTCTCTCCGAAAACAGGCACCAATGTAGTCACACGTACCGTCTCAGCAGAAGGATCCGTTTCTCCCTTGGACAAATCCAGTGCCAAGAAGTTGCGCCGCTGCTCCATCATCGAATTAGCGTATGCTTTCTCTGCTTCAGTATCAACATCGAACTCCACTCCTTCGGGAATAGGCTCTAGCTTTGGAATTGCAAGCGGATCCTCGGGATCGCTGAAAGGATTGTTGCGAATCTCTTCCTCAGTGAGATTGGTCTCCAAGTAATTGTAGAGAAGCCAGAGAAACCGCTGGGCTCTTGATTTCGGTGTAGTATTGAAATTGAGAAATATGCATGAGAACGGTGCCTCGTCTGGATTTGTCAAGTCCATGATATCAGCGCTGATGTCTTTGGTTGGAGTCTCCGAGCTGTAGCTCTTACTGGTACCATTGATGATATTTGGGCGGAGAAAATGCTGGTTTATCAAGTGCTCGTACGAACAAAGAAGGAAGAGGATGTTGGTGACGTTAGTCTTTGGGAACTCGTTCTGATCTTTCATGTTGAAAAGCTCGTAGAACACCGAAGGCTCGCCTTCAGCATCGCTACAACTTTTCAAGATACTTTTCAATCTTGGAGAATCCTGCAACACTTTGGTGTGTTTCACAGAATCGTGCTGGAGTGCAGGAATGGAATGGTACGTCCGGAGTTGAGATTTCATCTCCGGAACAAAATTGATGGTAGTGTTCATCCGCCCGACATTGACAAGAAGCGAAACCATGGCGACGGGAACAGACATCGATTTGTCGGTGAGCAAACGATCCTTGAGCACCTTGGAAGTCTTCGGACTGTGAGCCATGGTAATCACGTACAATTCCAGAAACGTCACCTTTTCTTCTGACAGGCGCATCTGCTCACGGTAAGGATTCGTGAAGACTTTCTGGTCGTTCTTGAAGACCTGGGACAAAAACTCGTACTGGATATCGCGACGCCATAACGGTTCGCCGTCCTTTTTCTTGATGTGGTGCTGTTTGGCACTTATTATCAAAGTCTGGTTGGTTCTTTTCTTGCTCATGACTTTTTCAAGGATTGGATTAGGAACTGATGGCTGATCTTGAGACTTTTGAGGTGTCACCAAATCACGCACTGACATTTTTTGACTGGATGTTGATTTTGGAGATTGAGCAGCTATGGGCTGGGTTAGAGAGTTGGTGCCAGCTTGAGGCGTTGGGTGGGTGACAGGTCCCGTTGAGTCGCCAACAACAGGTTTTTCAGTCTTGATGACCACCGGGGCATCAGTCTCTGGTTTCTGTGGTTTGTTCTCAGATGTAAGCAAATTTGAAATCACCATTCTGGAAGGAGTAGCAGTAGACTCTGACGAACCATTGAGCATCGAAACATTAGCAGCACCGTTGTCATTGCTGTAGCCGTTGCTAACACTGGTGCCGTTAGCAGCGTTGGTACCGTTGGTTTCGGTGCCGTTGGACACTCCGACGGCGTGGGTGGCCATATGGCCAGAGTCGTTGCCGGCACCGTTGTTGGCCACGCCTGGCACCTCGATGTCGTGGATTGGGTCGTAGTGTAGACGAGCAGACATCTGGTCCCAAGGCTATAAGGTATAGGAGAAGATGATGGGAATCAAGCACGGGGCAGCAGCAGCAGTATAAGTTTAGCGGTTGCGAGGTGGCAAAGTGTACAAGGTTAGAAAAAACAATTGTGAGTTTGCACTGAGCCGCCAATTTTCGCTCTAGTCAGCGTCCGGTGGTCAGTCTCACTGGATGATTTTTTTCACCCGAAACGAGCACGATCGGGCGGGAGTTATGCAGGATAGTGGAGGTGGTTGGGCGACAGGGACTGGTGATCGCGGTGGGCGGAGGCCTTTAAGTTGGTGGCTTGGAATTGGTGACACTACGGTACCAGCGGGTACTGATGTTTAAGTTGGTCAGTAAACAACAAACATGGAAGACAGAAATAGATTATGGTTTGTGGGTCGATAAACAAAAGGACCAGAGAGGTTTGGATGTGATAGTACGGAGAGCCCAAAATGGATATTGTCCGAGTGTCATATGTTAGGGTGTTGTATGTTAGGGTGTGAGGATGGGTGCTATATAGGGAGATGTGTGGATGTACAGAAGGATTTTAAATTCTGGGGTTCATCAACTTATTTTGTTGGTAGATTAAGTGACAAGAACCAAGTAGAGCTGAGCTGAACAGGAATCTAAGTTTTGACTGGGTCGGAGGTCTGACATTTGAAACTGAGCGATTATCAAAGTCACTGACAGTGTCGGTCAACTACTGCTAGCCCAATTAAAGTTGCAGGTTTCATTTTTCTAGGGTTAACACTGGTAATCTAAATTGCTGTGGCATAAATATGCGAGAGCATGTATACAGGGGATTGTTGGGAGGAGGTGGTGAGTATCGAGATACTGAGGCATGAGCTGTGGTTATAGATTGAGCTATTCAGAACGAAACATTGAGTGGCTGAACGTTGAACCATTGGTGATGATTATTGATAGATTGTGAGTACCACTCTACTGGTGCAACGCCAAAGGTTCCTGAGTATACCACTGGGACGGTATAGTCATTGTGTCCGCCAGTGTTGATACTTGTATCGCGTAAATCCGTATTAGTGAAACACACTGATTACTTGCTCAGCAATGCTGATCAATGGTCCTAGAAAATGTCTAGGATACCAAGCGAAGAAATTGAGTGTAGAAAATATGAATTATTTAGCATAGAAGAAAGTGAGGAGTCATAGGCGTTGATAGTGTTGTTGACTACCGTTTATTACTGTGCTTTTTTTGAGTGTGGAATAGTGCTGCTGAGAGGGACTCTGTTGTCAAGTATTGTACAATTTTTTTGTGAGTTGTGTTGTGCCTTGCACTATCATGTCTCTCTCTTTGCATTGTGTAGTTCTGTTTGCTTTGTTCTCATTATTGATTCCTTCCTGTTGAAGCTCTGACAATGATTCCATATCGCTGTAGACACAAAATCAAAGCGACATCCAAACTGGCAAAGCTACATATGTAGTGGCAATATTTATTGAGTTATATTTGAGTTGACTTTTGTTTTTAGGTGGGAAAGAAGATCACACTAAGCGTTGTGGCGTAGAGGGAATGTTGTAGTATCTCATAAGAACTCAACTGCGCTCACCCGCAAGGAAATGGAAAGGAATACCACTAGGAAGCAAGGGTAAAAACAAGGAACGCAAAACAAACAACATTGGAATCAGACAAAAAGTGATTAAAAGTACTAGTCAGAAAAACGCAAGAGAAAAAAAGGCTGTGCTCTCCAACTAATCCAAGTATGCTAATATTTGTTCTGCCAAGTTGTACACTTCCATCTTAGGTCCGTCCTGTTGTGGATCAGGTTGTACGTCCTTGCCATTACCGTAGATCTGCTGCCCAGTGACAATGTGCAACGTCTTAACGCCATTGACAATGTTGTTATTGGATTTGATCAACTCGTGGATCTTCTTGTTTTCGCTTTCAAGCAATTGGAGGATGGTCCACAAAGCAATGTGTTCGAATGTGGTGTTGCTCATATTCAAGTATCGGACAAGGAATCCGGACACTCCGTCGTTAGGCTGGTCCCAGTCTTTGATGATGCAGTCGTAGTTAGGGATTCTCGAACACAAGTTGGCAAGAGCTGCTGCCGAGTTACCTCCAACTTCACTGTTCTCGCTGAAAGTCAATGGAATCAAGACATCAATGATGTCCAACTCCAACAACTTCTGTTTCAAGTCATCAGCCAAAGCCAAGATTGCAAAACAGGCACTAATTTCCGATTGCACCAACCCCTTGGTGTTCAAAACCAAGTCTTTGCACTTTTGGACCGCGTTTGCATCCAACAACGCAAGTCTGTTTTTCTCCGATGAGGCTGCCAAGTTTCTCAATGTAGATACCGCATGGCACTGTATTTCTTCCGAATCTTTGTAGTCCAAAAGTTTGACCAATGGGTCCAAGAATCCAGCATCCACAATCAACCCCTCGTTCAATGGATGTATAGAAATGTTTCTAATACATGCGACAGCAGCCAAAACCAAGGTCTGGTGCGATGATCTCAACAACCCTACCAAGTGCGACAAACCACCGTTTCTCACAATCTCCAACTGGTATGAAGGGTCGGAGGCAAGGTTTCTGAGTGCCAAAGTGGCTTGGCATTGGATTCTTGGGGACTGGGAAGCCATGAGTTGAACCAACTGGCTCACCAAACGAGGCTCGGTTTGAATAAGTCTCTTTCTGTTGATTTCGTCCACTGCTATGTTGGAAAGTGCAGTGGTACAGTAGTATTGGACGTCTGGGTCGCTGGATGATAGTAGCGACACCAAGACTGGCACAGCTCCGGCGTTGACCAATTCCTGTCTGTTTTCTAACGAGTGGGTCATGTTCAACAATGCACCGGTAGCGTTTCTTTGGACCCTGAGGTCTTTGTTCTTGGCAAGTCTAGTAAGAGGAATCAATGCTCCGCTTTTAGCGATCTTAGCCTTGTTGTCATCCTGGGTGGCCAAGTTGGTGATACAACCAACGGCGTTGCACTGGACCTCCGTGTTCAATGACTCCATTTGCTTGATAAGAGGTTGGAGTCCGCCCATTTCCACAATCAACACTTTGTTCTCGTTGTTGACTGCTAAATTACCGAGGGCGGCACAAGCAGCACGCTGCACTTCCGAGTCGCTGGATCGCAAAAGCGACAATATTGGCTTGAAAACCTCACGGCCCACAGCCTTGACGTCTTTCTCTGTGATCTCGGCAAAAGCGAGGGCAGCACTTCGTTGCAAGTCCAAGTTGTTGGAGTACACCAAGGTGCTAAGTGCCTTCAACGGACCCGGGCCAAAGAAATCAACCTCGTTTCTGTTCTCAAGGAAATTCAAAAGCTCGGCAATAGCATTTCTCTCATTTTGATGCAATAATGGCTGGTTGGCTGCGTCGCTGTCGCGTCGTAAACATCCACAGCAGTTTCCCATTTTTCCCGACTATCGCTGGTAACAAGTTGAAACGATGACTTAGGAGAGGGGTGGCTATGGATACAGTAAACGAAAGAACGAGAAGCGGCTAGCTAGTAAAAATCTTATCAAATCCGCTTAGACAAACAAGCTCCTCCGCAATTTAGAATTATAAAGGCTTGTGTTCAATGCTTGTGCTTATCGACACTGATTGTGGATTACGTCCCTTAGTACTTTCGAAGCAATCCGACTAGCGCACTTCGTATCGATGGTAACAAGAAACCAGATTAATTTGGTTAATCCTGTTTCCTTCAGTCTGATTTTTTCGATAATGTCAACAAGAAAACCTCACACCCAACGGTTATGTCTCGAGGGCTGGGGTTATTGTTTAGTAATGTACTCGACAGAAAACTGTTGTTTTAAAAGCTTTACCTTTTTTATTACCTGCGATTGCCGGACGGAGGTTGCCACTTTTGGCAGGGCATAAAGATTACCCGGACGCATGACCGCATAGGGGTTGGTGCACCCTGGTTCTGGAAGGAGTGATGCTGCGGAGGAGAAGCTCCAAGGATAAAGGGAAGTTGAGGTTTTGGTGCACAAGTCTCAACGACAAACCGTAGTGGAAATTTCCTCGAGGAGTTGATTGTAGATATTTGATCTAAGTGCTACAAGCAGTAAGCAAACGAATATATAACCCAATGTAACTAGTTTTTTATAATACAAAACACAAGATGCTGATGTAACTTTTTCCAAGATGTTTGATGGCTTGAGAGACGCTATGGTGTGGTTTTCTGAAGGTCGTGTTAAGCAACGCTTCATATTAGTTGCGACTTCGTGCCATTTTGTTGATGATTTCTATGACTGACGCGTTGGTTGGTGAAAATCTGTTGGCTATGGTATTCCATGCCTCGATTAAAGATCATCGCCCATACCTCCAATGGAGATTGCTTCACCTGGTTTGAAAGGTGGTAATCCCAAGTATGGACATCCATCACATCTGAACGCATCACCTAAAGCACAAGAACCACAACCTCCAAGTTTCTCGCCTTCAACGGTGAAATCAATCTCGGTTATATCTTCTTTAGAGAACTTGACTGCGTTCTCAAGCTTAAGGTCTTGGTTTTTCAACTCTTCGTCTTCCAACTCTTTCAAGCCACAAGTACAATTCTTGCAAGCCTTTCTTCTTCTTTTCAATGGTGCTCCACTCTCATCGAACACACATTGTAATTCAGCCAACTTCACTGGTTCAGAGATGTCTCCATCAAGTAAGTTCTCTTCATCAATAAGCTCTCCATCTCCATCCTCATTAAAGAACAGCATTTTGTCCACTGGTTGTTTTTGCAACTTTTTGAATTTAGGCAACTTTCTGAGTCCGCTGGAGGCCAGTGATTTCTTCAACAGAACGGTGGACACTGACTGCACGCTTGGCTTCACCCAGAATTGCTTCTCCAACAAAAACCCATTCATGATAGCAGTGAGGTTCAATTTCTCATCACCAACAAAAATGCGGCCTGCATTCTCAAGCATCTTGAAAACGAGTTTGATGAGTTCTTGTGGGACTTGGTACTCGCCGTTACCGGTGCTTGCACCCAATGTCTCAATAGCATCAGCAATCTCATCGGCCAATCTGATTCCACGCTCACTTATCTGTTGGCAAAGGTAATCGATAACAATCGAATAATTGCTGCTGGCCAAGTAAAATGCCAAATGGTATTGTCCAGAACTAATCTTGTTCTGACTCTGCTTAAGGAAGAGCAAGTTAATGTTGAGCTGATCTATCTGACAGTCATCGTAGACAACAGCCAACAACTTCTTAACCAATTCAATCTTCTCAGAAGATTCCTTGATAATGGAAGGATCCAAAATGTATAATAGGTTTTTCTGACTAGTCATTGTGGTTTCAAAGCGCAACAACGCGTAAAAATTTCAGATAAAGTCTATTAGTAATTGAGGAGTTCTTATAGAAACCAAGGGAAAAAAAGTGACAGAAAAAAAAATTTGCGGCCCGGTGCACGTGACCTGGGCCGGGATAAAAAGAAAGAAAAAGGTTAATCTATGAGTGAGTTCTGTACAAATGTCGGCAGCCCGATTCTAATTAAAAATGTCTCTATGTAAGATTAACGAAAGACAGAGAAATGCAATCATGCAAGTTGCTGTACGTCACCGCCAACCATGTTGACGAAGAATCTCACGTACGACTTGGTGAATCCTTCATCCAAAGCTTTAAGATCCTTGTGCAAATTCTCATGAGCCAAGCTGTTCTTCAACCCGACAGAAAAGTTGATAATCAACACGAAAAGGAGCGAGATAGCAACCACGAGTGGCCCAACAACATTGTCCAAATGATCGCCTTCTCTGCTGTAGATGATGTGGAGTCTCTTTCTGTAGATGTAGTAGCCCCAAACAAGAGTGAAGATGGTGATGAGGAAATAGACAAGAGCAATGGAGTTGGTCAAGGCTGGGAAGTTGGACTTCTTGACCGATGCCTGGATGGACATGGTGAAAAGGAACATCACCACTCCAGTGTGCAACCATCTGAGGAAAGTTCTCTCGTTAGCCAACCAGACCTTAGCCTCAACCTTCACTGGACCAGCATTCTTGATGTAGTTCTTTGGCTCCTTGACTCCTGGAGGCAAGATCACCTCTTCATCTTCAGACTCAATGTCCATGAGTTTCAGAGGTTTGTTGCGTGACAAATTAGAAGTGAACTTTGTGTCGTTAGAAATCACAGTCAGCTTTCTTTGTGACACAAGACCATATCCAGTAGGGAATTGGTCGTCGTCGAGGTTCTCGTTGTCCTCGTCGTCATCGTCGTCCTCATCTTCTTCGTCGTCCTCGTCAATAACGTCATCATCGTTGTCAGAAGAGTCGTAATCCTCCAAATCAGCGTCGTCAGACTTTCCAGTGAACTTCTTCTTCTGGTTCTTTGGAATAACGTTTGGCGAGATCCGGTTGAATTTATCAATCAAACTGCTGGATCTTTTTCTGCTTTGCAAGTTCTTCAACTCTTCATCATAAGCTTCCTTTGGATCTTTTCTAATGTCCTTCTCCAATTCTGGTAACCAGAATGGTAAGATGTCCAAACGATCGTCCTCAGTGTACAAAGAAGCAATACCTTGAATGAACTTCGAGAAGTTTGGCACTTCTTTCACCAAGTGGGAAGAGGTCAATTCCTCGATCCACTTACCGGACTTTCTGGTGAATGACAATTTGATCTCGTTGTCAACACTGCCTGGGTTCAATGATGCGGATTTAGAAGCACCGTTGCCGCTGTCAGCTTGGTCTTGAACAGTGATTTCCATAACGGCGTATGGGAACTTGGCGAATTCACCCTTTCTCAACAAAGAGAACGGATGTTCAACGTTCGAGTCAATATCAGTTCTGTGCCACTGTTGTGGGTCTCTGATTGGTCTGAACTTGTCAAACGCATCTTCTCTGATGAACAAAATGTCACTGTCAATGATGACTCTGACTCTGTTGTCTCCTGGAATTTGGAACGCAGTTCTAGTGTAAACACATCTTAAAGTTGGCTCCAAGTTGTTCTCATCAACAAAGTTTTGCAAGTCGGTGATGTTCTTCTTGAATTTCTTAATCCATTGAGAATCGTCTCCACGCTTGGTCATCTTGTTAATGATCTTGCTTGCAGCATCTGGTCCCTTGCTGAAAATGAAGCTGTTAATGTACTTCTCCTTCAACTTCACAGAGACCAATGGCTCCTCCTTGACTTGGTCTTCTTCTTCGACCTCGCCCTTGACGTTGTTGTCATGGAACAACTTCTTCTCCATAAAAATGTCTGGTTTCTCGATCAATTTCCCGTTCCATCTCAATCTAAGAGTAGGAGACTTGTTGCTCTTTTGCAACTTGGAGTTGTACAACTCGAAGTCAGAATTGTCGAAGTACAAAGAAGTCACAATGTTCTCACTGTCGGCCAAGTCGTTTTCAGCACCAGCAGAGCTGTTGTAGATAAGAACTGGCAAGTGACGAAGAATCTTTGTCTTGACCTCCATCAAATTCTCTGGGTGAATCCAGAACTTGAAGCTCTTGAACGACAAGTTAGGATTGTTAGAATTGGTGCTGATAGCTTTGTTGGAGCTGACAGAGTTCAAAGTCATGGAATTGACACTAGAACTGGTGATCTTAGACGAAAAGTTTTCTCTCAAGAAATTGTACAACATCGAAAGACGGTACAAAAATGGTGAGTAGTCCTCGGAGTGAAATGGCAATTCATTAAGTCTCACGTTCAACAAAGGTTGAACCGTGTACTCTGGGTGCAAACGATCATGCTTCTTGACGATCTTAGTGAACCCTGTAAAATTCAACCGAGCAAAATGGTCCAACTCTTGTGCCAAGCTCAAGGTCTCCTCCAAGTCATTCTGAAACTTCTTGTAGTCGAAATTTGCCAAGAAAGTCGAGATGTTGGAGTTATCATTGACATTGTTATCAATGAGATTCTCCAAATCGGTAATCTTGGAGTCAATTGTCCGGTACTCGGAGGTTTGGAACGAGTAGACCTTTTCTAACTCCAAATCCAACTGATGGACAAAGTCACTCTCGTTTTTCTCTGTCCAGGTCTTTTGAGCACCTCCCTCGGCATTGGATGGCTGGTAGTAGACGTTCTCCTTAAGCAACTTCTTCAACACCTCATATCCAATGTAGTGTTCTTTCCAAGGAGTGTAAATCTCTTTCTCCAATTTCACCGAGAAAAGCATTTTTCGCCCGTTTTTCTAAAATTCAGTGAAGGTTGGGTGGAAGGGTTAAACAAGATATTCAAAATTTTATCGAGGCTCAGAGTGATGAATTAGAAGAGCTGCCCAAATAGGATCAAAACGTGCTGGCTATGAGCACATGCTATGTGCAGCCAATTGCGCTTTTACGCATTTGACAACAGGAGATGGTCATGTGGTGTAAGAGTGTTTTTCATGGTGTAAGGGTGATTTCTTTGGTGTGAGGATGCTCACGTTGGTGTTAAGATGTTACGGTGTTTGGATGTACAGCGAGCAGACGCGCTAACGGTCCTGTGAACGGTAATAATAAATCTGTCGAAGGGCCCCTTCCTCGTTCAACTTCTAGTGCAAATCATTTTGATTGGCGATATTACGTAGACAAAGGGATGAGAGATTTACGGTCAGTAGAGTCAGAATCCGGTGTCAAGGATTTTGGGGAATGTTTGTGTCAGTGATTGTTTCGACTAGGTGGTATTGTGTCGATTGTTGCCTACTGAAGATTTGCTGGAGGATTATATTCATTGTTAACGATAGACTGGACAATGGTAGTTGGCAACTAGCTGTAGTGAGCTTAATACCAGCTGGCGAATTGTAAACAGTAAGTGGTAAGTTTGTGAACTATTGGGTAGAAGGTTGGTTGGTATTGTATTGCATGTTATTAAGTGGAAGAGTTATCCAGCCGTTTTAGCTTCAAGACTCCCAATACCGACCAACCGTTTCCAGCAATTGCCTAGAACAGCGGCTCGTAACTTTCAAGCGACTATCCAATTGCTGCGCAACGACTGGCTGGTTCTACAAGCCTTAACGTTCCCTATCTCCTGCATAACTCCATGATATTACGATTAAGGTACTAGCTTGATGCAGAGTAGGAGAATGTACATCAGTTCCTGAGCCCGTTGCTACCGATTTCCGCTAGTGTTGGTTTTAAGTGTACCTAGATTCGACTAATGGATCGAATATTACTTTCGACGGTAGTAATTTTTGATCGGTTTGCCTAGCTTAGTGGATATACATCTGGAAAGACGGTTTGATCGCGCATCTGAAACCTGGTAATAATCATACACCCTGCATACTTGTTAGACTGTATCGGGCCCTATTTTTCCTGGGTTTGCACTAATTTCGCTGGACCGAGAATGTAAAACATGTGTGAGACACTCAGAGGGTACCACCGCAACAATGCAGTACGATTGGCTCTATTGTCTCAGTCAACCCTTAACCGAACGTATAAGCCTATGCTTGACATGACCACCACAATTCAAGCTATACAAGCCACACAACTGCAAAGATAATCATGGATAGTAGACAGGTTATTGAATCCTTGGTACCGTCACTATTGGCGCCGCTCTAGAGTAGCTTGAGGGTTTTACCAGAAACCTTCAAATAATATCTGTGGAGGACTCATGCAACCCTTAGACCATCATAGACGCACCAGTAAGAATTTTGAGATGAAACCTAAGACATTCAGCGTCTGCAAAAATCCTTATATATACCGAGGATGGTTCTCACCATATCTTAGTCTCATTAACCTTTACACTCCTTACTCTCTTGTCACTCCTTTCACTCCTTACTTTACGATGTTGACTCAAGTCTTAACATTGTTGGCCCTTGGGCTCTGCGTTCTGGTTGATGCTGCCAAAACTTCCAGAACTTACGGTATCATGTACTTTAACGGTAAAGAATTGGTTAGATCCAGAATGGATCCAATTATTAGTCCTGGTGAAATTTCTTCCCATCTCCACTCTGTCATGGGAGGAAATGCGTTTAACATCAACATGCCTGGTAACGCTGCTACCAAGGCTACTTGTACCAACGCTAAGCTTAACAACGACAAATCCAACTACTGGTTCCCATCTCTTTTCTACAGAAACGACAACGGTACCTTTACCTCTGTTGATTTGTTCTATGCTAAGGCTTATTACTTCTTTGAGGCTACTGATGATGAAATTGTTCCATTCCCTGAAGGGTTCAGAATGGTCAGTGGTGACGCTATGATTCGTAGCCCTCCAGCCACTGGATCTAACGTCTTGGATACTTCTAAGGGTACCATTCAACCTGTTCAATTCACTTGTCCAAGAAAAGACACCTCTACTCCTCTTTACCCAACCGATTCTGATGGTCTCCACGGAATCGGTATCCAAGACCCAACCAATGCCGGTGCCGGTGCTGGTTTCCCTAACGAAATTTGCGATGGGTATGCTTCTCCATTGCGTGCTGATGTCCACTTTCCTTCTTGCTACAATCCTGCTGCTGGTCCAGAGAATTACAAAAACAACACCTGTTTCCCATCTTCTGAGGGAGCTACTAACGGTGAAAACTGTCCTGAAGGCTGGTTGCATCTCCCACATCTTTTCATTGAGACTTACTGGAATACTCTTGAGTTTGACTGGACTCCAGGTGGAGACACCCAACCTTTTGTCTTGGCTAACGGTGACCCAACTGGTTACGCTGTTCACGCTGATTTCCTTAACGGTTGGGACACTGACACTTTGGACTACATTATCAAGAACTGTGACGCTTTCCACAACGGAAACACTGGTGACGGATTGGATTCCTGTGTCGGTGTTCCAGGCGGTGTTAACAACGATGAGTGTCACATTGATGACCCATTTTCTGAGCAGACTTCTGGAACCATGGATGCTTTGCCAGGTTGTAACCCACTTCAATGGGGTCCTGAACGTGCCACCATGTGTCCTTCTTCTTCGAACTCTTCCTCTAACTCTTCCAGCTCTTCCGGTTACTCATACAGCAACTCTACTTCCTCTACTGCTTTGGCTACTAACTCTTTTGGAAGTTACAGTAACACTTCTAGCAGCATGTCTTCTGGGTACGCTACTGTCGGTTCTGACTCCACCACCACTCTTGCTGGTGGCTCTGGTAGCTCGTCTGTTGATGCTGATTCTGACACCCGTAGTATCGTTACTTTGACCAACACTGCGCTTGAAACTGTCATTGTTACTGATTATGATGACGGCTCTGCTTCTACTGATGGCGGTCACTCTCATAACCAAGCTACCACTGTTATTGTCACTTACACCGAAACTGCTAGCGCTACCAATTCTCCTGTCACCGTTACTGTGACTGAAAGTTCTCCTTGTCTGGCCAATTAGACTTTTTTAGACTATAGATACAATATAGATCGTCGATTTAGATTTACCGTAAGCCTTTTAACTCCCATAAGTTTATGGTTTGGAATGTTCTAGACTTGATCCAGATCTTGTTTCAGTCTGTCATGCATGGTAGCCGGTGCATCCAGTACAGAAGAAAAGTGGGTGCGGTTAGTAAAATATATGGAGTGTGCGCAAACGCGTGCGATTGAAATAAATTGTGGAGATACGCGTTGGAGTTGCATTCACCACCATAGATCATGGGTATTAAAGGTTTAAACCGATTGTTGGCTGACAATGTGCCGGCTGCAATTAGATCGGCCGAGATGAAAACATTCTTTGGTCGGAAAGTGGCCATTGATGCTTCTATGTGTCTTTACCAATACCTTATTGCCGTCCGGCAATCGGATGGATCTCAGTTAATGAATGAAGAAGGCCACACCACCTCGCATTTATCTGGATTTTTCTATAGAACTATTCGAATGGTTGAAAGTGGAATCAAGCCAGTGTATGTTTTCGACGGGAAGCCACCAGAATTGAAATCGCATGAGTTGACAAAGAGAGTTGCTCGAAAAGAAAAGGCAGAGAAAGAGATTGAAGCATTGAAAGAAACTGGTACCGTAGAGGAATTGTCGAAGTACCAGCGACGGACAGTTAGAGCTACAAGAGAGCAAAATGAAGAGGTGCGTACGCTATTGGAGTATATGGGTATTCCTTATGTTACAGCCCCTTGTGAAGCTGAAGCTCAGTGTGCAGAATTAGCTAAGGCTGGCAAAGTGTATGCAGCAGCATCGGAAGATATGGATACGCTCTGTTATGATCCACCATACTTGCTCCGACACTTGACTTACTCGGAGGCGCGAAAGATCCCAGTGGACGAAGTCAAAACTAGTACGATAATTGAAGGGTTGGAGTTGGAAGTGGCGAGTTTTGTCGATCTTGGGATTTTACTAGGATGTGACTACTGTGAGACAATCAAGGGGATAGGTCCAGTGACTGCGTTGAAATTGATCAAAGAGTACAAGACAATCGATAAGATCATCGAAGTTTTCCAGGCGGACCCAAAAAAATACGGCAAGTACGTAATCCCAGAAGATTGGCAATATGCAGAAGCCCGGAAATTGTTCTTGGAGCCTGATGTCACCAAGGGAGACACGATCGAGCTAAAATGGAAGGAGCCCGACATGGAGAACTTGGTGAAGTTCATGTGTGAGAAGAACGGCTTCAGTGAGGAGAGAATCAGAAACGGCGCTGCCAAGCTCTCTAAGGGGGCCAAGAGTGGAGTCCAAGGGCGATTGGACAGTTTCTTCTCGGCGGTTCCGAAAACCAGCGAGCAGAAGAAGAAAAGCGCAGTAAAGGGTGGGAAGGTTCAAAAGCCAAAGGTGAGTTTTAGAAAGGGGAAGCGATGACGAGCGGCCCGGAAGTCAAGACACCCGGTGGCAGTGAGCAAGGAACATCGAAAGCAGAAGTGGGAAGAATGTAAAACTACAAACCTTGTTTTAATAGACACTTATTCGCACCCTGTGTAGGTATTGGATGGATTTCGATGGCTGAGTCGTAAAACAATGTGGTGGTGATTGGCTCTGATTGGCCCTGATATGTTTTGTAATAAGATGTCTCTGAATCTGTGATTGCTGTAAGACACTTTGGGCGAAATTGGACTTGCGGGAAAAATTCGTAATTTGAAGCCCACATGAGACCAATTGCGATGAATCTTGGCTGATGTCTTGCAAAATGACCAATCGCCATGCCGGGACAACGTAATTGAGACAAAGCAATCGAAAGCAAGTCACCAACAGAAAGTCTCACAGTTTTCAAAACTCAATTGGGAATTTTCTCTCTCATCAATGGCTTGCCCAGGCATTTTCTTCTCTGTTTTTCCGAGCTTAATTGGGATTCAACTATCCGCACGTTTCCAGTACCTGGATTTCCACTTCCAACTGTTCGCTTGCACTCAATGTGCACCATCCCCCACGGCGTCCACATTTAAGCACTGCCCAGTCCATAACTCCACCAAACCAGAACTCAACAGTTCACCCCATAACTCCGCAACACAGAGACTCAACAAAAACTTCACTCTACAGTTGACACTCACTGACACTCACTACACTCCCATGCTTACGCCCAGTACAATTCACACTTACCAACCATTCGTAGATCCTACGTTTCCAATAAACAGGACCGATCGGTTTAGTCAAGGCTCGAATCACGCCTCTTACGTACTCGCTCACAGATACTGTTAGAGCGCGCAGTCTCGGACCCCCGATAGTCTATAATCACTTGCTGAGACATAATGTCACTCTTGGAATGCGGAGAGTGGCCGAACGGGTTTGGGTTTCTGCAGAAGGATGGATTGTGTGGGTGCGGTCAGCTGACCATGATGTAAGCCGTGCTTGGCCCAAATTTGTTTTTGGGGTTTGACACTTGAAAGCTATTATCTGAGAATTCTAGCATTGCAGCGAGGTCTAGCGATAGTTTTTCAAAGTCTTGTTATCCACCGAGGGTTTGAATATGGTTGAGCAGCAGACATGAAGTTTTTCCACAGAAAACTGAAATCTCAAGACATTAGTCCCAAGCCCAAGCCTAAGGCTGGGGAAAGGAAACTGGTGAATTCGTCAGCAAACGGGACTGTCGAGTACAAGCCCAAGCCGTTACCGAAAATCGACCCAGTTGAAATCAAGGGCCATGTTGCTCGGCGGAGCACTGGTGCCTCGATATCTTCCGGCTCGTATGGCAGCAATATCTTGACGTCGAGCTCCAAAGCTGAACCGGTGAAAAGAGTCCCGACCCTTAACCATGGCCAGTTCAAAGTCGGTGCATCAATGTTCGAAGTTTGTAAGGACAAAGAAGGCGAAACGTCCTCGGTAAATTCGCAGGCGATAGTGGATGAGGAAGCTGAGGAGCCAAAGGTCAACGGAGTTAATGGCGATGCTCATGAGCCTGTTGAGGAAAAGTCCGATGAAAAGTCCAGCGATAATGAGGACCCTAAGGTCGACGATAAGGAATTGGACGACAAGTTGCCCGACGAAATGAAGAATACCGACTTGTTGTTTAATGGGTTTGGAGGCTGGATTGTCAAGACAAAATTGAAGAACCATGGAAGTCCAGTGGTGGTTGTCAAGGCGTTCAAACGGTTTGACCTTGATGACGAAGCCTATGACAAATTATGCCGCAAGGAGTACGATATCATGATCCAGCTCCGCAACAGAAACGTCATGCCCGTCTACAATTTGTGCAAGGACCATTTTGCCTCGGAGAAAGACTACCATTGGTCGTTGGTGATGCCGTACTTTAAATATGGAGATTTGTTCACGTTTGTGGTGCAGACCGAAAAATCCGAGAAAGTCGAGTTCACCCAGAAACTTAAAGACAACTTCTTCAGACAGATGCTTGAGGCAATCAACTATTTACATGGGAAAAATATTGTTCATTGTGACATCAAGTTAGACAATTTCTTGATAGATGATAAATATGTGTTGAAGCTTACGGATTTCGGGATGAGCATCAACCTCGACGAGCCGGAGGTCGAAAGCTTAGAGCTCAACAAGCTTGGAACAAAGAGTTATCGTGCTCCAGAATTGTTTCTTCCAGAAAAGAAATGCTTGTTGCTTAAGCAATTCCGGGAAAGCAAAGACACTCTTCCAGAAGATCAGCTCCAGTTATGTCTCAATTGTTACCAGCAGTTCTCGGAGAATTGCAAGCTGGCAGATATTTGGGCTTTGGCAATCTGCTACCTTTATTTGAGCTTGCATCTTCGCAAGCCATGGGACTTCGCCGATAAGCTGGAGGATACAAATTTCAAGGCTTACAACACTCTCTACACTCAATCTGAGTTCCTTAGACAGTTACCTATCAGTAACGGTAATGACTTAGACGACAAGATCAAGAACTTGATTTCCAACAACCAAGAGACTTTGAGTTTTGTGAAGCAACTTTCGTTCGAGTCGAGGACCGTGATTCTTAAGATGTTGAACGTCGATTCCACCAAAAGACCTTCGATCACTGATATTGCTGATAGTCCTTGGGTCAAGAATATCACATACTATGGCTCAAACGAGTACGAGGAGTTGTTTGCTTCGATATTTACAGAATAAGCACTAGCAGCTCGAGGATCTCAGAGCTGACTCTCATTTTGGCCCATTGATCTGAGAACCTTGGTGGTAATTAGTGCATCTCATGAAACTTTGACGTTCGTTGCTCCCCGTTGGACCCCAACTTCTCGCTATGATCTTTAATGTTCAGTTTTTCTTGGTTGTTTGTTGTTTGTGGTTTTCCCGTTGATGTGTTATGGACATTGGTACTTAAATAGCAGCGCCCTCTCTTATTGCTATGATTCAATCGATACACCCATCTTAGTGCATGTAGCCCACTTATCGTTTCAACCCCACAATTATTGCAAGTCTCGATTAGGACAACGCTCTGTTGGGCCTCCCCACGGACGGATCCATAAAAGTTTGGTCCGGGAAATCATCTTGGGGTTTCATGAGCAACCCTCCTCCACCTACGAGCGTATCTTAAGTTTACCAGTCTTACATTTGTCATCTTACTGACACTCACCCACCACCTCACATCTTACCGGATATTTGACCCTGACCAGTCAATGCTGATTGCCAAACGACCTTGCCAAATGGGGCTAATGAAAATCCGATTGTCGATCACTTGACGAAAACACTAATCCTTGTACAAGAACACTAGCACCGGGAGGCTGAAGCTAAATCCTCACACCAACCCGGGCTGCAGCCGGGTAACCGTCCTGGAGGCTGGAGGGGCTATCCGACGGGATTAGTACCCGCAACGATCCACAGCGGTGTGCAGATGCAGCGGCATCGGCGCACGCATCCTACATTGAGGTCACGTGCGCTGAGATGACTGATTGTTCTTAGAATTTCTAGTTGTAACAGTTCATCCCCGTATTCTTTATAACCAGAGACAAGTGCACTCTCCCTGATATTAACGTTCGACGCTCCCGGTACCTAGCACCATCTGAATATCTCGGGCTGAGTGGTTCCACGCTTGTGTCTTCGATCCCTTGGGTTTTCACTTCCTCCTTTTTGTCTGTTTCTTTTTTTTCGGTTTGATTTTGTTGTCCCCTACTGTGAAGTTGCCAGATGTCCAAGTGCACCTCTGAGCTAGAATGCTACAACGCAGGCGGCCTACTCCATAAACGCTACCAGAAGATCCGTGACCTAGAGGCCGGCACCTTTGGTAGTGTGTCTCTTGCCGAGGACATTGTCGGCGGCCAGAAAGTGGCAGTGAAGTCCATGGATAAGGCCAACCCCCAGGTTCGAGAAGTGGCAACCCATGAGATTGATGTGTTGCAACAACTTGGATCTAGCGAGTATGTGTGCCTGATGGTCGACCACTTTGAACTGGACGACCACTATTTTTTAATCTTGGAGTACTGCGAACACGGTGACTTGTACGAGTTCTTAAACTCTAATGACGGCAGTGTCACGAGACCTTATGATAACCCATTTGAGTTTTCTCGCTTTGCCATCAATTTGGGCAATGCCATCCAGTACTGCCACAGCAAGGGCATTTATCACAGAGATATCAAGCCTGAGAACATTCTAGTGACTGGGTCACTACAGTTCAAATTGGCAGACTGGGGCTTGGCCACCACCAAACGGTTCAGCAACGAATCGGAGATCGGAACCGACAAGTACATGGCTCCTGAATGTATCTTCGAAGATAACACCAACACTTACTACGACTGTTTGCAAGCCGATTACTGGTCCTACGGGATCACCTTGTTGTTTACCTTGTTTGGCAAGGCTCCTTTCAAGAAATGTTCCATGGAAGCCGACCTGCTATTCAAGAAATGGATCAACAACTCTAGTAGAGAATCAGTTGTTGCCAATGGTGAAGGTGTCAACTTAGGCGTGTTCTACGATATTTACTCAAGCTTGTCGAACAATGGTTTTGAGTGTATTGTTGAGCCTTTGTTGCACATTGTCCCGGAACGCAGAAGTATTGCTAAATGTATCCGCTTGATGGATACCAACTGCTGCTACGGTTTTAGCTTGGACGAGGAATACGAGCTTGAAGCTGGTTACCTTGAAGAGCCTGATGACACTCAATTGGTGTTCGACAGCGAACTCCAGATCACTGAACTCCAAATCTCTCAAGGTGACGACGATATGCTCTTCAACGAAGAGGATATCTTTGACCTGTCCGATGAAGATATGAGTAAACTCTCCAGTCTTGTTTCTCCTTTGGATATCTCCAGCGAGAATTTACGCAAGTTGGACAGAGAAAACCAACAGTCATCGGCATACCCTAAATACCCATCTATGGCCCCATCGTTGGTCGACTCTACTCCATCTGCGTCCATTGCCAAGCTCAATGACCCTGACACCAATGGCGCATCCACACCTATCAATATCATGTCACCATCTTCCAAGCCATCTACCAAGAACAGCGAAGTGGCTAACAAGAACTCTCTTATCTACGGTTCTAACATCACTTCAGTTATTTCTTGGGATGACTTGGAAGAGTGGGATGACTATGATATCATTGGATCGTTCACCAAGTTGAACGTTTCCGAAAGCGTTCCAGTGAACAACTCGCGCAAGAAGCCAGTTTTCTCTGAAAGCTTGACCACCAAATCAACCACCAATATCTGGTGCTGATTCCTCTACAACCCTCTCATGTCTTTATGAATTACGAATGGCCGGTTTGAACTTTTATTCATTTTTTATCATCATTTTTTATCCTTATCATTTTTTGACATTTTAACATTGAAAACATTTAGAATTATATTTTTTTACATTTTTTCTTTTTTTTTTTCTGTTTCAATTCGTTCTTATAAATAGTTGATCTTACGATTTCGAATTGATTAGTTGTAGTATGGAGGGAGACATGGAAAGATGGAGAAGGAGGACGAGGGAAGCAAGCGAGATGTGCAATGACCAAAGGTGAATAGATAGAAGTGACCAGATGTTGCAAAAAACGAACTAGGCTATGCCCGGCAAAAGTTGGCCCATGAATTCTGGTACTAAGACATCAACTACAGGGTCTTAGACTGTCTTGGGTAGAGGTTGCAGAGGTAAATGATCGACAAAGCAGGAAGTGTGAATTAGTGGGATGTACGATATCCGGGAGTAGTGAGGAGATGATTGTTGGATATGATGGAGGGGAGAAACTGATTGATAGTAAGAAGACAATACAAGGCAAAGATGACGATACAAGTGACAAGAGACAAGAAGGGAGAAGATGTGTGAGATCAGAATGTAGAGATGTAAGAAGTAGGGAGGTGATGACTCTAGAAGCGTATGTATGATGAGGTCAGGATTAAACTTGATTATGTTGAGTAAGGAGGTAAGAATGAAGTAAGCTAATTAATGCAGGAATCTGTTAATCGGTTTATCTGGATCATAACTTGATCAAGAGAATCTGTGAGGTCTGGATCATTATGTCAAGTTGATCCTTGACTACCGTGGGTTCAGTCAGGGAGAAGATCTGCTGTAAGGGAGATGCAGAACTGGAGCCAAGGGGGAGGTAGAACTGGGATGGAAATGTGGTAGGGTGGGTATGAAGTAGGGAGTTCTGTAGTGGTGGTCTGTAATTGCAGTCTCTAATCGTAGTTTTGCTCTAATTCACTTGAATCGTTAGCGAGAGAACTAATTGGAATCAAACACAGACTAGTGATTCTTGATGAACTAAGGGCATTCACCGAGGACCACCGAAAGTAATTATCTACTGGGGTAGCGATTAATCGAATCGAGTTAATTGTAGGTACCGATTCAAGAATTTACGACACTACGATAATCAATCAAGGATAGTAGATACTAGCCAGAATTACAAACTAGTTGATCTATTGGAGCTCAATTGCTACAGGACAATCAGTACACCTCACTAGCCCTACCTAACACATCCTCAATTGTCAATCGCCAATACCACTCGAACCCTTGCACTGAACACCGATTCCACTCGCTACCGTTTATAACCGTTGACTATCACCGATCTTCAGTATTCGATCGTCGTACTTCGACTATCATCAACTGCCGGTTCTCCTTGGCCATAGGCAAGTCTAGATCAAATTATAGTTTAACGATCAGTAGCAAGGAATAAGTAATGGCTAAGGAGCTGCATATCAGGAGCAGTCAGTAGATGCATAGGGAGCAGAAGCAACAGACAAGATTTACGGCCGTTACAGGCTACTGGACCGGAGTGTACACTCAGTGATCAAGGCTTGAAGCTTGCTGGCTTTCACCGGGGTGCAGTCTATCGCCTCAAATCAAGATCGCTAGTGAGATGTGTAGATAACAGAATGGCAAGCTGAGATCAAGGAGTCTGAATGTTACGGAGGAATCTGTGGTCTAGCTCTCGAAACGTTTGGTGTTGCAATGGACTATGCATACGTCAGAACGCCAGCATTAACTTAGAATCTCGACCCGGGAGTAGGGTGCACTGGGGACGATGATGGTTGAGAAGGTTGCTCGGGGAGATGCTAGAGCGAGATGCTGGAGGAGATGCCAGGAGGAGATGTGAGGAGAACACTTTAGAAGGAAATATGAGAAAGAGATAAGCCAAAGAGTGAGGTTAAAGTTGGAATGTAGATTTCAAGATCCGGAACAGAAGGAAGGGCAGAAAGACCAGTTCAAGTCACATTCTCAACCCCCATACTGACAAGCCCAACTTCAACCCTCAAAACCAGAGTTCATACAGAGCCCACACATTAATCAATTCACTCTCCACTCATCTCATTCATCAATTGACAGAGAAACCATGGCACTCTCGATATTCTATCCAGAGCCTTTAACCTTAATGTTCTCAAGCGTACGAGAACTCAATCGCTGCCTACTATCTCAGAATCCAACTCCAGACTCACAAACTTTCAACACGCAGCTGTCCTATCTTCAACCGGCATTCTCCCATTCTCATATTTCCACTCGCCATCCATTGCTGTCAACCTCTTCTTAAGCGCCTTTTCAAACTCCTCTTGAACCTTGCCATTCCCTTTTCCAACACCCAACCACTTTCACTCCCTCCCTACATTCACAAACTGAACAGTAACATTTAACAAAAAGTATACAAAAACCTCTGGCCAAATGGCCAACGGATTAACTTGTGACCACTCTAATCGGTGGCCTCACTGGTGGCTTCGCTGGCATTGCTCAGGATCCCCAATTCAGCCATCTTGACTGCCAACTCTTTCTCCCGCAACTTCAACTCCAACGCCTTCTTTTCCAAGGCCTGCTCCTTCAACTTCATTTCTCTGGCTGACTTGGCCTCGAGCTCGGCAAGTTTCAATTTCTTTTGCTGGATTTGCTCCTGTTTCAAAGCATATGGAACAGTCTCAGACAAGAGCCTAAGCTGCGACTTGTTCTTAGAATCGGTGTTGGTATTGAATGAAGCAATAGACTCCTTGTTGGCAACCGAGTTGTTCTGATGCTGGACATCGTTCAAGATATCGGCAAAGTCCTTCTCGTTCTGCTCCTCGATGATCATCGAATCTTTTATGTTGGCAAGGGCACTCAAGTTCGACAAAGAAGGAGGTTCTGGAATGTAAGAGTCTCTGGCTCCCAAGAACTCTTTCTTGACTCTTGGCTCTGAGCTGAGATTAGTAGCATCCGAAGCAGCTTTCTCATTGAGGCCATTGACTGCCTTCAACTTCTCAGTTCTGTAGTTCTCATAAAGGTAGTCATGAGTCAAGTCCTTCAAATCTTGGAGATGGGTATTCAACAACACGTTTTTCAAGAGCTTGAAGTCCGAATACTCTGGGTTGGTGATGTCAATGAATCCCCATGGGTACTGTCTTCCTCTGATGGTTTTTCCCTCGACTTCGATCTGGTCCTCCGAAGCAATCACTGCAAACGGTTGCATCGACTCAAGGTATTTGTTCTCACTGATATAATTCTCTTCGTCCTCGTCTGGAATCTCGCTCTCTTCTAACGACTCCTCGTCGTCATCGTAGGTGAATCTGAAAACAGGCACATTGAACTTTTCAATGTCGTGCAAGATGTTCTTCTTGAATTGCTGTAACTCCTCCTTGGTGAAACTATCTGCTCTTCCAACAATAGGAATTATATTGACGTACTTCGACAAGTTCTTGATGATCTCGACGTCGAGCTCTCTGAGTCCGTGGCCGGTTGGGGCAATGAAGTACAAACACACATGCACTCTGGTATCTTTGAACTTTGGGTTACGCTTGAACTTGGTCTCCTCGGCCAACACAAAATCAAACTGCTGCTTCAAGTAGTTGGTGATCTCGTCAAAACAGACCTCGTTGTTGATGTTGTCACCAAACCCTGGGGTATCGATCACATTCAAAAAGATTCTCGAGTAGTCGCTCTTGTTCAAGATCTCGATCTCTGATTCGGTGATAGCGATCCCCGGCTCTCTGTCGGCCAACGAAGGGTTGAAATCACGCTGGAACACCGCGGCGTTGATCGTCGACGAATCGTCAACGGTAGCAAACGACGCAATCTTTGGCTCGTCCAGTGCAGTCCCTATAGGCTGGTACTTATGAGGAAGAATGTTGGTGTCCAACAAGCTGTTGATGAAAGTGGACTTCCCCGTTCCTGACTGCCCCACGCACATGATGGTGAACTTGATCCCACGACGGGTATCCTTCTTACGGCGAAGCGCCGACGACAGAAGAAAATTCATGACTGCCAGCTACTGAGTATGGAGAGTTGGAAGTTGATCTTTCCATAAAATATACGTGTACCTAGCAATGCGGGCTCGAGTGTGTGCGCGCATAGCGACGCGTCTATCAGGCACGCCGGTTCGAACGCGCGTGGGCTTGTTGCAGGTGGGAATTGGCTAAGGAGCTTCCTTTCTGGGCAGGGCACGCAACCAGGGCATACTGGCAGGTTGGTGCGCTGGGTAGATCCAGGCGAATGCAAGCCAGGATTATAAGTCGACTGATTTCCAAACCTCAAGGAGTGAAATTTGGAAACGAGGACCATGGCAATTCAACATTTCTTGAGGACTCGATTCCGGCGCCAAAAGTACCTTGGGGTGCTTCTGGTGGTGTTGGTTCTTGTGTTCTTCTTGGGCTATCACAATAATCGGCACTTGGTACTCCAGGATTCTCACTGGGATGAGTTGACCCATGAGAGTTCTGGCAATGTAACCCCCAATGTGCAGGATCCGGGGCCCGAAGACGAGCCTGGATATGTTGACAAGATTCTTGACAAATTGCCGTCAGAGACCTATGACGGAGCCACTCATAAAGGTGATTCTAAGGGGGACACTCCTAAGCAGGTGAGCAACACCTATGAGGATGAGGCCAACAAAGAGAACTTGCCTATGCTTATTAAGGAAGGAGGATCGTCTCGGGACGAGAAGGGACTTTACAAGAAAGGCAAACCTCCGGTTTCTGAGTTGCCTCGTAAGTTCCGTTATCAGCCTGCCCGAATTGACAAGTTGCCTGAAATCGACTACAGCGAACAGGTCTACGGAAAAGTTCAAACCAGCACGTTCGAGGGTGACGGGGCTAAGGCAGACAAAGAAAAGTTGGACCAGATCAGAGAGCTTTTCATGTTGTCTTGGAAAACTTATCGGACTAAAGCCATTGATTATGATGAATTCCTTCCTTTGACAGAGGAGCGCAAGAATCCGTTTGTTGGGTGGTCGATCACTTTGATAGACAGTTTGGACACTTTGTACCTCATGAATTTGACCGACGAGTTCAAGTTGGCAGTGGACAAGGTCGCTACTATCAACTTCAGAAAGTCGCCAAGAGAGTATATCCCTGTGTTTGAGACGGTGATCCGGGCGTTGGGAGGGCTTATTGGAGCCTACGATGTGTCGAGAGAGAAGATATTGCTTGACAAAGCCATTGAGTGTGGTGATATGTTGGTGGGAATCTTCGATACCCCTAACAATATGCCGCTCTTGTACTATCGCTGGGCCGATGAAGACACCAGCAAGCCGAAATTCGCACCAAGTGATGCCTCGGTGGCTGAGTTCGGCACGTTGTTACTTGAATTCACTCGGTTGGCGCAAATCACTGGCAACGACACATATTTCCACTATGTCCAGAAAATCACCGACGAAGCTGAGAAGTTCATTGACAAGGAGAAGGCTGCAGGGTATCCATTGAACGGGCTCTTGCCTATCCGGATGGATATCTCTGGGTGCACACGTGTGAGAGAAGCAGCTAACGATAAGGATTATGTCAAAGCGTGGAGTGGAAGTCAAGAAACTTATTGTAGAATGGGTGGCATTAAAGCTGGCCGTAGAAGAGGTTACAGTCTTGGAGGGTTAGCCGATTCATACTATGAGTATCTTATCAAACAGTATCATCTTTTGAATGGTGCCAAGGGTCAGTACCTCAATATGTTTGAAAGAGCTCTGGAGAAGATCAAAGAGTATATGTTTTTCAAAGCCAGATTGCCTCCTATTGCACTTGCCGAGTCCAACACTATTCCCCATTTGAAAACTGATCCTGATGATTCTCTTTTCTTGGCAGAGTTGTCTGTCTCTGAGCAAGATGTAATCAAGCAAAAGACCTGGATCACCCATCTCAGTTGTTTTGCAGGAGGTATGTTTGCACTTTCCGAAAAAATTGGGCTGGCAGAGTCTAAAGGCAATGCTGATATTGGTAGAAAGATTACCAATGGATGCTATAAGATCTATGAGTTGATGGATTTGATGCCGGAGTGGACAATAGCTGAGAAGTGTCCACCAGGTACTACAGAAGACGACCCAGAGTGTCAGTTTAATTTGAGACAACGGTTGAAGAAAATTCGAGCGCTGACCGAAGACAGAGCCACTGCAGAGTTCGGCAGCGACGACGATTTGTTGGCAGGAATCCAGTTCCGTAACGATAAACCAAAATCCAGACCTCCACCGGGAATTATCAAACCAAAGGAAGTTATAAACGAAGAAGATGTTGATAAAGAGATCTTAGCACGGTACTTGAACGTCAACGAGAAGAATTTCGACCAAGTCCAAAACAACATCAGACCAAGCCACGACATTCTGAAACTCAAGAAATTCCCACCGAAAGACAAATGTCCAACAACGCAGGAATTTGCCACGTTTCTGTCAGGTTTTGGAGCAGAGGAGATGTACAAAAACAGCCGAGGCGATATCCATTGGCCAGTTGACGGCAAGTTCCATGTGCCATTGTGGGCAAACAATGTCGATGGAAGTTTCATTTTACGACCAGAGCTTATTGAATCGGTGTACTACATGTTCAGAATCACTGGTGATTTGGAATGGCGTGAGAAAGCTTGGAAACTCTTTGAGAACACTGTCAAGCATGTTCGTCGCAAGAACATGGTCAGTGCTTTGGAAGACGTCACCCATCTCTACATGCCTTCAGGTCAGATCAATGGAGGAAACCGTAAGAACTCGTTGGAGAGTTTCTGGTTTGCCGAGACCTTGAAATATTATTACTTGATCTTCGAGGATAAAGATGTCTGGAGTTTGGACGATTATGTCTTCAACACAGAAGCGCATCCATTTAAGAGGGCTAAGAATTAAAGCGGCCGAATGATGAAGCAATAGAGGCCGAATCTAGTCACGTAAATGGCGCAAGTAAATATGGGTCTATTAGTTATGATTTTTGTGGGTTTTCTTTCTTGTAAATTGTAAGATGTGCATGGAGTTAAATGTGAGCGATGTCACATGACCGGGATATTGAGTGCTGGCATTTGATGTTAGTGCAGTTGGTAGATCATAGAACCAGATAAATCATTAGGGTACACTTAATAAGACGATGACCAGTTTAATATCAGAAGTGAATTCCACATGTTTGGATCTTCTTATGATAGAAATGGTTCCTTTGGCCATTCGGATGACCCATGATTTGGATAACGAGAATGTGATCACCAAAGACCAGACCTTGACTGGAGAAGCGTTGCAGAAGTTGAAGATTAACAGCGAGCACAACGGAAGTAATAACGACTTGAACAGCAGCAGGCCTGGTGGGATCGAGTTGGTGGAGAACACCGCCAATTTGGAGAATGAAGATGTGATCTACAGAGTCGAGAGTTACGGCTACAACTTAGGTCTTCGTATTGGAGAGTTGTTGAACTACAAGTTGAATAACGAAGAAGTGGCGAACGGAATAGGGCATCAGAACCTCAAGTTGAACATGGATATATTGAACATCATGAAGTTTATCTGTCGGGATATTTGGAAGAACTTGTACGGGAAGCAGATGGACAATCTTCGGACCAACCATCGTGGAGCGTTCGTATTGATTGACAATGGGTTTAAAGGGATACAAAACATGGACAGCAGTCGTGGTGTGGAGAGCACTGCCGACAAGGCAAAGGCGTACTTGTGGTTCCCGTGCGGGATAATACGAGGGATCTTGGCTAGTTTGGGAGTGGACTCGTCGGTGCTGGCAGAAATCACAAAGTTCCCGGCGGTCTCGTTCAATATCCAGACAAACATCCAGAACTAGAGTGGAAACAGAAAAAGTCAATTGATATTGTTGTAGTTATATTGATACACCTTTAAGGGGGGAGATAAAAAAGGCCATGAAATAGCAGAGAGCTCTATGTACGTTAGTTTGCAAATAATCCTCGGGGAGGTCCCAGTTATGAGAAGTCACCGTAGATCCCGATGGTTGCAATTCCAAATGACAACCCAACAATGTAAGCGGCCACGCTGTAGCCACACTTGATCTTGTGTAAGCTGGAGACTGCAGAGGTCTTGTAGATGGACTTGTTGACGTCGTTTTCGATTTCTTTTTCCTCGATGCTGGCCGGTTTGTCCTCATCGGATTCTGCCCCCAAGTTCTGATAGACCGAGTTGTCGAGTTGGGAAGGTTCTTCTTTCTTTGCTTTCTTTGGGGCCGGGGCAGGAGCCTTAGGCTCTTCTTGGATGTCAAAGCTGTTGTTCAAAAACTTGGTTTCGTCCTGGTAGCTGGTGAAGTACAAAGCACCCACCGCAAGTGGAGCTCCCAAAGCAGCATAGATAAGGTATGGATGACGACCCCTTGGAGGAGCTTTGAAGAACGCCAACGTAAGGAGGGTGGTGGCAATAGATCCAAGTGACACTACAAGACCCCTTGTTTTCTTGATGATCTTTGTCACTGCCTCCTGGATGTCAACGACCGGGCTGACCCCAGCAAACTGAATCAAGAGTGGAACTCCCCCAAAGGCCTGCTGGCTCAATGCGCCAGCAAGAATCCCCAAGGAAGCAGTTCCAATGATTTTAGTAGTAGCAAGACAGGCACCCATGGTTGCGGTAGAAAGGCGTGGTGGTTAAATTGGCGGGACGGTTGGAGACGTGGGGCGATAGCAAAGGTATAAATAGTCGGGCAAGTGGTGTGGCAAAAAAAACAAGATTATATGTCTGGATGCGATGCGGGCCGAAGGAGTAGAATCCCGAGCACTACACCACTACGCGGGATATCACTAGCGGACCGAACTCGGGACAAAAAGAATGACGGCGACTGACTAGAGTGGGCTGGGGGGATTAGATGTGGTGGCAATATATTCGGGATTCAACACCATGGGCTATGGAACGGGATCGTCGTGGTTTTCTATGGGGCATCTCCGACCCTGCTCAAAACAGAACAGTAGTGATCTGCACCACCACGTTGGATGTAGTAGAGAACGGTAATACGAAATGAGCTCAAGTCATTTTTGTAAGAGATAGCAAGAATTAAAGCTGTTTAATCTCTTTTGCGTTTCTTATTCTTTATAAGAGTGTCTCTCATTATAACGTAGGCATCTCGTTTCGGTGATGAAACAGTGATTCTAGGTTTGGAATTGTGACCTCAACAAAGGCATCCTCGGGCCTAAGTCTGTATGAAGGAGCAATGCGACAGAGCAGTTTCTTTGGACCTAAACACTGTGAACACCTCTGAGAATCCAGATTTTATAGAAATGAAATTAGAATTTTACATTAAATTCATTGATATATTTTTCTTGGACGATTTTTTTGTTGAATGTGACGAAAACGAGCTTGCTATCGTTACAAAGTGCAAACTTTATGTCCAGTACAAGAATTGGATCGAGGTTGAACAGAATCACAAAAAAATGACCAGGCAAACCCTCCCAAAAATTGAGACTCAAATACAATGTAAAAATTCTGGAAAAACTAATTTCATTTAGAGCTCTCCATCGCAATGGGTCATAAGGTCAAACAACTGAATCTACACAAACATCGTTTCGACCCGTCCCCCCAGAGTGTAGATCATCTTGCTTTCTACATAGCTCCACCTGATCACCAAACCCCGTTAAATAATACTACCCGATTAGGTTAGCTTACATCTTTCCCAAAGCCTTACATTAATCCATAACCAATGTCTGTATCACCGAAAACCGTCTTATAGTACACTACACACACGTTCAACCGCTGTTTCTGATACTACTCAGAATCTTCATCGTACTCCACTTTAACGTCCTTTTCTTCCGCTGTCAAGTCATCCGGCTTGAAAATGTGATTCGACAACACCTTGTTCATCTTGAACATCGTAGTCTTCTTTCCAAACACCTGGGCCATTTTAATATCACACAATATCAGCCGTCGATCATTAGGATCTTGCAAGTCATGCTTCTTGATATAATCCCAGATCAGCTTCACTACCTGAGTCCGAGGCATACGGTTGGTACCCACTAATGCTGCCAACGGCTCGCTGAGCACCATCTCCGCAGTGGCCAAAGTATTGGTTTTATTTTCCCGAGTCTTCCTCTTTGTTTTCAGTTTCTTCTTCAAATCAGTCTGTCGTATGTAGTTTCTCAAGGGTCTAGAATTTAATAGCGTATGAAGCTTTGCTGCAAGTATTTCATCTTCATCTATTCCTCGAGCCTCTGCCACCTTGTCGGCTTCCTTTTCAGTTTTCGATTTTTTCGCCGGCGGAGGCGACTCACTTTCTCTTTCTGCTATTAGTTTGTGATATCTGTCCATGATCAATGCGCCTAGCTCTTTCTTGTTTGGCTGCAAATCCACCGAGAATAACACTTCCAATGCATTTCGGATCTTCTTTGCCGACACCTCCAGCAAATTAGACACACTCAATATCGCCTGCACATTAGTATCCCGTCGCATAAGATCCCCAATTATCACACTCACGTCTATCATAGACACATATTTCTCTGGATCGAATTCCGAAGCCATGTCTCTACCGGTTCATAACTGCCTAATGAAGGACTCAAACCCTTAAGCTCTAGACGCGGCGGTGCGCTTACCCGGCCGCATTGCGGTGTCTCCAATTTGGTGGATAATCCAAGTAGATGTTATGGATCACTAGACCCCATTGAACTTTGGAATCAGACTCTCCCTAACAACAAAGTCACTCGAAGTTCAGGAAAAGGTCTATATTAAGTACTTAAGTTTGTCTTTTCAGCTTCTAGAATCAGGGATTGTGCAGCTGTAAGCCACAACTTGAAGATAGCGCCCCCTTTCTGGTATGCCTATTATTAGAAGTGGAACTGAATGAACAGAATCAATACATCGTCGTCTGCCAACGGCAGTCTAATCAGTTCATTGAACCGGCTCCATGTGTCGGATGTCAGCAACATCCGTGTGGACGAGGTTTATGAGAAAATACTCCAAGTGGCGATCATTACCCATCGTATAGAGCCACGATTTAAGAAGCCAGTGCTGGTGCCACGCCAAGCTCCCAAGCCCTTGTCGTCGCCTACGACCTCGTCAAGCTTGTCATTACCACAGAGCAACAGCTCAAAGCGACTCTCATATAATAATGGAAGCTCCAAGCTCCATAACAAAATTCTATCTCACTGGGATGCAAAAGAAGAAAAGCCTAGCACCCAACTCCCCAAGGACTCAGTCAAAAACTTGAAGATCGTGCTCAACAACATTGCACAAGGGAAATCGCATAAAAACTTGTCCAAGGGAAACCGTCGTTGTTTTCTTAGTTTCTTTGGGATGTTGGATTCCATCCCTGATACTCGATCCCCAGAAGCATTGATTGGTGAGTTTACTAAGGTGGTGATAAAAGAGATGCCATACATCAAGGAAACAAACGAGGAGGTTAATGTGACTACGTTCAAGCAAGTTTCTGCGTTCATCACCTTGTTGATTGAAACGATTCAGTATGAACGAGGGTCTGATGCAAGTGTGGCGCACTTGAAGGACATCAAAAAGGGACTTGAAGCTACGTCTGGGATCTCAAGTTACGGCTACAGCTCAGGAAGAAACAGCATGTCAGATGAGGATGTAACATATATTGAGCCACCATGTGACTTGAACGAGATGTCGTATGCCCAGTTGGTGGGTCAAATATTCTACAAAGACAACAAGACTTTACAGAATGATATCAACCGTCTCAAAGCCTCAAGTACCGAGACAGCATTACAGGAGGATTTGAAGGCTTTAATTGTTAGCATGCAGCAGGATACTGGAGTGTTTGAGAAATCTGATTTCACAAGTGAACAAAAGTACAGAGACTGGAGAGAGCGAGAGAAAGAAGGAATAGCCATGGTGTTGAACCGGATCAAGCGTCCTACCGGACTGAAACGACAGGAGTTGCCAAAGGTGAAAACTAGTGGCTTCTATGTCATCCCTCTTCTTACAAGAGAGTTTTTTATCAAGTTTCTCGAGAGCTGTTTGAAGTTCAACAAAGACGGATCCACTCTTTTTACCAACACCATCCATGAATTTATTCACGATGTTGCTAAGTTTTGGCGGATCGGCGATACCAGTCGCAGTGCGTTGATATTCACTGCGGCCAACAACACCACGCTCAACATTACAACCGCAGGCGGTGAGATCTTGGACATTGACACAGACAAAGCCATTATGGTGATTAGATACGCCGGCAAGATCATGGAGTCTGGCAAGGATACCGACATAGACGAATGGCCGTTGCCTGACCGCACAGAATGGGCCAACAATATCCAGATTAGTTATCTTCAGACAATGTCGACGATTCGAGACTTGCTCAGCGGAGCGTTTGCTACATCCCGACCAAAATTCAAGCAGTACTTGATGTTTTTGTCGTTCTTGAGTGAAGATCCTACGTTTATGGAGAATGTGGAGGAATCAAGTTTGCCGAAGAAATGGGAGAAGAAGCTCACCATTGCCTTGGGTAAAGCAATCGATGCAAAATATGTTGACATTCTTTCCAAGATCCCAAGAGACTCAAGCTTGGAAATCATTCATGTCTATGATGCCGCCATCGAAATTACGGAGACCTTGATCAATACTCAAGCACGTTTCAAGAAACCATTTATGAACTTCTTGGACGTCACCCGAATTGCGACTCGTGAGTTTACCTCTGGATTTGCTCGAGACTCCAAGTTGATGTTGATGCATATTTTCAAGAATTTGAGAGACCGTGATGGAGATTTGGATGCCATCACTTACCGTGATGCCATGGAAGTTTACAAGAAGTTGGCTGATATCAGATACAGTTACGTGCAAGTGGTGAATAACCGCAAGAATCCGTTCCCATTCAATTTGGAAGAGTTCTTCTATCCATTCATTGAACGGTTTGTTCACAGCACTGATGCAAAATTCAAGGAGCTTGTCCTGAACGCATTTGATAAAGACGAGTTCGAGTTGAAGGATGGCCAAGAGAACACGTTCAGCAAGAGTTCCAGTTCGGTGTACGACATGTTTGAGATTTTCAAAGCTCCATTGAAGATTTTGAAGGATTTGGAATGGGACAACGAGTACCAGATTAACAAGCTTTACACCGTGCTCATTAAAGGTATCTCTGAGTCTATTATTTTCTACGGTTACAAATGTCTTGAGGTTATAACCAATGATTTGAATGACGAGTCGCTAGCTGAAGAAGATCCAATGTTCGCTGCGTCTCCTTCAGAAAGAGAAAGCGTTACAATGAAATGGCTCTCGAATGCTAAGGCAGCAGTTATTGGTGGAAACAAAATTGAACCACCTCTGCCTTACCATTTCAAAAAGCGTACTTGTATTGCTTTGAACAATTTGGGTGCTGTGCTTGAGAATATTGACCGTCTTGAAGAACTGATCAACCCTGAACGTATTTCTCAGGTGATTCAGAAGTACGAGGGGCCTACAAAGGCTACCAACACCTTTAATTTGTTTTCCATCAAGATCGTGAAGGCTGAGGGTTTGCTGGCAATGGGTTCAGATGGGTACTCTGACACATATGTTGTGCTTACTGACAGTGGCAGCCAGTCCACTATTGGTAAGACTAGAATTATCATCGATGATTTGAACCCGCAATGGAACGAAGAGTTTGAACTCACTGTCCCAGTTTCCAACCCAGGATACGTTAATGCGACAATCTGGGATGTCTCTAATGCTCGATCAAGCAGCCATAAGATTGCTGGGAGAACCACGATCCATTTGGAACCAGGAAAGTATAACGACAATGGTATCCCTCATGATAGATGGTTTGATTTAGAAGGTCAAGGTCGGTTGCTTTGTTCTATTTCTATGGAAAGCGAAAAGGTGGATGCGTTATTCTGCTTGGGAAGAGCACATCGGTCTTTAGTACGGATCAGAGATAAGACCATTACGTTGATGGTGAACAAGTTCTCGAGATTCATCCACTTCACACTCTCCAGACCTACGTTGAAGACTGTTTGTGGAAACAACGGTACGAATTTACCAGACAAAGAGATGCTCAGAGCAGCAATTTTGCCATTGGGTGACTATTTGAACTCGAACTTGCAAGTGTTAGCGGAGACGTTGACGTTAAAGTTGCTTTACAAAGTGATGCTTGAGGCTTGGTCGGTGATCTTGAATACTGCAGATCTTCTTTTGTTGCCGCCACTCAGTGTTGCTCGTAACTCTTTGCTTATGAGAAAAGACCAGAACGGCAATCGTTGGCAGGCAGCATTTGCAAGTTTTGCAGGTAGTGCCGAGCGGCCATTAACTCACTCAGAGTTGGAGGTTGCGTTTGAATGGTTGAAGATTCTTTGTATAGAGTTTTTCTATGCTAATGGGGAGGGACCTCCATTGGAAGAATTACAAGATCACAGATACCAGAGATTGTTGTTGATCCCTGTGCACTATGTGACTGAGATTGAAATGCTTATGGACGAGCAGCGTCAACTAGTCAGTGCTGTCAACAAATATATCAGCGAGAAGAACTACTATGACATTTCAGAGACCTTGAAGGGCAAATTGAAGAGTAGCAGAGCCACAAACTTGAAATTGACCAGATCAGGAACAATTGCAAGATCGAGAACAGTTATGGCGCAAGGATCTGCAAATGCTCGTGCCAAGGCAGAGAAAGAAGTCAAGGAGGCAGAAGATGACCCGCTTGCTCGAAAGGCTGATGCCGAAGATGTGATCCTTCGAATCTTGATTGCGAAGGGTGAAAAGCAGTACGTGGCACGGAGATTGGTAGAAAGAGAGACGGTTGCTCAGACTACCCAAGCAGAAATAATTGCGAGAGCGGCCACTCAGGGGGTGAGACTTGTTTAGTGAGGTTTAATTGTGGGTGACCAGTACAAGTGATTGGTGACTGGTAACCAGTGACCTTAAGTAGTATGCACACTGAGACTTACAACGTGCCTTTGGCATTGTTGTCTCAGAAACAGCTTCAATAATTAATATAGAATAATTTTGTTTAGATATTGTAATCAGTTCTTACTTTGAAGAGAAAATAAAGAGCAAGAGAAGACATTATAGTTGAGAACAGAGTCTTTTGACGGGGTGTGAATATTCTGACCCGTCCGGTTGGCTCCTTTCAAGTATCCTCTATTTTTCCCCATACTTCATCTCATCTGTCAGACCAGATTCAGGTTGGGTCTCGCGATTCTCAATGAAATACGCAATGCGAAGCCCCCAGGCACTCAGGCACACATTAAATCTGAGTGCCAACAGGGTGAGTTGGCTGTCGCCATTGTTTAACGATGCGAAGTCGGGGTTTTTCAAGTTTAATCATTCGAGTCCTTGGAGACACCCGGACAAAATCAAGCAGCAACGATTAGTAAATGCCAATGATATGATCAGCGAATTGAAAGATAAAGTGCCGAGGTTACTTGAAAGGGCATTACCTCCCGAGTTGCTTAGCAGGAACGTTGTTTTGCGAGTTTGTCCCCATACGCACCCATTCATACCGGTTATCAAAGGTCAGTATGCGTACGGGGCAGCAAACACAACTATACGAGTGCTTGTCAACAACTTTGTATTGAATTCCAATGTGAAGTTACACATTCGTAGTATTCATTTGAAAGAACCTGCCAATGAGTTACGGAAACTTGACGTGCCTGAGAAACAGCTTATCGATGATATTCCAATGTTCACCGAGCATTATCAGAAACCTGAAACATACGCATTGTTCGACTGGACATACAAGATAGTAATGAAATGGAGTACATGCCCAGAAGGGTGTCGACATTTGATGGAATCTGCGGACACTGCTGGAAAGGACGAGCCTAGTTTTTTCCAGACATCCAATGCCAACTTAGGAAATTACAATATTGCACAGTTTGATGAGAAGACATACAACAAGATCTTGTTCAGTGATGTGAAAAAGAACGGAGCCCTGTTGTTTACTGAAAGACCCAAGGCATCAGCAGAGAACGAGAGGGTGTTGAACGGGATCTTTGTATTTGAATTGAGCGAGAATAATGATGCAATCCTCGTTCATACGGTGGAAGACGTTGAGATCGTAGAGAAACCTGAACTGAAAACTAGTAACCTAGATAACCTAGTAGTGACTTAGCATGTGAATAGCAAGCCATACTTGTATATAACAATAAATAACGAATAACATAACGTAGTAACAGCAATGGAAGGATTTGGGGGCATGTTTTATGGGAACGGTTTACCACCTCCCACCAACTCTTGGTCGTCCAATTTCTCTTGTTCGTTTCCTTCGACTCTTTTCCAAGTCTGAATGCTATTTCTTTGCGTGTCGAACTCATAGATCCGCACACGTCTGGCAGTGCCACCATATCCACCATAACCACCTTCGCCCGCAGCACCACCGTAACATAACCATACGTTGTTCTTGTTGATATCATCGTAATCAAGTTTACAATAATCATTGCAATGGTCGTGCCCCACCGACACCACCGACACTTCCATCTTTCCGAGACTTGTTCTGCCTCCAGTGTTGTAGGAAGGAGCAGTCACACCTTCCTTCAAGGAGCCAACAAGATGTTTGATATCTCTGTACTCTGAAAGAGGAATATGGAAAAATGCCATCGACATGTGGACGTGGGTGTATTTTGCAATCTGAGGTCGGAGATTCACCTTCTCACTCTCGATCCAATCAAGTTGGTTATCTTTAAGCCAATCGTAACCAGGATTAGTTTTAGGACTAGGAGAATACTTGTGAGTGTCAAGGAACCAGAACGAGAATGCTGGGTTTTTCGATTTAGGTCCCTGGACCAAAAGATAATAGTTGCCAACTCCACTCAAGTTAGGAGGTCCGACCTCAGACAAGGAATAAGGCAAGCTCTGGGTCAACTGCATCACTTGCAACCGATTCAAGTTACCCTCGTCATCGTGGTTACCAAGGGTCACTGCAAAAGGAATCTTGAACTCGATGAAAATCGCCAATGCCTTGAGAATAGCAGATTGTGCATCTGGAGCGGTTTCTCCGAAGATTTGATCGCCAGTCAACACCACGAAATCTGGAGTTTCCATTTCCAACACCTTTCTCAAGAATCTTAAAGTTCTTGGGTCTGCCTGACACCCCTTGGCCGACTCTGCAGGCACAGGCTCCAAACATTTCCCGTAGCCGTTAGAGAAATGTAAGTCGGCCACTTGAAGAAGCTTGAACTTGCCGTTAGGTCTCACCTTTAAGACTGGCTTCTTGTACTTGCTTGCATATGCAGACTGAATCTTTTTGTTAGATATCGTAAGAAATGTCAGGTAATGTTGGCCAGATAACCCAAGCCGAGCAGGAATCATGTACCAGTTAGGACGTGGATCAACCGCATCATCTCCATATAAGACATCAATCCATTGCAACGAATTAGAAGTATCAAACGTTCCGAACTTGCACCACACACCATTTCCAACTCTCTTCCACCCAAGCTTAGCTATCTCATCCAGACTTGGTACTTCTAAATCCTCACGTTTGGCAGTGGCTTTCTTCTCATTGTCCAGAAACAATTTGCTCTTGGTGTACTCGTAATTCTTCATCAATATTTCGGAGAACGATTCCGCCTTATTATGGTACTCATTAACAACGTGCACGGGAATTCCAGAAATATCTGTTTGGGGGTCTTGAATTGCGATCTGGTTCAAGAATTTCGGTTGCTTGTGATAGATCTGTTGCAAGAACTTATCATTTTTCAACTCCTTGATGTCCAACACCTTCACGAACAAATAATGATTGAACAAATCAAAGTTCCACTGATGCTTATTTCTCAAGAACAATGGCTTATTAACTCGGAGCCATTTCACATGACTCGAGCCTCTGGTATCTTTGTCACTAATACTGCAACCTCCAGAAAACCGGTTACAACGCTCGAACTTGACATCCACAATATAATCCAGTGATTCGGTAGGATATTGCAAGATTCCACCGGACTGCACTGCGCCTCCAGCAACAGATTGTCGCCTACTAAATATAAGCAACGCCAATATTGACACTCCTGTCAAATATAGCGCGGTTCTTATTAATTTTTTCGAAAGCATCATCGACAATATCTATCAAACTATTGTAAAATCATCGATTTCCTACCTGCTGCCCCATCAAGGGCCGGGTAACTGACAGGGTGGTCCCTTGAAACCGCGATGTGGTAGTCTTTAGCGATATTCAACGAGGGGAACAATTCTGACAGGGAATTATAGTGCCTTCTCACTTACGTAATGGCTGACAGTCTGCCATTGTTAATTGTTTCGAAACTTTAGTTGTTCCTCGGATGTATCCATTCTGTAGGAGCGGTTTCGACAGGCACTAGCACTCCTGTAGGGGCAGTTTCGAGAACCACTAGCACTCCTGCAGAAACAACCTGCAGCTGAGTGTTAGTGCGACCCATAGAATCGAGGGTTCTCCGTCAGGTTCAAGTCTTTTAAGATGAGACCACCCACCCAAAACTTGAGTTTGTAGTTTGAATCTGAGTGTTTCTGTCAGAATATTGCCAAGCAATGTTTATTTCCGTCATCTTGGCTGTTTCTTTCATCCTATTTGTGCGTTGTGCAGCAGAAAATGACACTCTACATTCTGGATACGAAGAAATAATATTACAACGAGATGGTAATACTGCTTACGTTGAGGTATTATTTGGTTCCGACGGCCAAAAAATTAAGATGACCTTGGACACAGGCTCGGCAGATATTTGGGTCCCTGCACCTGGAGCTACTAAGCAGTCTCTAGAGGAAGCACCAAAGTCGGCGTTGAGTGACTTTTGGGGCACTATCAAGAACCTTATTTCCAAACCATCAAGCAGTGCCAGCGCGGGAGTAGAGTTTTCAAGTGAGAGCTCAGACAGTTTCAAGCTTCTTGACGGCTTCGATTTCACTGTTGACGGTCTTAGTGACAAAGGCGTGACACAAGAAGTGGCACTGGGTGCGTGGGCCTCTGATACGTTGAAAATTGGCAATGCAGAAATTCAAGATGTGCCAATAGGTTATGCTGAAAGCACAGATTTAGACTATGGGGTTTTTGGGATTGGTACTAGCTATCCTGCTACATTATACCAGGACGGAAACTCCGACGGAGTCAGTCTGTCGAATTACTCGACGTTGGTTGCGCAGATGAATCAACAGGGCTATATTGAAAATGAAGCTTACTCAGTATACTTCAATCAACTTTCTGAGAAGAATGGATCCGTGTTGTTTGGCGGTGTTGACAGATCCAAATTCTCAGGCACTTTGGAATTAGTTGAAGCTAAGAAAGGCACAAGTGGTAGAATGGTGACTTCTCTCGACGTAACTGCCCAAGGAAAGAAATTCTCGCTCATGCTGGCGTATTTCACTACTGGGTCCCCATATATTGATGTCCCGTTTACGGTACAGGTCCTAGGTTATGGTGTTTCTAGCAACTACTTCCTTGCACCATGCACTCACGTAGGCGCGGAGGATATCGTTTTCTCGTTTGGTTCGAAGGATATCCGCTTAACACCAAGTGAGTATATTACCACCAGAATCGCCACCAAAAACCTCAGGTTGTGTCGTACAGTGATCCGCCAATCTACTAATACGTTTTGGACCCTTGGTGGTGCTTTCTTCCAATCTGCTTATATGTACTTTGATGTGCCTAATAAAAGCATAGGAATTGCTAGTGCTGTGAAAGTTGATGCAGCCTCTGTTCCACTCGACGCACTGAACTTTGTAGTTCCAGTGCCAGGGGAAGAACTGATTCAAGGAACCGGAAGTTCCAAGTCAATCATCAAATTAAACCTATAACCTTTTAATCCTTTTGCTTATATAGTTTAACAGTTTGTAAAGAAAATGATTCAAAGTAGAAGGTGCATTATAAACTGGAATAGTATGCAGGCCAAGTTCTTGATGCGGCAGCCATGCTGTGAAATATTACTTGCACAGCATGCAGTATTATATGAGTGAAGCGTTGCAATTAGGTTGACACTACAGAATAATATAGTAATACGTAAAATTAATCAAGTCATAAAAAACATTTCTATCTCTATATCAGTTTATTGGAAACAGATCGAATATCGTTTAGAGTTTTTTCCGGCATTTAACCCAAGACCAGCTTGGCAATGTTACCAGAAGCTCCAGTGACAACAGTGAAGTCACCCTCACTTGCTTTGTTGTATTCAAACCATGAGAATCCCATGTAGTTAGCATAGTTTGGTTGGTTGGAAATCTCACCGAGCCATTCAGCCTTAAGGTCAGAAACGATAGTACCGGTTTCACCAAGGACAAATGGTTTGTTGCCTTTTCCAACAGAGTAAGTTTGGTAAAAGCTCAGGTAGAAGGAATCAAAAGTATCGGTTGATTCTCTCTTGTATGCGTCGATACCGACAACATCAACGGTGTCATCTTCTGGCCACCACTCGGCAAGAGTGCTAACGTCGCTAACTTGGTTAGGACTCCAGTACATCTTAACACTTGGGTTGGACTTAACTGCAGCGGCAATCAAAGCCCATGCTTGTTTGAATTCGGCTGAAGAACCAGTGTACAAACCACCATTTGCCTTACTCGTGGTTGCATAGTAGTTCATCTCATGTGCAAAACGGAGGTACACAGTAATACCTTCGTTGGTGTATTGTTGAACAACAGCAGCAACTTGCTGAGCAACAGCGCTGGTAATGTCTCCAAAGGCAACGGAGAAAGGCATCATACTCAAGATGGCGATTGCGCCAGAGTTCTTGACATCCAGAAGTTTCTCACCCAAAATGTCACTGTTGCTGACGGACAAGTCTGCTCCAAAGTGGGAGTAAAGGCCATAGTAACAAGCTGGGCCCATAGAGTTGGTGATGGTGCTGATAGAAACAAATCCATTATCGTCATCTGGCAACCAACCGACACCAATATTGTTCTTCTTAAGACATGTTGCAGGCAAAGTGTAACTGCCGACAGTAGTAGTTCTCTTCAGAAGTGGAATGCTTGCTGCTTCTCCGCCTATAGCGAAAGAAAGTGCTGCGAGAATTAAACTTTTAGTGAATTGCATCTTTTACTGATGATGATTGATGATTGTGATAATGAGATACATGAGTGTGGAGGTGCGGCGGACTTTATAGTCGTACTGATTAATTACAGCACTCTCATTGCGGATCATAGGTCTCTTACCACTATAGTTTCAGTAATATTCTAAACGTTGGTAAGCTACCTGAAAATTATATCTGTGCTAGCGGTGATACGGTGGTAGGCGATACCAGGAAACCTGGGTGCATGGACCCACACCTCAGTAGGATCTGAATCACAGATGAGCCGCGACTAGCCCGATTTCTGAATTGAGACATGGTTACCTCTAACTGAAACCGTGACATCTAAGACATTTGACTTGTTGGATAGAACGGCGTCGCACAAATATTTGAGGTGTTAAGATGCCTCACATATTGATAGACGATGTGTATGAGTGTGAATCGAGTCTGGAATTGGTACCGGGCTGAGTCGCATATGTGTGCGTTACTTGGTACCTGCTACACATGGAACAGTAGGGTTACAGAAGCTCAAAGTGATCACAACAGCTTAATAGAAGATATTCAGAAGCTGAATTATGTGGAACGCTTTTGTCAGTTAGTGGTGAGCGGTACAGATCTAAAACGCCGTTTTCTGAAACAGGAGACACAACAAATTTACGTCCCTGGAAGCAGTTCCAGCAATGAGTTACCGTATCCAACAGATTCTATTCGGTAATTCCGACTAATAAACACTACAACTCCATTGATCTTTTGCACTCAAACAACTTTGCCACGGGAAGCAATTACAATCATTGTCTATTTAGCTTGGGATTGTTGAAGAGTCCTTGGTTCGACCCCAATTCCATGCCCAAGTAAATTGACTGTGGGGTTAATGACGTACCACGCAACCAATACAATTCGTAATATGTCAAGACTGCTGAATAATTGTTGGGACGTCAATTTTAACTGTATCAAATTTAGAAACCCTGTTGCAAAACATATACTCCTTCAGCGAGGGATGCTGGTTCAAGACATTAGTGAAATTGATACCAGACAGTGTAAGAATTTAACTGGCGAGCACAAGGTGCCTTGAACGAAAAGGCGAACTGCTTCTCATCGATTCGAAGCGTATTACATTTAAGATTCCGTTAAAATCATAATGTTTTCGCAAACAAATCGTCAAAACAGAACAATGACAGACATGCCATTGATTAAGTAGAGCCCTGAGGTGCTAATAATCCCGATAAGTTTGAAAATGCCACAAGCAAATAATAGAATCACGTGATACGTACATTTTTCGAATAGAATGAGACTCTACCTCTTTCACTGGAAATCAAAATATATAGAAACCTGCGGCTAAGCTACACAAAGAAAATTGCATTTAAAGACTCGAATGCGAAGGTTAACGACAGTGGTTTAGTACGAACTACCGCACTGAAATATTGTTCGACAATAGACACCAATTGATGGTAGTAACTACGGTACCAAAAATCAGAGCTGAATGTTGTGCAGACCTCGGAGCAGCTTGCAAATGCTTTCAAGCTCTACTTTCCGATGACAGGACGGCAGACTTTACAGCAGAAGCAGAGGAAGGTAATAATGCCATACCAAACTCTTCCCCACTGCCCAGATCATTGAGCTTGAAGTGCATATAAAAGTGGCGCAACACTCTGTTTCCAAGAATTAGATTGCCTCGATATGGGTCAGGCAACAAATCTAAGTAGCACTTGCCCGAATGTTCACTGACTAGCAAAGAAGTTGGGAACTCAATAACTTCCCCGTTCAACTGAAAGGCAATGGAACCACCACCGCTTTTAGACTTGCAATCGACTCTAGTTGAATTGCCTGGCTCATTTATAACGTTCATTTCCTGCACAATCTTGGACCAAATGGCCTGGTCAACATAACTGATGGCATTCTTGGTATCCAAGGAAAGTCGACCGAGATCCATCATTGGAGCGCCATTCATAGTAAATGATGAAAAGTCTGCTGCCCAATGTTCAATGCCGATTGTTTTATGCATAACAAGATCTCCTGCAATTTCTGGATTGAAGTTCCCGCCGAAAGTGAGGCTAGGGGAGTGACTCCCTGAGCCCTCTAAAAGCAATGAAAAGGAATTATAACTGGACTGGCTGCGATGCAATAGACTTGGAACAGAACAGAAATCAGATTGACCAAAACGCAGAGAGCCTGGCCCGAGCCCAAGATGACCAAGCCCAAGTGCGGGCTCCATGCCTAGGAGAAAGTTCACTTTATCTATCTTTCTCCCTGCTAACAGTATTGTTCCGTAGGCATGTTCAGAGGGCGTAGGATTCCGTTTGGTCTGGGGCGATAACTTTTCTTTCAAATATTCAGCAATAACGGCTGGGCTCAACAGACTCCGGTCCACGTGTAGTGTATAATCGAAGCGCGGCTCGGTACCATCGTTTTCAGAAGGCGCTTCCTTCAGAGTTGGGACCTCGATAATGAAAGTCGTCGTGTCCAAGCCTACTGCTACCGTTTGTTTTGAGTAGAGAGTGGCCCGTGGTCGTTCAAACTCAACATTCACAAGGTAATGGAGACCCGTTTGGTCTTTGAAAATAGGTACAACCAATTGGTCGGGAGTGGCCTGGATTCCGGTGGAAGCGTTCAGTGAAGCATGCGGGATCACTTTTGCTAGACAGCATTGGAGAATAGTGAGTAGGATTATTTGCAACATCGCGGACTTGTCTACGTAGCTCAGGGAACAGCCTGAGAAAAGGTATTTATATATACAGACCGAAGGGCTCTTGGTAAAATTATTTCATGTTCCCAGGAATTCATAGGCAGTAATTTAGCCAAGCTTCATGATGATTATTTAGAATTACAGAAAGAAGGAGCCTTCACAGGTGACGCTGCATGTTGGTCCTTGCGTCCTCAAACGAGTGCGGCGTTGTCACTATGCATGAAACATTCTACAAGACAGGTGCCCACATGTGCCGCAGAGGAGGCGGACGTCAAATAATAACAGCTTACGGGTTTTCAAGAAATCATCGTGTATTTTCAATTCTGGGCCTTGTCCTCGGCCATGCATGTCTCGTAGTCTGGGGGACAGTCCGTGTGTACGGATCCTGATAAATACAATAAACGTGTCACCGCTTAACGTACTGCAATGTTCAAGACACGTAAGTTGCTGCTAACTCTTCAGGCGATGCAAATCCTCCTTCGGGACTACATCACCTCAGCTCTATGGCCTCCAAAAAAAATCCTTACGAGACGGTCATTCTTACAGGCGGACGCATAGTAACGATCGGACAAAAAACATTCTTACGGGGAATCGCCGGCATCCTTACAGGCGTTTTTTCTCCGTGGCCATTGTAGATAGAGAGTGGTGCTTAGTGGGAATCGGTTTGTTTTCACTTGTTCTATATGTATGACAATTTACAGCACGTAATTCAAACATTTTAAAATACGCGATTCTGCCAGACGACTGTACGGGATCGGGATCTTAAAACGAGGGATGCGTTTGTTGGAAATATTTTGGAAAACCACAGGAGCCAAGGGAGTTTGATACTTTGCATACAGGCCATATAAACGACAGGGAATCGATATATTTTATTAGTTTCCTAGTGGCACAATTACCGACCGAGATATTGGTCGTGGGAGTGGCCAAGGCGCCAACGCGGTGGGTGCATGCCAGAGCCGCGTAACCCCGCGTAACCCCGACCCGCCCAGCCAGTCGCTGACGTAAGCCACGCGAGCCGCCCGTAGAGCCGTCCAGCCAGCCGCCCAGACCCACCGCCAGAGCCGCCCAAGCCCCCAGTCCGGGTGTGCGACGAGCGGTGTAGCGCCCCCAGGAGGAGTCGGGATGTCGGGAGTTGTAGTGTGGGATAGTAGGGTGGGGATAAAGCCGTAGGGTGATTTATGGAATTTAATAAGGAGGTTTAGAATTTTGTAAAGACGTATTTTTCCAGAAGACCCGACCACAGCCAATGGAATATTAAATTTAGTGTGGGAGAAACCACCAAAAGTAGAAATATAAATACCTACGCTACGAATATAAAAATGGGGGGAATACCAATATATACCTAATACCAACCTCCACCGTAAATAATAAATTAAACGACGTCGTCGGGGGTGCTCCAGGCGGTACCGACGCCAGCAGTACCAACGCCACGGGCGCATGCGCGATATGGGCCGCGCTGAACACAAAACCCTGGGGGGGTTGCATGTGTGGCGCGGTCGCAGACCGCCTCCGAGCGAGCGCAGCGGAGCGTATGTGGGGATGGGAAAGGAGTAGTTCGAAACTGGGGGGGGAGTCTTTTTCTTTTTTTTTCGCTGAGCGGCGTCCGGGTAACAGGGGGTGTCTCGATGGGGGGTGTGGATGTGTGGATGTGTGGATGTGTGGATGTGTGGATGTGTGGATGTGTGGATGTGTGGATGTGTGGATGTGTGGATGTGTGGATGTGTGGATGTGTGGATGTGTGGATGTGTGGATGTGTGGATGTGTGGATGTGTG